>OZ024912.1:41000576-41040576 GCA_964017125.1 Flabesymbios commensalis | reverse complement strand
CCCCCCCCCCTTAGTATGAACAAGGGTGAAGCTACTGCTCCGACACTGCGTTACTTGTCGGCTGCTTTCGACACCATTGACCATGCTACTTTGACATAATACTAGACTCTCATATTGGTATGGAATATCTGGGCAGGCTTTAATTTGATTTTCTGCTTAGTTAAAAAATAGGCACCAATCTTTAAAAATTAAAGATACTATCAGATGAAGTTACAATCTCAGTGCTGTTTACGTTATACACTACGCCATCCAGCGCTGCAATCTCAATTTCTGACATTAACCACCATCTCTATGCCGATACTACTCAAATTCGCATGTCTTTATCAGTTTCAAACGCTCAGGAATCTCTTGAAAAGTTACAACATTGTTTAATGGGTGTGTCGGCCTGAATGACAGGGTCTAGCCTGAAGCTTAATCATAGCAAGACAGAATTTCTTCTCATTGGGTCCAAAGTTTTTTTAAAAAAATTGGCCACAAATCTATCTGCATCAGGTCAAAGTCCTTGGTGTAGACAATAGTCTGAATTTTCGAAAACACTTATCCCAAAAATGTAGGGCGTGCTCTTATAATGCCGTGACTTGCGTCGAATTAGAAAAAGTCTGTACTGGGCTCTTCTCAAAAAATGTACAGTACGTGACACTGGTCAGTAGCAAGTCAAATTATTGTAACTCACTATTTCGCAACATGCGAGAATAGGACATCGCTAGATTACAGCGCGTTCAGAACTGCCTTGCAAGAGTGGTAACCCAGGGCCCACATTTTAGTCGTTCCGTTACTATTCTAAAACAATAAACAATCCGCTGTTCAGTGCCCCACAAACGACCCATTTGACTCTGCTGTCGTTAATTTTCCATGAATAATTAGGCAATGGCAACGTCACGCCGGAGAGAGAAGTCACATAGATATAAACAGGCCCTGGTGCGGTGGTTAAAGCTGCTTGCTTGGAGAGTCGGAGATCGAAGTTTCAAACCCTACTCCGGCCTTCAACACTGTTCAAGTTTCAAAGAAAACAATTTTTTTCTTTCCCGCTCACTCGTAGAGATGAAATATTGTGGAGAGCATCCGTGACCAAGAGGTAGCGTGCTCGGCCTCACCACCAGGGCTTGAATTTTGAATCTTGTGTCTGGAGGGAAGTGTTACCTCATTCATCTCACCATCCTCAGGAAGTTGTCTTGGCCCAGTTTAACCTATATTTGCACAAAGATGGCCTAAAACACCATTCATCCAGATATAAACTCTAACACCTTATACAGACCATCAACTAAAGACCGAACATTTGGTGATTGGTATAATTTCACAGGGCAAATTTTCACACACACACTACATTCCTAATACTACATTTAAACCCCCCATTACTGTTTACATTTGACCACTCTATATCTAAATTTAACAAAATTACGGTACTTCGCGAAGTAATAGGTCACTGTTCTTCGAAATTGGATCTTGAGATAATACACCTCCGGTACTTAAAGCAATGATATATTATATGAACAGGCCTAGCAGGTATATAGTTACAGTACTAACATGTGATTGAATGTCCCCCATGGGGGGGGGGGATATTTTATGTGACCTTCATATATCCTCATGTCCCCTGTAAGTGGCGATGTGAAGTACATATATAAACTCTAACACCCTTATAACCCCCAAGTAGGCATGTTCCCCAGAGAGGAACCAATGCTCACTACGATAGGCACCATACCACACCATGCCCATTAATATAGGCACCATGTCCACTGGGATAGGCACCATGCCCACTAAGATAGGCACCATGCTCATTACGATAGGCAGGATGCCCATTAAGACAGACACCATGCCCATTGGTATAGGCATCATGCCCATTGGGATAGTCACCATGCCCATTGGGATAGGCATCATGCCCATTGGGATAGTCACCATGCCCATTAGGATAGGTATCATGCCCATTGGGATAAGCACCATGCTCATTCGGATAGACATCATACCCATTAAGACAGACACCATTCCCATTGGGATAGTCACCATGACCATTGGGATAGGCATCATTCCTTTTGGGATAGGCACAATGCCTATCTGGATAAGCAACGTCCATATTATTATATGTACCATGCCCATCAGGATAGGCATCATGCCCATTAGGATAGGCATCATGTCCATTGAAGTAGGCACGATGCCAACTAAGATAATATGATAATCACCATGCCCATTGGGATAGGTATCATGCCCATTAGGATAAGCACCATGCTCATTCGGATAGGCATCATGCCCATTAAGACAGACACCATGCCCATTGGGATAGTCACCATGCTCATTGGTATAGGCATCATGCCCATTAGTATAGGCATCATGCCGATTAAGATAGACACCATGCCCGCTGGAATAGTCACCATCACATGCCTATTAGGATAGGCATCATGCCCTTTGAGATAGGCACCAGCCCATTAGGATAGGCACCATGCCCATTAGGATAGGCACGATGCCCATTAGGATAGGCACCATGCCCATTAGAGTAGGCACGATGCCCATTAGGATAATCACCATGCCCATTGGGATAAGCATCATGCCTATTGGGATAGGCACCATGCATATTGAGATAGTCACAATGCCTATTAATCAGGAAGCCAGGGAACTATAGGTTGACCTGACTGATATAGTTTTTTTCTCTGAAGCCGGCTGGTAAATGGAGTTCACCATTGGACATTTTTTTAAATTCAAGATGGCCGCCAAAATGGACGTCAATAGGGTTTTAAAAACAATAGATCTAGTTCATAAACTATTTTTTTTATGATCTTTTTTTTTGTTTTATGATTTTGGTTATGCTCGAGCCGGTAATCACAACTTAAAACACCAATACCTTACTTAAAGCATTTAATAAACTAAAATAAATTTAAATTGTTGAAATGACCTCGAGGATGACCTTGGAGGGACTCGGGGCTATGTTTAATGACTCGGGCATGGCCGAAACCATACAAAACGACCCTAAGATCATCAAAATCCGTCTATTAGTTTTTTAACTAGATATATTGTCGTGAGAACCTTATTATATTGGCGGCCATCTTGAATTTTAAAAAATGTTTAAGGGTTATCTCAATTTACCAGCTGGTTTATGTTCAAGAGATTTATTGACATTCATAATCAAGTGAGAAAAAACTATATCAACCAAGTCAAGGTTCAGCCTGAAAATCAACTTTGGCTACCTGACTATATTAGTTGGTCACCATTCCAAGTCAAAATTAAGATAGACCCCATTCTCATTAGGATAGGGACCATGCCCATTAGAATAGTATTAATGCCGTTTAGGGTAGTCACCATGCCCATTTCGACAGTCACCATGCATCTTGAGATAGGCACCATGTCCATAATTATAGAAAATGTTACGATTCATCTACATAAAGATATCTTCGGTTTTTATTTCAGTTACTTAAGTGTTTTTTATGATTTCGTGCCGAATAAGCATTCACTTTGTGGTGAGAAATAGAAAGAAGACATTTACATCCCGAAGTAAATGAAAAATTGAAGAAACATCTGGGTGTCAACCCTAGCGCGAAGCAATTGTGCTGCTGAGACCGTAACTACACGGTTTCAGGGAAATTTCTGAACATTTTTATATAATAAACCATTAGCTACAATATATTCTTTTAAACTATGTTTATATGATGACAAGCTGATATTTGTTATTACTTTAGCATACATGAAATTCCACAACTCCGTTCCTGTAAATCTGATAGTTTGTTGTGACACTCTACTTTTAAAAGTTGATACTTGGATATTGTTAGCTTGTCTTGTATTATGGCTGTGTATTGTATTGTTTTGTATGAATATATCAGTGCAGATTGAAAGCAAAAGTCCTTTTTGTGTTTCAGCATAAAAATTTGTACCTGATAATTATAAATATTATAAATGTTAAGAATTTTAAGATTAGAAAAAAATTGGCAATGTATGAGCTGAATATGACGAAGACGTCATAATCCTTACAGCTCTTTTCTGAACTTTGAACAAAGAACTCATATATTTATCACAAGTGTGACACATAACTACAATGCAGTATGTGAAATAAAAAATGTGAAACTATAATAAAGAATTAATAAAGTTGAAGCTTACAGCAGACAGCCTTGGTTTACATAGTATAGCTATACCTCTAGATACTTTCCTTTTAATAGACGAAATATGGGTGGACCAAGGTAATTTGGAATCTATTATAACATTGTTTATAGTGGCTGATTTATCCATGTTTATGTTGTTGTTTTTATTACTAAAAATCATATTTTGTGTTTTATTCACATTAAGAGATAATTTACTTGAATGTAGCCATTCTATAAATTTACTAAGTTCTTTATTCATACTATCAATTAAAGTAGAAACATTCTCTCATAAAAATAAATTTGAATCATCAGCGTATAAATTGTGAATAACAATGGTGAAACATTCACTATGTCATTTATGTAAGGGGAAAATAATAATGGCCTAAAATTAGAGCCTGGGAGCACTCCACAAGTGATTGGTTTGCTGCTAAAAGTTACGTTATTGAAAAATAAAATTGTCTCTTGTTAGTTAAGTACCTTTTTAACCGTATGCTAAACCTGTAATTCCTATTGTTTGTAGTTTTTTTTAAATAATATTCCAATTACACTATCACCGTTATCTAGAGCTGACACAATTTTATCTATTATAATAATCATGGTGGTGTTCGGTCTCATCCCTCACCTAAATCCAAACTGGTATTTAAATAGGATATTATGTTTGTTTTGTAAACTCTATTAAATAATAAACACAGTTCTTTCAAATATTTAGAGAGTAATGGTAAAACAGAAACAGGCCTATAATTTCTTCCGCCTTTGTAAATGGGTACGAAACGAGCAATCTTTAGTTAATCAGGGATCACTCACCCCTTGTGTTATTGATAAGTTTATTATATGTATTAACGGTTTACTGAAAATATTATATGTATTTTATATGTATTCTTTAAGAGCATTATTATTTTGGAAACTTCAGAATAGGTGACATCTTTTAGAAAAATACTTCCTCTTATGATATTTGGGATATAGCTTAAATAATCTCAATTTCATCTAGGTATATTTTTAGCCAAGTCGGGGCCAATGTTAACATACAAATATTAAAACTGTCAGATATAACGTTGATGTCTGGACCAATGTTATTATTTATAACACATTTATCAGGCATCAGTTTTTTTTCTTGTATATGAATTTTATTTTATAGCACATGTCTTTCTCATGTTATTTTTATGTTGATTAAATAAATCAGCCTAATGATCCCTCTTTGTTCTTTGAACGTATGTATTTAGTAGACGTTTATAATTTTGTATGCAATGTTGTTGGTAAATGTCGAGTGTTTAATAAATGCTTTGTACCAGTATAATTTGTTTTTCTTTTTAATCGATATTTTAGCTGGTGATAGGCAGGGCTTTTTGTCCTGTAGTTTACTTTAACAAATTTTAATGGAAAACATTTGTCATATTATATTACGAAAATAGTGTGGAACACTGTATATGCATCCTGACATGCATTTTTCTGTGATCGGAGACAAATCAATTTCAGTCAGTTTCGATAAAATGCTATCTATATTTAGCTTACTAAAAATTCGCCATTTACTTTCAGCAAATGGCTCGTAACTTGTATTTTTGAATACTGCGCAAAAATGGAAATGATCAGAATATTATCCGTGTATATTATGCCAGCTAAAATATCTGTTTTATTGTTACTATTTGCATAAATATGATCAGTAATCGTTGCTGTGTTTTTATTGACACAGGTAGGTTTATTAATCAGCGGGAAATAAGAATAGGTATATATTAATTCAAAAAACACAGCCGTTGGTGCATGTTTGTCAACATTTAGCAGCTTTGTGTTGAAATCACCTATGAGATATGCAGTTTTTTTTCAGATTGAATAGGTGTCAGTATTTTGCTAGCGATATTATTGAATGTGTTTATGTCAGTATCAGGTGGTCTATACACTAGTCCATTTATAGTATTTCTAGATAATCCTATCTGATCTTCATCAACTGTTTCTATATTCATAATAATTAAATTCAAATCTTCCCGTGGTTTGTATGCGAGATTTTTTTGTATAAATAAGGAAACTCCTCCACCTTTTTCTGTTTTCACGATACAAGTACTCATGCTTATATCCTGTAGTTGAAAACATGTCACTATTTGTATCACTTAACCACGACTCAGGTATACCAATAACAATTAATTTGTAGTTTAGATTTTTTAGATACGTATCAAACTTATGTAATTTTCTGGGTATACTCCTAATAGTTAAGTGTATAATAGAAAAGCTTTTATAAAGCATAGAGCAAAATAATTTCTTGGTAAAGCTGTCTTCCAGATAATAAACACAATTACTCAGGTTGTCAATATATGTAACGTCACTGTAATAGTGTATATCTGGATCACAGTCTTTCGACTGTGAAGAAAGGAGATTATCAGTTAGGTCAAACGGATTGAACAATTTATCTTCTAAGTTTTTTATAGTTAACCTATCTGCTGTGACCCATGATTCTGAAATAGCAGATATAAAATCATCTTCGTCGTCAAAGTGGCATACTATTTTGCATACAATAATCACTATCTACATAATACAATTCAATTCAATTCGTTTATTATACTGACGAGTACAAAATACAGCAAAAACAATAATTTAATCAGTTTAATTTCAGTACCCAGCCCTTGAGGCTTATTCCCTTGAAGCTTAATATAATAAACATTTGTTGTGGTACAAAAGATCACAAACACTACATTATGTATCAGGCCTTTGACAAATGCTACAATACATTCAAATTACATCGTATATGTACTAAAATACGGTTTTCATTGTTTTATATATGAAAATAGCAAGTCATATGGGATTCAAATTCAAAAAAAGAATACATGGTGTTTTTTGTCGTAACGTGAACAAAAGTCAGATATAATACCAGGGTATATATACCAATATATTATAATGGTGTCACTTACTCACTCACTCACTCACTCACTCACTCACTCACTCACTCACTCACTCACTCACTCACTCACTCACTCACTCACTCACTCACTCACTCACTCACTCACTCACTCACTCACTCACTCACTCACTCACTCACTCACTCACTCACTCACTCACTCACTCACTCACTCACTCACTCACTCACTCACTCACTCACTCACTCACTCACTCACTCACTCACTCACTCACTCACTCACTCACTCACTCACTCACTCACTCACTCAATCAATCAATCAATCAATCAATCAATCAATCAATCAATCAATCAATCAATCAATCAATCAATCAATCAATCAATCAATCAATCAATCAATCAATCAATCAATCAATCAATCAATCAATCAATCAATCAATCACCCACGCACAATTCAAAATCCAGATCGAGCTGCTTCAAATCGCATGTTTATTGCTGCTAAAAACACAAAACACAGATGTTACTTTTTGATTTATATTACAGCAATTTAGCAGCACAAACCTTTCAAATGATGAATATTCCGATTAAAAATTGTGACCAAATATCGAATGCAAAACTCTTACAGAATTCGTGCTAAGATAAATTACATGTCAATTTGAAAACAAATGTTTTTTGACGCCTAATTCTTTGTAAAACGACATAACGACAGTTACGTTGTACAATAGTAATATAACATTACATAACATAGTATTTGAGGGTTATTTTACGTTCATTTATTACTACAATGTAAATACATTATGTACCAAATACCAAATGCAGTCACAATTTGAATATTTGTGATTCCTTACCGAAATGTATACCAAGCTGCGACGAAAGTAGTTATTTGTAGATTAGATTTTGAATATACGTGACACATCACACAGAAAAAGTCGTAAAAATAGGATAATAAAATATCGCGCAAGGGGACAAGTGGAATATTTTTGTTGGCACAAACCGTTAGAAATTTTCTTTAAAGTCAAAGTTATCTAATTCTTAACATTTAAAAGGCGAGTTTAAAAAAAACAAACTTTTACAATAACGTTTAACCCCCTTTTTGAATATTTTAGCATTGCTAAAAATCCAAAAACGTTTGAAAACACTAATGGTTTATTTTATAATAATGTAATATTTATTGTTGGATTGAACTTTTGTTTTATATTGTTCCTTGATTTCGGCATGTGTGCACTTGAAAAAATGCCGGGTGCGACTGATTATGTGCGGATGGGTCACAGTGCGCAGAGGGCTGGGCAAACAATGTGGACGATATCTAGCATTGGGACAGCTATTACAACAATCTACGTTTAAAATGTATATGATAACCAATAACCCTTGTTAGTGAGAAACCTTTTTCATAATATTATATTTTCCAGTATCCCGACAGATATGGAATGGTTGCTATGGATCAAATCGCATAGAATAATGTGCATCCTGTGACTACACATCATAAAATACAATAATTTTCTTTTCGCAGTATAATTACTAATTTCATTTACTCTCTTTCATTAGCGCAGAATTTTTTTCCTCGACTGAAAGGATTTATTTACCATGATTTGCCGTCAGTGTTAAATAGAGTCATGAATTTATGAATTTTACGTTAGTGATAATAAATAAACTTGAGTATGTTAAAACGTCTGTAGACATTAAGTTCTGATGTCTAAAGTCGATTTCCGCTCCCAAAGAATTAGAAATTATATAATGGCAGTATACCCATAACACACGTATATAAAATATAATTAGAACTGATGCGTCGTTTCTGTGATTGTATCCCTACAATCTGGTGAAACCAGACTCCAGAAGTGAAAATATGTGGAATGGATACATACGGTGAAATTTTGTACTAATCTGAGTAAGTTTCAAAGATTCGAAGCTGTGGTCGGGTGGTTCAGAGCTCAAGGACTTAAACACAATACAATCCAGCTAAGATAAAACACTAATCATGCTAATAGAAGAACAGCAGGTGTGTATGAACAACTACCAGCCTCTTTACTTATGTTGAGCATAATATAATTATGTACATAGATAGATAGATATTGTTTATTTCAGTGACATGTACATAACAACAAATACATGGGAACATGAAATATTGTTAAATGAAGTACCCAGCCCTCGAGGACTTATTAGTCACTATACATATATAATATATACAAAGGTGCAGTATAAGCTTGAAAAATAATAATAATAATAAAAAGCAAAACAATATAATGTGTGCTAGTTAAATAAGGCATGTTGCCGTTTATACCAGGCATTTAAAATGAAATCAGCTACACATTTAACAAATTTATCATTCATTAAAAACGTTAATAAATCAATTCCTGTACAGATGATTTATATCCCAGCGTGGCCTCAGAGAATCAGTAAGATTTGCATTGAAAGTTATCCACATATTATTTAATATCAAATTAATCGGAAATTAAAATAACTATAACCTATAATTATAAACACTATACCATTTCATAATAATAACATTCCAGCATACATGTAATGAAAACGCAATAAAATTATTAATTCAATGGCAGAGAAAATGTATGAATATGAACAATAAAACTAATAAACCGAATTTGAATACGAGAAGGCAATGGTTGCAAAAGTGAAAAAAATAGGAATAAAAAATTAACAGTAAGTAGAACAGAATTTACTTTCCGATCAGGTCAAATTTCAGGCTTGCATACTCTGTTGTATGTGCTTTGACCACCAATCGCCATTTCTTGCTTGCAACGGGCTTTTTGAACCATTGGAAATCATTCCGGTCGAAGTCGTATTTGTATTGCATGTTCTTCTGCAAAAAAATATTACACCACTTCAGACAAGTGTACTGATCTGTACATCGACATACCTGGATACAATAAACCCTTTCAACGCGGAGACCGTCAGATTCTGACATCTAGAGTCGATCCCCGCACTGAAAGAATTAAAAAAATTATAATGGTCGTGGACCCATAACATAGGTATTCTAATGAAGCGGAAAGAGCTATGTAAGACATTTATGATGATTTCAAATTGAAAAAGATTATTTGTTCCCGATGCTTCAACCCTTTAACAGCCAAATTATTCAATCTGAATTTTCACCCACTTGAAGTTGTGTCTCGCTGACACGATCCACAACTTCAAGTGAGTGAAAATCACTCAGATTTGACAAAATGGAGGTCAACTGCTTTTAAATATTGCTGATGAATTATTTTTAAGATGTTTAAAAGGTGGTACTTAAGGTGCTAATAAAAAGTAAAAACCCGAATATATGCGGCACCGGAGGTTTAAGGTTTAAAAATATTCCAGCGTTGTAAAGGAAATATTTACCACGTTCAGCACGGTTTCCCATCCGTTGCCTATGTCCACCTGAAGCCAATATGCCGTTATATATTGATCACGATATGGCTCATCACACCGCTTCCTCACGACCACCCCAACTGCTTTAGCATTTTTCTCGAGGTTCACTTGTATCCACATAGGCTGGGCAGTACCTGGCAAAATACTGGATAGGTTAATATTTGTGGAAATATGAAGCTAAAACAAAAACAATGATATTGCATCGTGATAAAAAAGTTTGCATGACTTATGTTTAGCCTCTCTAAAAATGTAACTTGTCAGCTCGTCATCTGGTTGTTATTTAAATAGAGGTTAATTCTTAGGGGGTTAATTCTTAACCCTTTAACCGCCAAATTATTCAATCTGAATTTTCACCCACTCAAAGCTGTGTCTCGCTGACGCGATCCACAACTTCAAGTGAGTAAAAATTATTCAGATTTGACAAAATGGAGGTCGACTGTTTTCAAATATTGTTGATTGATGTCATATTTTTATCTTTAACATGTTTAAAAGGTGGTACTTAATGTGCTAATAAAAAATGAAAACCCGAATATATGCGACACTGGCGGTTAAAGGGTTAATCAGTTTTAACACTGCTACTAGAAATGAATGAGTGAGGATAAAACAATACCTTAGCATGGTGATTGAAAAAACTATGACTTCAAATTTTAAAAAATGGTGTGATTTACAAACCTGATGTCCAGCAGCAAGGCCAGTCGTAGTATTTGTCAATACGAGCTCTCCACGGATAATGGTCGTCATTCCAGGACGAATGGGCCGTGAATGCCGAATCTGGGATATCACGGTCAGCGAAAATAAACCCCATCTTCTTACCCGATGCTAAAAATACAAGTACTCATGTGAATCAACTCAAAATAATAGGATTAGGTAAAGTAAATCCTATCTTCTTGCCGGAGCCTGAAAATAGAATAGTCATGTGAACCAACTCGAATTACCATGGTTAATTATTAACATAACTTCTCACCGTACATGTATGTGTTATTTTTAATTAAAATTTATTAACTCAATAACTTATTTTGTATGCCATAATACATAATATTAAAATACCTCGTTTATAATAACAAATAATTCGTTTCAAATAATTTAAAAAAATATATCTCATAATTTTAGCCCGAAATGTTTTTGTCAACATGATAAAATCGATATTGTATAAAGGTACCTCACAAATTTATGAATGTATGTGTGTGTGCTGTTATAATTGACTACAGCTCGGTGGAATAGCCAACGGCTAAGGTTTTTACAAACACAGATCGATAATAAATTTAGTTTTATTTGAAGAGAGATAATTCTAATGTTCAAATGACATTGATCGCAACAATATTGGGACATATTAAAACATGTAGGCTGTTTGCCAATAGTTGTACCAATAATCTCGCATTTTTAAATTTGCTTTGATTTTTTATCATTAACCGACAGAGCTTCGGGTTAATTAATTCATATCCTCAAAGGCGGTCCTACACACTTATCCCAGAATGACCATGCTACTGAGAAAATTAGCCGAATATATAAAGAGATTATGTATTATTTATGTTAAATCCACATGTTAAAATCAATGCAACTTATCCTCCATATATTTGTCACCCATAGTGTTATAGTGTTTTAGTCTCAAATTAAACTTAAGATTATTTTCACTCATTTGAAGTTGTGTGTCTCACGAGCAAAACATGATATTAACTTGTTTTAAATATTAAACACATATAGCTGTAATTAACTTACTATACTGGGATGCAATAACTATCAGAATCACAGTTAGTATATTTATTATTTCCATCTTGGCTCACAGGTCGATGTTAACCAATGTTAACAAGTGGAATGAAGATTTAGACGGGAAGACAAGAAGTCATGTCATGGTCACGCCATATAACACCAGACGGGTGGAATGTGGCCTTGGTGAAGTCAAGGAAGAAAGAACATTAATCCTATAGGTGACAAATAGCATTAATTAACCCTGAAAGCGCTGAAATACTTTCATATAAACCATGGAAACAAAAGGTTTTTTTTTAATTTGAAATCATTATAAATGTATTATTTAGCCCTTTCCGTTCCATTTGAATACCTCTTATAAATATTTTAATTCTTTGAGTGCACATGGATCGACTTTAGACGACTGAATCTGACGCATACAGACGTTTAGATACGGTCCTCGCGCATTTTTGGTTAAGTTTGACAGATATAAAGTTAACTGGGCAACAAATAACACGATGTACAGTAATGTGAACTTACAATTAAATTGCCTCACTAAGACAGAGTGTCTCACTAAGACCCAGTGGTTGCTAGGCGCGAGAGCCACCTGAAAACAATAGCTATAATAAAGAGAATAGTAATCAGAATACAATATACATTTTCCTAGAAAACGCCGACAGTTTTACAAAATTTATCTCTCTCTATGATTTGCTTTAGACATGTGAGACAATAGATATTTTTTCTTTAACAAAAGTATGTACATGTGACGGTTACTTGGGCAGAGGGTGTCGTGCATAGCATCTCAACACAGATCGGCAACTTTATAAATTGTCAGATATACACCATTTCACATCAAAGAGTACCATACATAATAATGTGTGATATGAATAGCAAAACATAATAATAGATAATTAAATAATTGTATTAAAACACGCGTAATAATTTTATCTAAGGCATTGCCGCTACAAGCATGTTATGAGAGGGGCGTGGCGCAATGGTTACAGCGTGGCACTTTGGAATTGTCGCAGCTGTCATGTGATTTCAAAACCCGTTTTATGCACGATTTTCAGAGAAATATGATGTTTATCGGGCGGGGGCCCTAGGGTAGTGGTTAGCACCGCTGCCCTTCACGCCAGAGTTCGGGGTTCGGTTCCCGGTCTCGGCGGTTTCAAAGAAGCAAAAATGTTTCTTTCCCATCCACGTGTGAAAGTCAGTATTGTGGGGAGCCTCCGTGACCGAGAGGTAGCGTGCTCGGCCTCAGACCGCCAGGGCTCGAATTTCGAATCCTGTGTCTGGAGGACAGTGTCATCTCAATCATCTCACCATCCTCAGGAGGTTCTCCTGGCCCAGTTTAGCCTATATGTGCACAAAAGTGGCCTAAAGCCCGATTCATTTCATTTCATTTATGATGTTTATCGTCTCACCAAATGTCATTATTTTCCCCTTGCCTGGATCTTGCTATCATAGGCCCCATATTCAGACAAATCTGGCAGTACAAAATGTCCTGCTTTTTACCCCTCCACTGACCTGATCCTATAATAAATACATCCACGAACAGCTATCTTATTATTTCACTTAATAATACCAATTTGAAGAGCGTATATTGTATTAGCTTCTGCTATTGTACACTCCTGGGTAAATAAATATGTTAATACTGAGTATAATACCAGCCATGAATGTCTTAGAGCAGAGCACGATTATGCAAAAACACGTCTTATTTACAGCATACCACGCTTAATAAATAGGTGCCATTTTAGTATAAAATACACATTTCTTACACATGTAAACATTAACATTTTCACAGTTACATGAAATTTAAATTTAACAAATCTTTCACATTAACCTTTAATTATCTTATCATGCTCATACATGAGATTAATCGTGCTTCGATTACACTAAGCAGCGCAAGGTGTGCAGTTTGCTTTGTGTGGATGTAAGAAAAAATAATTCTCATTTCTAGGTGAGTTTTAACAGTTTTCAATCATAGAGGAATGGGCACAAGCAATCAGAGTGTCAACTACACTCCAAAAATAGAGGATAGATCCATTACGTCTACACCTGCCTTCTATTACTGGTATAATCATGTTAATGTGCATCGCAGGTACAGTTGGTATTGCCTGTCAGTGAGAATGCTCGCAGAACTGAGCAACAATCAACATCAACATTATCAGGCTGGCCGCAGCGCTGGAATGCTAATCGAACATCAAGTAACTTTGACCCAACGCTGTACCAGCGTTGGGGCAAAGTCACTTGACGTTGGATCATTATCATAGCAGCACTTGAGATTACTTAGCATAGGAAATACTCAGCTGCCCGTCGATCGTTTGCAGAGTTGTTAGCAAAAACAACATCCCATTAAATACTGTAAAGAAAACTATTTGTGTTACTCCATATCTAATCTTTAATCTGATATCGTTTCATTCAGTAGTTGAACTCCCACACATAACGTCCTGTTACCATGCGATGTAGACTTTTATACTGCACAAGTATAATTGTTTAAAAGACCCAATAAACGTTAAAATTATTTTGTCAATGTCATTGATTATATTATACATCCATGTTAAATTATACTTTTGTTATCCTAAGTCTTAAAAGTGTTTACGTCAGTATAATTACAAATTCCACTTTCTTAACGAAAGGTGTGGTCTTTCTTAGCAAAGTTAAGATTTCTAACTTTCTTGTTTACGTAGTCTGGGATGGCGGGGGCCCTAGGGTAGTGGTTAGCACCGCTGCTTCTCACACTAGAGTTCGGGGTTCGTTTCCCGGACTCGGCGGTTTGGAAGAAACAAAAATGTTTCATCCCCATCCACCCGTAAATCTTGGTATTGTGAGGAGCCTCCGTAACCGAGAGGTAGCGTGCTCAGCCTCAGACCGCCAAGGCTCGGGTATCAAATCCTTTGTCTGAAAAGCAAGGTTATCTCATTTATATCTTCATACTCATAATTTTCTCCTGGCTCAATTTAGCCTATACATGTATGTGCAAAAAAGTGGCCTAAAGCCCGATTCATTTAATATTCGTAGTCTGGGATTAGGCGTGGCTGGGAAATTCCCATTGAGCGGCCAATCTTGGGCACGGATGAAGTGAAGTGCTGAGGGACAGGTGTGCCGCCTGGTGAGTGAGAAATGGACTACTCCGGCGGAAGTACGCCATTAACACCGATGATGGCGGAGATAAACACAAATTAGAAGCAGGCAACTCATAGCACTATCACCGCAACTAGCACGGGTACTGTCATCGGACTGCCGAGATGTAGACTTAAGTATTTAACCATCTACCATGATCTACCTACCATGTCTACCTCAGTCGTATAAGCACAGACAACTAGTATCTTGTGACGCTTAAAAACATTGAGCCCTGAATTACATCACATATGTTGTTTTATCGTCGCTGCAATCCACATATTGAAGTATTTGAAAAATACTTGCATGCAATTTATAACGGATATCAAATGTGTTGTATGTTTAGCAAAAATAAATAAGTTTAAAATATTTTAAAAATAAATAAAAAATGTTTACATAAGATTACAGGGTGTGGTGATCTCGGACAGCCGCAACTTCGGACTGGTAACTTCCGGCAGTTTTAGTGATTTTGGACTGACTATAATTTCGGCGGGCTTGGTATTTTCAGACGATGACGTTGGTCGCTGTTGGTACTTTTGGACGCTGGATTTTAATTAGTAATGTCGGACGATAACGTCGGACGGTTGCGGTAAAAAGCACAATAGCACAATAACGTCGGACAGGTCTGGTAGTTTCACAACGTCGCAGTTAAAACAGACAACGTATTGCATGTTAACCAATGGTAACTCTATATAATGACAAAATCACAGAAATATGCTACTATTATTAAAATTACATGCCTAGCCATTTTAATAAATACATAATATGTATAACTAGATTTGACCCGTGCTCCGCACGGGCAAACCGGAACACTGGCATAACTGGAACACTGCAACCTGAACAAAAATGACATGAATATACTTATGACTCATGCATAATTAAAAAAGAACAATCAGGCCTAACTGTATGGCTATGTATGAGTATGACATCGGCTTAGAATTACTAATTATAAAATTATAATTAGGGAAAGAAACAAAAATGTTTCTTCCCCATCCACGTGTGAAAGTCAGTATTGTGGGGAGCCTCTGTGACCGAGAGGTAGCGTGCTCGGCCTCAGACCGCCAGGTCTCGAATTTCGAATCCTGTGTCTGAAGGACAGTGTCATCTCAATCATCTCACCATCCTCAGGAGGTTCTCCTGGCCCAGTTTAACCTATATGTGCACAAAGGTGGCCTGAAGCCCGATTTATTTCATTTCATATATTCATTCATTCATTCCTTCATTCATTCATTCATTCATTCATTCATTCATTCATTCATTCATTCATTCATTCATTCATTCATTCTTTGATTCATTCATTCATTGCACGTAATCTAAGCGATAACTGTTCTATAGATCCATGTCATAATCATTATTAGAAGTATTATTTTCATCTTTCGAAATTGATACCAAATTGTCTACTTTTTGTGATTGTTATTTGCATGTAAAAATAACCCTTTCACTACTGACAGTAAATACACCATAGTACTGTCCCATGAACATTGACGACGCCGTAAGTGGAGCACGCAGCGCGTCCCACCCTGTTCGAAAGTAACGTCGATACACTGGTGTCAACCCTAATTCGACGCGGCCGTCATTAACGTGATCGCCTAGTGACGAATAAAAGATGGAAACAATTATATTTCTCTGAAAACCCCACGCATGATCAGCTGGGTTCGAAAACGGGACGCATGCATGACTAGCGAAGCAGTCAGGCGCTCTGTCAATGGGAAAATGCTTTTAATACCGGCACAGCGCCGGTACCAGTAATGAAATGGTTTATGGAAAAACATGAGTATTGCCGATGATATTATAACCATAATACAAATATTATTTCTCATATTGGATTTTAATATAAAATATTTTGGAGTCAATGTACATTCGATTAATATGTTTATCAAATTAGTTAACAAACAAGCAAATTGTATTTATACTTTTTGTTTTTTGCATGTTTAACGTAAATAACGTTAAAAATACCAATGCTATTTTAGAAAATTTTGTATTACATTCTAATTAGAAAGCCAGGAATTAGAAGAATAAAAAATACGTCATTAAAACGTAACATTTATCATTATATTGAATTATTATAATAATATCGAAAGAAATAAGATAAACAATAGAACAAGTGGTTATTATAGCATATACATGTACTTCAAGTGACATTTTCTAATGCGACGGAACCTAGTAATTATTGTAGAAATAATTATGTCACACAAAATATCACGGGTAAAGAGATTATCGGTCGACTTTGAGTAACTGTAGAATATAACGAGTTTATACATCATGTACATTTTCAATATATTTCATGGCTTAGTGTTTTTTACCAAAATGAAAGTGGGTACTAATACTAATGTTTTCCATGGTGATACTGATACAGTGCGATATTATTAGGAGCTTCGAATCCGATTATATTAATAATAACAATATGAGCATCGTGTTGGTATTATTGTCAGTCTTAGAGCTGTGTCCAGTAGGTAAATGAAACAGTTCTGGGGCTCGTTTCAATAAGAAAATCTTCATTATTAAAAAAGGAAAAATAATAATGTTTTTTAATGATAGACGAATGAAAGTTAAGATGAAATCTTCTTTCACTAAGAAAATCTGGCCCAAGTCTCGTAGTCTTGACCCCCCAATTTAAATAACAACTGAATGACTGCGGTGATTGGCTGATCTCGTCATGTGACAGGCTGAACCACTCTTCGATTGGCCGGGGGTAGAAAACGAGACTTGGACCGATTTTAACTTGTTTGATGATAAATAACTGAAAATTTTATATAGGATACTCTTATTGAAACGAGCCCCTGAGCTACATTTTGCGACAGAGAAACAAAATGCCTCTGCTGTATATTTCGGATTGTGGCGTAGGTGTAATACGGTACCAGGGTTGCGTCCACACAAAATACTGTGTTGATTTTATTCACGTCAGAGCTGTCGCTGATGAACCAGGCAACTTTGCCGGAGTGTTAATAAGCGGATGCGAATGTATTAATTTAGGCATATAGATTATATTCTGTGTTTTATGCAGGCCAATAAGGTATTGGTGGAGATGACATGAACAACTTCAATATAAAAATACTTAATTATTTTTTGACATCATCTGTTTTAGGCCAAATGTACATTCTATTTATATTATATTAATGAAACCAATATGGGCCTAAAATAGTTTTGGCTAATAAATAATATTTTTTTAAATGGACTGTAAATTTCGCTATATTAATGTACAACCATAATTATTGTCTATCCACATGACCCACTATCTAGACGTCAGGTTCCGACTATTGATGGCTGCAATTATATTGATCTAAAGTAGATCTTGAATGACCTCTGACTTCCCTGTGACAGACATGGCATGGTTGTCATAGGACAGTCAAAGTTCATCCTCACTCTTCCAATGTCATCCCATGCAACAACACAGTGCATATAGTGGCATATCGTCGCCTCGGAGCTAAAGGATCCTATCTGACACTCGTCAGAGTGGCAGATAGGATCCTTTAGCTCCGAGGCGACGATATGTAGATGGTGTTCCTGCGATGCATCACACTTTTTGGAACATACAATATAAAACCTGGTGGTTTGTGGATATTATAGAATACATTAACACGTACATACTTCATTTTCTCGTAAGTGTATAAAAACATAAATAATTTAAACGACAGATATATGCATGATGTATAATTATAATGAATATATCACTATTAATAATATAATTTGTCGGTGTCTACCATAATTGAATAGTCTAATTACCCTTTCCATTCTACATTAACAAAAAAATTAAAAAAATAGTTATTCATAAATGCAAAACTACATAAATTAATTATAAACTTGCAACCCACAAGCATTTTCAAAGTGACATACGTTCCGTTTCAATTAACTAAGCTTTACAATTGTAATTATTCATAATTTTAAAATCATGCCATGTAATACTAAATCTTCATCACATGTGACGAATTATCCTTTGATTTGACATAATATTATTTTGTAATTATATGCCTCCATAACCATGATAATGTAAACCTATTTAAGGCAATAGTAAATAATAATGACGTTGCAACTTCAATGTGATCAATTATCAATATAATATGGGTTAATTAATTGTTCTTATTAGTTTATAATACATTTTATCAAATGAAGAAATGTGCATTATTTGATAATAAATGTGATAAAATCCTTGATAGACTGGTGGTAGTCGTATCATTAAAATATCATTCGATTATTCATCTTCAGAACAAATAAAATAATTGTGATTAAATAATACATAATTATATCCAAAATGACTTTGTTGGATATTTATTATTTATCATTCCTACATGTACAATACATACACGCATTTTTATTTTGGGCATGAGTGTGGAATTTAATGTCATCAGATTATTTGTCTATTAAAAAATGAGACTGTCAGTTATGATAAGAAGATTACGTTTAATTGTTACGTCTGAATCAGTTCAAATCGGGACTTACTATGGTTTATAGAGCCTATGATACAATGTAATACTCACAGTAGTAGCAAAATAATGCTTTACGTCACATTTCGGAACTAATTGAAATTTAAGTGACATTGTAATACTTTCCAAACATTGCAGTCCCATGTAATAATTAAATAAATAAATAAATTCATTAAAAATAAATAAATGAGGTTGGGGTGATATGGCATGGTAAGCTATTGAGAGTATTTTCTAGAAGATATGCCCCCAGAAGTGCCCAGACGGTCGCAGACATATGGTGTCCGGATAGGGCCATATCGCCCTTTTGTTGTTTCGCTGTTTCAAATTTTTTTTTTTTTTTTAAATCTCGCTCTTTCGCATCGCCCTTTCGCAGTTTCGCCCTTTCGTTGTTTCGTAGTGTCGCAGTTTCGCATCGCCCTTTCGTTGTTTCGCAGTGTCGTTGTTTCGCAGTTTCGTTGTTTCGCTTCGCTCTTTTGCAGTTTCGCATCGCTCTTTCGCTGTTTCGTTGTTTCCAGCGTCGTTGTTTCGCATCGCTCTTTCGTTGTTTCGCATCGCTCTTTCGTTGTTTCGCACTTTCGTTGTTTCGCACTTTCGCTCTTTCGTTGTTTCGCACTTTCGTTGTTTCGCGGTCTCGCAGATTCGTTGTTTCGTACTTACGCACTTTTGTTGTTTCGCGCTTTCGTTGGTTCGCACTCTCGTTGTTTCGCTCTTTCGTTGTTTCGCAGTCTCACAGTTTCGTTGTTCCGTAATTTCGCTGTTTCGCACTTTCGTTGTTTCGCTCTTTCGTTGTTCCGCACTTTCGCACTTTCGAACTTTCACACTTTCGTTGTTTCGTACTTTCGCAGTTTCGCACTTTTGTTCTTTCGCACTTCCGTTGTTTCGCTCTTTCGTTGTTTCGCACTTTCGCAGTTTCGCACTTTCGTTGTTTCGCACTTTCGCGGTTTCGTTGTTTTGCTCTTTCGTTGTTTTCCCCCTCCCCTCCCTTCCGCTCCACTCGCCTATTTGTATCACGTGTGTTGTGCATTGGCCCAACGCTGCTTCAATGTTATTTGAACGTCGTCAACGTTGATCAATATTGAATCAGCTATGGGCCAATGTTGTGTGTTTTGGCTAATAATGCTTAATAGCATATGCGGGTAACAGTCACTTGAACGAGAATACAGCCCCTGATAACGACTATGTCCGATAATCAGTTCACAGGCGTCTGGTTTTGTCGCGGAAAACATATATTGTGTATCTGTTACTCTTTATAATGACACGCTACGCTCTAACTCTCACGCCTGCCCCGAGACAGGCTTTAGTGGGGCGCAGACGGCTTATATCGGTCACAAAATGCCTATTATGGTCCACAATTTTAATTTCTCTGCGGAATATCGTCAGGAAATGAACATGAAATGAATGGGATTTTAGGCCACCTGTGTGCACATATAGGCTAAACTGGGCCAGGATAACCTCATGAGGATGGTGAGATGAATGAGATGACACTGCCCTCCAGACACAGGATTCGCAATTCGAGCCATGGCGGTCTTATGCCTTGTACAGTACCTATGGGTCACGTAGGCTCACCACAATACTTTTTTTTACGAGTGGATGGGGAAGAAACATTTTTGTTTCTTTCAAACCGCCGAGACAGGGGAACGAGCCGGGGAGCGAACCCGGTATCGGCGTAAAAGGCAGCGGTGCTAACCGCTACCCTAGTGCCCCCGCCCATTTATATCATCAAGAACATTACTGAGAACAGAGTAATTCGCCACAGGACGAATTCACTTGATATATGACAACGCAGTAGGCCTAAACAATTATTCCCAGGTAAACTAGCGTAATTGCATCATGTTACTTACGATAGTTTGCCTGCTAGTGTTTGTGGGCTGTTCAACAATTAGGCTACGTAACGATTTTGACACCTCCTTCGTAACACTTTTTAACGCTATTTTGACTAAATCCCGTAACTCATCACTTAACCCCCCTCTAAGCATTACGCAATTAGTGAACGGCCCCTTAGGCTTGTATTCGCCATTTTTGAAATCAAATTGAAAAAATTGAAAAATTAAATAACTAGGTAATTATTTACTCAACATCTAATCACCAAAATGTGCATGGTCATAAAACTGAATTTTCACCTATATTGTAAATGTTGTTACGCGTTTTGCCTTAGCTTTGCATTATTTCCATGCTGACGTGAACTTTTAATATACCTTAAGGTGCTCTCACACTTACGCTATGGCTTATGAATCTTTGTATTTCGCTCGGCATAAATTTGCCCATCAATTGCGAAACAACGAGAGTACGAAACAACGAAAGTGCGAAAATACGAAACAACGAAAGTACGAAACTGCGAAAGTGCGAAACAACGAAAGAGCGAAACAGCGAAAGTGCGAAAGTACGAAACAACGAAACTGCGAGACTACGAAACAACGAAAAAACGAAACAACGAAAGTGCGAAACTGCGAAAGTGCGAAACAACGAAAGTGCGAAACAGCGAAAGTACGAAACAACGAAACTGCGAAAGTGCGAAACAACGAAAGAGCGAAACAACGAAAGTGCGAAACAGCGAAAGTACGAAACTGCGAGACTACGAAACAACGAAAGAGCGAAACAGCGAAAGTACGAAACAACGAAACTGCGAGACTGTGAAACAACGAAAGAGCGAAACAACGAAAGTACGAAAGTACGAAACAACAAAAGTGCGAGACTGCGAAAGTGCGAAACAACGAAACTGCGAAAGTGCGAAACAACGAAAGAACGAAACAACGAAAGTACGAAACTGCGAAAGTACGAAAGGGCGAGATGGCCCTATCCGGACACCATACAGACATGAGTCTCGCTGGAAACAAACACCGTGGCCTTTCGCACAGCTCCGCTATATCTTCGGTTCCTCGGTTCTGATAGTCCCTAGAGTGACTATAGTAACTCCATTCATCCCACATCAGAGACCTTTGAATGTCAAACACTCTATTGGCGGTAGTTTAATGCCCTACCACGGCCCACTGATGCGGGAGCTGCATCGGCACCGCTGTTGAGCGGAGGAAACAGGCTGGTAATGATACCCGTTGTACATTGAGGGAATAGCCCTTTACCTCGAAAACACATTATCCAGCCTGTATCCCCCAACACTTTATTTATGGATCTAAAATATGTTGGCAAACAAAGCCAAAATGCATTTTGCTTTGCGGAGCAGTATGGGAGCCTGTTATTTGCGTATAGGCCATCTGGAGCTTTATAATACATGCACGAAGGGAAGGTAAAACACTTTCATATAATATATTATATTATTACGAAAATCAACGTGTTTCAGACATGTTAAAAAAAAAAATTCTATAGTTCTGATGCTAGATAATCATAGTAATAATATTTTGTTGCTATAGGTTGTCATATTCTCTACATTTACAGTTTTTATTATCTCAACATATCCATGGTTTCAAACAAAATTTAAAAAAAATCAAACCATATCAGCTTGGCGTTTTTCATTGAAGTATAATAACTTTGTACAATATTGATTTAGTCGTTTTTTCCATCATCTGCATAACATTATTGATTTACTACATTATAATCTCAAATATTCTAAAAATCCCTAAACACCCAAAGCTCAAGCCGAGTATAATTCACAGTTCTGTTCCACACACAGTACTAAAAACTGTTATTTTGGAAATAATTTTACGAAGTTCTGTATCTTTCACTGGAAAAAATGTCAGTTTAACAACAACAAAATGTATCCTGACCATAGACTAGCAATTTGGAGACGTCAGTTTTTCAGACTGGGTTTCTGAGCGCAAATCATAACGGCCTGGGTTTTTTCACACAATTTGGAGGACATCAATCATGGGTTGGTTTTGGAATGCCAGACTATTAAGCCAGCAGGCGACACCGCCATCGCCCTGTCAGACAATAGGCGTGGCACAATTTCCTGCTGCAAGGTTTCAATTCCGGAGATCACGCAACAGCGACATTGCATAGGTGGCACTCTTAGTTACAAAAGCCTTCCACACGTTCCCACCGACTGTGAATATCACAAAGCACCAGAAAATATCTATAGTGTGACGTGACACAAGAAACAAAACTACTCACACCTGTTTCATGTTTTTTTTTTTTTTTAATTGTTAGGCCCGGCTGAAGGCCAGGAGCCTATTAAGCTTATTGCAAAAAATGTTTGTGTCCTAATTTGCGGAAAGGGGTGCCGTGTGTAGGGAATTGTTGACATTTCTGAGGAACAGTCTTTATAAACGTAATATATATATATATATATATATATATATATATATATATATATATATTATATATATATATATATATATATATACATGATGTCGCTAGGTCAAGTAGTAATATAGTGCATAATTGAAAGGCAGTTCCCCACAAATTGAAATTATTTTATCAGAATTTATTGAAAATACAAAATAAAAACAGAAACGCTGTAAAATGTGTAATTAAAGAAAACTCATTCAATTCCAGTTATTTGAAAAAGTTATGTTACACTATTTTATTCACGTATCTTTTTCTTCACTTTTAATACTATTTTTTTCATAATAATAGTGAGCCATTTCTATTTGTGTTGAATATCTGTGTAGGCACTATAACCCCCTTGCCTTTTGTGATCAGTCTGCAGTGGATGACTAAGTTTGAAAACCTAGCGACGAAAGAAGGGTTGGACTGATTTATTTTTGCCCAATTTTTTCTACTTTTCGCTATATGCAACTATTTACATGATTATATATTTCTTGACTAAATATTATCATTATTGATAGTCTTTATACAACACCGTTCAATGTCATGCTATTTTTTTAATTTTAGAATTTTTAACTTTCTGCTGAACGCAAGCCTAATCCACAATGTTATCAAATTTATTCAATTAGAATTGCTATGCCATTTTTAAAAGACCGAATTTATATTAGAGTTGGTTCACACATATAAAACAAATGTAGAAAGATTTAAAAACTGCACACTGTGGGGAGAATAATCTAGAGTAAATATCAGGAAATGGCCAGAATGTCACAGAAATAAATATGATATATAACTAATAAAACATAGATGGAAGGAGAATACAAAAATGTTGTCGCATGTAACAATAATGTATGTATATAAAAACTTGTATAACTAGAAAAGGAGTTCCCGAACTCCGAGGCCCGGCTTTAGTCTGCTTGAGTGCTACAAACAAAGAATCAGTGTATTGGTCTTAATGTGCCAGAATCCTAAATGTCTTCGACGTCTATTACTTCCACCACTATCGCCGGTGCTGACCAACACAACATTCATTCAATACTTGCCTACGCTGGAATTGATACAGAGGATGTAGGCCTACCTACCAAATTCCGGTTTAGTGTTGGGCCAGCGTTGCAGGCCATTGCTGGTTCAATGTCGGTCAATCGTCTACGACGCGGATCCAACACTGATCTATCACTGGGTCTGTTGCATACTTTGAGCAAACACGTGGCATTCAGCCAATACTGTTTCAATGTTGACCCACAGTCTTCGACGCTGGCCCGTCATTAAAACAGCATTGGGTAATTGTACCGTCTTTTCTGACTGCTGCATTATGCTGGTGACATTCAAATCCCCGGCGCCAGAAACACCAGATAACACGATACATTAGCCCAATGTTGATGTAATGCTGGGCCAACATTATTCCAACCAAGACCCTGTAACCCAAGGACCTGAAACGTTATATTTGACATGTTCATAAGGAGTGGTGTACAGATATGTCAACCGTTTCCCACACACAGCACCCCTCTTTCTCCTAAATAGGAAACAAACTCAGGCAAAATAAACCTAATAGTATAACGGCCTCTGGCCGGTCCCAGCAATGGAACTCATCAGCAAGTAAAGTAACGGTTACAAAGAGGGGTAAGTCGTCGCCTCGGAGCTAAATGATCCTATCTGCCACTCTGACGAGTGTCAGATAGGATCATTTAGCTCCGAGGCGACGAAATATAGTAAAATAAAAGTATGGGTCGTGATAGAAAAAGTAATGTTTGCAATCATGGTATAGAAATAAAAAAAAACTGTAGGCGCCTAGCAGAAAATAAATTGCAACAACAGTGACTAAAAAAAAAAAAAAGAAAAAAGACAAAGGGAGCTAGGAGTGCAACATGATAGACACCGCATCATAAAAATATAAAAAAGACACAGAATAGCGGAAAATAACGAAAAAAAAGTCGAATATTAGTAGAAAGAAAAAAAGTAGTAGAAAAATCAAAAATAAAAATAGTGTGTCAAGAATAATATATACCGAGATAAACATCATAGAGTATTAGTATTAACATAGTGCTTACATGCTATTTGACCATCAGAGCATTAAAGTTAACGTTTTTTTGGATCCAATCTAGAACTGCACAAATTATGTTAATGTTAGTATGATTATTCCTTAACCCTTTAACCGCCGGTGTCGCATATATTCGGGTTTTCATTTTTTATCAGCACATTATAAGTACCACCTTTTAAACATGTTAAAGATGAAATGTGAGATCAATCAGCAATATTTGAAAACACTTAACCTCCATTTTGTCAAATCTGAATAATTTTCACTCACTTGAAGTTGTGGATCGCGTCAGCGAGACACAACTTCAAGTGGGTGAAAATTCAGATTGAATAATTTGGCGGTTAAAGGGTTAAAAGCTGATTGGTCATGTATATTAAGGGTAGACGAGGAACATTGTAATAGGGATATTTTGACTAGAATCTTCCGTGATAAGTGAGGGATTGACGTTAGATGCTTTGGTGATACTTGAATACAAACTCTATCGCAAGTACCTCCTACCGGAAATAGATAAACAGAGTCTCCTTATCTATTTCTGCTCCTACTCAAGTTTTCAAGACTCAAGACTCTGGCGGCAGAAAATCACATTTGCGACGGTTGATGTGCTAGCTATTGTTTTAAAATATATGTCAGACCCTTGTAAATGGATATAAATAATATATAGGTATTTCCAAAAGGATCTGGTAATCTCAATAATACAATCGCACCTATTTGATTTATAATAATACGTATATAACACTGCTAGAAAGTGGCTAGTTATCTCACCATAGCATGGTCAATTATGTTAAAAGGGTAGGGTTAGGAAACAGTGGTGGTTCAAAATACTTTCTAACCCTTGAATATCCTAAGATTTTTTTTGGGGTGGTCGAAGACATTTTTGTGGGTAAAAAACAACAGTTAAAAATTTTGTAGCGATTTGTGTGAGGTTTGGTCATCATTTGACACAAAATGACCGTACTATATTCCAATATTTCTAACAGATGGAGAAGAGGTAACTTCCTCTGTCAACAATCTTGTTGGAAAACATTTTCAGTTTTTTTAGCGCTGCACTTTAAATCTAATTAATAATAAAATCGGTCTTATAAGGGTAAAGTTATAATTTTCTTCGTGACATCCAAGAAGACACGACTTTAAGGCAGTTTGCACGGATTTTCATATTCAGCAAAATAGATAAATATAAATATTATAAACGCCACAAATGCTGAGCACCTGTACTGTACTTGTCCTCACATATACTCTATCAAATTCAGCAAATTGAGCCAAGAAAAACACATGTTTTTAATTTGAAAGCATCATAAAGATATGAGTTTGCTCTTTCTGCTTTATTTGAATACCTTTGTTATGGCTGTACGTCCATTAGAAAAATTTAATACTTCTCTTAAGTCGATCCCCGTCCTGTAAGGGTTAACCCTAACAATTGGCGAATCTTATCCATCTCAAGCAAGACATTTATTTTATTTGTTACTCATGGGTATATAAACACGATAAAGAATATAAAATATGTTGCGAGTGTTTGTCTCGACACGTACAGTAAACCTGGTAAACGGGTGACAAAGAGCAAGATTATCATCCTAAACTATATTTTTGCTATTTGAAAGATAATGTACGTCGCAGACATCAAAGTCACCATCACAAAGATTGCAATCAGTGTTGTTTTTTATAATTAAAAAGTAAAAAAAATATCGACGAAAGGGAATTAATCTGCTTGTTTCCAGCCTTATTGGGTTTCTGGGTTTGGCCGTTTATGTAAGTGACACTGTGACAAAAAGAACGAAATTTGAAAATAACTGCGATCGTTGCATTGGTTTGAAGACTAGAATATTTTGTCTCAAGTTTATTTCACATAACATGTGCTACTTCTTCATATGCCTATGTCGATTCGCAGCAAAATGGTCAGTGTCGTTTTTGTATTTACAATTTTACAATGTCCAACATGACACACATTGTAGATAACATATTACTTATTATGTTTTACTAATTTTAATTCAGATGTATATAAAATAACTCAAACGTAATTCTGTCACATACATGACGTGTGAAATATTGCTATGAAGTAAATGCAATTAGCCCGAGAGCTCATAGGGTTTTATTTACCTTTTTGAGGCCAAAAGGTCTGAAGATTTACAAGGTCTACAAGCTTCTATTGTAGAATTTCACGCTGAATTTGAAAATGCATTTCCTAAAAAAATCCCGACGGAACTTTTTTCATAATTTGAGGTCTAAGTAGGGTACCCTACTTTCCAAAAATATCTCAAAATGTTGACATATCCGAAATAAAAATGTATTAGTTTTTCAATATTAATTTGTTTAAGACCTTTATTTCTGTAAGAACAATCTGATTATCAATTAAAAATGTTTTCTTATGAAAACAAAATATTTCCAATATTATCTGCAATCGAAAAATTCAAAATGGCCGCCATTTGTTCAGTTATTAAGGTCTCATCATACAAATTTAATCTAGCATCTCTTCAATAAAGCTTAGTTTCTCATGTGGGGTTATATACTTTTTCTCGTGTCTGAAGATTATTTCTCTGAAGATTATTTCTCTTGTACAATTTTACGCTGAATTTAAAAATGAGTTTTTTGAATTAATCGCGACAGAACTATTTTCATGAATTGAGGTCAAAGTGGGGTACCGGCCTATGAAATGATCTCAAGATGTTGATATATCCGGAATACATTAGTATTAATTTTATTAATTTAGGCCATTTAATGCAGTAACAAAAATGTAATTATCGATTAAAAATCGTTTATACAAACACAGTATCATTTCACTAATATCCGATATCTTAAAACTGCAAATAGCTGCCATTTGTTCAATATTAAGGTCTCACGCCACAAATGTAATATGTAATCTCATGAAAAAGCATAATTTTCCTTTCCCTATTTATTATTCCTCGTGTCAAGAGGTCTAAGGCTTGTTTCTATTGTAAAATTTTACGCTAAATTAAAATATGTGTCTCTTTAAAAAATCCCGACAGATTTGTTTTATAGATCGGGGCCAAATTGGGGTAGACCCCTCTACCCTCCTGCAAATTTATTTAAAAAAACAAAAATGATCTCTTCAAATGATTACATAATACAATGTGTTTTTATTATTTGAACTTTTTAAAATGTATTTGTGCCTTCATTTTCATAACAAACATTAAAAATGTGTTATATTAAAAAATTGTTATCTAAATTAATAATTATCATTTTATGATCTTCATCTTCAGAATTAAAATGATAATTTGTGCATTTCGTCAAAAAGTAATTTTTCAAATCCCAAATTATTTACTGCAGCATTTACGAAATAAGATTCGTTTTCATGCCAGTGGGGCCCAGCGACTATCATGTGTTCTTGTGTCTAAAAACAATCATTGGGGTGTTTAGTTCATGAAACCACCAGATTCTGGATTGCCGCCATTTGCTATTAACATGATCAAGTAATTATATAAAAATATTGGTAGTCCATAAGACCACAGGAGTTACAGTGCACACCCTCTCCCCCAGGCCCAGTCCATGATTGGTAACATTTTGTCCAGAATCCGCATGTTAACACGTACGTACGACATTTACATTAAGGACTATTTTTAAATGGCCACCATCAAAAGTACTAAAATCTCCAGAAATAAATAATTGATCATATCTTGGGTTATTAATCTAATTAGAAAAATGATTTTGCTGGTCAATATCAGCATTTTAACATGTGATCGTGTGATGTAGGGACGGAATTTCCAATGTGGCCGATTATCATAATGGGTGTCATCAAAATTACAGATCTAAATATTCTGAAATGCGCTAGTGATCGTTGTGGCTAATCATACATTTACATAGCCAATGATAGTATCATTTCGTTAATTAGGAAACTATCATTTCTTTCGAGGGTCTATTTTATCTTGTATAAAATTTGCCAATACGACCGATTTTCAAAAAGGCCAACATAAAGATAATTACCGGAAAATTCTGAAATATATAATTGGTCATATATATATGCTTTAGTCCTAACTACATGTAACTTAGGAATATTTTCGATAGTTAAATTAAAATATTTTTTTGTTATGTAATTCAAGGTGGTCACTAAAAATATAATATATTTCAAAACTAGAACTCACTGAACTCAATAAATACAAGTTAATAATTATACCCTCAGGAAATAAGGATACAACTTCATGAGGCATAACATTTCGTTCAGCGACCTCTGCTCGAGTCAAAATCAGCCTGTCAACACATGATCTGCAGAGACGCAAATTTACGGAAATGACAATTCACCTTTCCGAAAGAGCTATTCAAGCGCGATGGCGAGACATTTAAACTCGATGAGAATGCAATAAAAGGCAATTGGGAGGCATTAAATGACTATGGAATCGCGTTAAAATGCGGCAAAGAGGTGTAAACCATTTTAACGCTGAACTCCTGGGCACACTTGCATTCCCACCGCTGAATTCCTGGGGAGTGGGGGTTGAAATAATCCGAATATTTTGTAATTTCACATTTGTATAAAGACACCAGTATGTCAAGTTGAAGCACGACACAATTTTAGTTGACTTGTCACCTATGGTATTGACAGTCAACATATGTATATAGATGTTTAATATATACAGTACTAATAGTTGTATTGTCATTGAAATAAATGACCATTTTCATTCACTGCTGTGTTCTAGATTTAAGATTTTACAGACTACGTTTCAAGTATTAAAATAAAGTTGTGAGCTACGGAAAAAAGCGAGCTGCATCCTTTGCCTGGTATTTCTATTTTGTGGCGAAACTAATTAATTGGTCACCCTTTTTTGAATTATTTGGTTGACAAAAATATATTTTGATCTGTTATAGACAACAATAAATCTCAAAAGCATTGGCGGCGTAAATGTCAAATTGTCCCGCCCTTTGCAACCCGATGCTTGTTGAAGATTTGCTATCCAAACGAATTTATAAATAATGATTTCCCTGTTGCGTGAGACTCTGGCTTGATGCTGTGCCAACTCGTGAAGACGTTGGCCCAGCAGACAACCAACGCCTCTTATCACCTGGGATCGCTATAATCCCAGCAAGTGCCATATACGCGGATTCAATGTCGATTTAATGCTGGGCCAGCGTCGATGACGCTGGCACAGCATTAAATCGACATTGAGTCAACGTCTCGTGTCTGTTGGGACTAGATATGGAAGCTTGATAAACAGGCGGTTCAGCCTGAATGGTCAAAAAATGTCCCCGAAGACCGGGGGAGTCCCATGTCCAATAAGCCATTTAATTTACTGGTACGGGTTTATGGTAGAGGCCACTACTTCGCTGCGGTCAATTTGCTGAATTCTTTAGGGGCACTTTACACGGGTCTGGCGCGCTCTGATATCCACCCCATGTTTATTCATGTCATTTTCTCCAATGTGATTGCCTCTAGCTCTCCGCCAGTTTCTCTCCTGGACAAATCCTGTGTCAATTTAATGACGCTGCGATATATCAGTTTATAATTTGACTGCTCTCGTAAGTCTTTCATTGTATTGGATCTGCCCATGACACCACGTTGTCGCAATGCCTGGCCCGCATCTCAGATTCTGGCCCATTGTTGAGTCGTCATTCTATGGGGGCTGCTTTTTTGGGATTATATATCGTCTGCTGTGCGGCTGTAGATTATTTTTCACTAATCTTAATGGTCGTATTACATAGTCAATCACAATAAAGCTGCATGGAGAGATTTGGTGTTCATCTCGGGCGAACACGGAACGTTGGCTCAACGTGTTTGCCAGGACGCCATAAAAAAACTCTGCTTATCTATCTGTTCACACCCAGTAATTTATCAGTGTTAATTGCTGTGCCGTCACTGTGCTTCACACTGTGCAAAATATGGGATGTAATTAAAAGTAAAGTATATTTTTTACTAAATGTATGACTACACTTGCAGCGAAATATGCTTTTGCCAGCTAATAAATGTTATTTAGCAACAGTAACTTTGTAAAATAAACAGCAGCGACAATGTATCAAGATGTTCAACACTTTATTGTGACTGTATCATGAGATGTCCAATATATTTTAAACATTGTTGACGTCTGCATACGACGGCAGATTCTGACATCTAAAGTCCATACCCGAGTAAAAATAGTTATACTGGCCGTAGACACATAACATACGTATTCAAATGACTCAGAAACAGCTGACTAACGTTAAGACATTTATTATGATTTCAAATTGAAAAAACCCTTTGGTCACCATGGTTTATAAAAAAAATGTATCACCTTAACCCTTTAACTGCCAAATTAAAAAATTGAAATTTTCATCCACTTGAAGTTGTGTCTCGCTGACGCGATCCACAACTTCAAGTGAGTGAAAATTATTCAGATTTGACAAAATGGAGGTCAACTGTTGTCAAATATAGCTGATTGATGTCATATTTTATCTTTAACAGGTGGTAGTTAATGCGCTAATAAAAGATGAAAACCCCGAATATATGCGACACCGGCGGTTAAAGGGTTAAGGGTTAAACGGTTAACAGAATGATAAGATACGCCTACGTGCAGTTTTAGGGATCAATATATGATGCCAAAACTGTAACATGCTGGAGTGGTACCGGTGATTAGTGTGATTAGTAGAGTGGATCTATTTTTAAATAGTAATTAATTCTGATGGACGTTTGCCACGATGCGTACGTTCTTTTTGTTGTTTAGTTCCGTACTTTGACAGAGAAGCGGGTCTGTGCCGTATCAATTATACATGTAGCCTGTCTTCTTTTTTTATAATAGTGATCAATATTTGTACATGGCATTTCCCAACAGGTAAAAATACTTGAAATTTGTAAAATGGCTGTTTGTATGTCATAAATTAGAAATTGGCGATGTTATTTAGCCTAAACTGTAAGTACATTATAAGGACTATTAGCAGAATTGTATTTATACAATTAGGTGGTGGTGGAGGGGTTGAGAAAATAAAGAAACAAAAGTGTCTCTCATTAACGGGAAATGGGGGAAAACGCAGAATGATTAATCTGTTAAAACCATCCTAATCAGATTAAATTATGCATGATATGTCCATCGCCACCATGCAAGCTAGACGAGACAGACTCACACGGGTAGTCTTGATAAACGGAATAATTCATTAAAGATAACATGAACTACCTAAGCCATTTATGATTATTTCAAATTAAAAACACCCTTTCGTCTCTATGTTTTAAACAAAAACATATCAGCGCTCTTAGGGTTAACGTTCGGTCAACTTATATGTTGGTGCAAAATTGAACTCCACGTGTTGATTACGACAGATCCAGAATAATCATATGGAGCGGTGTGCTACGTTTTCTAAACTTCCTTTTCACTTATAATATACCAGAACCCGCCACATACTTTTTTCAGTGAGTTATACATGGTATCTTAAACCAAATCAACTGATTTTATTTACCACACATACAGAAGAAAATGTAACAGACGTCGGAATGACGTCAGTATATCCATGTCTTGAAGTAGAAAGAGATTTAAAGGTCCCCACATTGCTAACATCATTTTTTAACATGCAAGCTAGAATATAAGTGTCAATCATTACCAATATTTACCAGCTCCTAAAACGAGATTTTGGTGCTTAATAAAGATTATAGAACACTTTATTTCTCCACAGTGCAAACAAGCTATTAGCATAAAACAACACAGGTCCAGCCCATACGTTTAATCTGACATCCAATAGAATGATCATGCATCATACTAATCAGAGCTGCTTGATCAACTCGCTAAGTTTATCATAAATAAAAAATATTAGCTTATACTGCTCCAATATATGTAACTTTCACATGTGTTAATAATAAATAAAATGACTTAATGGAACTCAATGGTAAGGCATAATTTAAAAATGCGATACATTATCAAAGCTGTGGAGAGACCTGCGGGCGCGACAGAACATTTCATTTCTGCTGTAGTTTACTGTAATTACTGTTCTTTTGAACGCATTTCATCATAGTATATTTCTTGCTTACGTGAGCTTTCGAGAATATCCTGCCACTAATATATGCTTGTTTTAGTTGTTATTTTTATTGTTTATTTTAAATGTGGCTTGACTAGCTGATTAGAGCTATTGTTATATGTCTTACTTTTTGCAAATTGAAAAAAAACTTATCTTATCTTATCTTATCTTATCTTGTCTTATATTATATATTAACAGAATGACAAACACAGAAGTATCAGATACTAATAGTAGTTAGGTTTTATTGAGAAATGTCTTGAAGTGTCTAGTGGATTGAAATGTACAATGTTTTCTTTTTTTAAAAATCGCAATAAATCTCAGGAGTGAATTTAATGAGACCAGTAAACAATAATCATTTAACAATGTCTGTGCGATTGGTGAATACGTCGTAGTTAGTGCTCATACATGCAAGCACCCTGATCACTGGGACGTTTTAAAATATAGTTTGAATTGTTATATATAGATTTGCCTATTTTTATACAGAACATAGGCCTAATCATTTTTATACTGTCCCATATATTAGAAGCTAAAATCAACCTTACATTGTGAGAATGTTTTTTATCAGATTATCATGGGAAGAAATATTCTCAGTGTATCAAATTATTATTGAAAAGGATGTTTACATGTGAGCTGGTACTTTAAATGTTACTAGAAAAGAACGTTTGTGTAAATATAATGTGACGAAATCTGTGACGTTCATCACAGAAACATCTATATTTACACAGTTGCTATGCACATTTAACGAGAAATAGAAATTATGTCATATAAAAAATTGGGTTTAAACTTTTTTAAAACCAAAAAAAATAATTTTAGACTGTTTTATTATGTAGAGTAGCACACATAGAACATATAATTTTTTCACTGTGGGTACAATCTACCTTTAACCCTTATATTTTACGACGCTGAAAAATGTTTGTACAAACCACGAGACCAACAGGGTTTTTTTCAATTTAAATTCATCTGAAATGTCTTAGTTAGCTTTCACCGCTTCATTTTACCTATGTTAGGGGTCTAACACCATTAATAAGCCAAACCGGTGGTTTGGAAGCTAAATTTATTGCACTAATGTTTGTGTCCTAATGGCGGGGTGCCGTGTGTGGGAAACGGTTGACATTATTGAGAAACCGTCCTTATGAACATATCAAATATAACGTTTGATGTCACTAGACCAAATAGTTGTATTTTTTAAAAAGTGTTAAGAAAAAATAAATTTATGATTATATTCGTGACTAAGCTAAAGGGCCTGTCACACCTAAAGAGATAAGGTTGCACTAATGTTGGCACACCTTCACCCGGCGCTTGGGTGCTTAGGTGCTGTATACAGCACCCAGTGTTGGAGTAGAGTTGGGCCAGCCTGGTAGATGATTTGTCGGCATTGAATCAACAAAGGGCTGCATATAGACGGGATGCCTGTCTGACACTTCAGGCTGTGACCGAGACCTCACCAGCTATGGCTGCGACGCTGGTCCAACATTGAACCGAAATTGGGCCAGCACCGGCGATGGTGGTGGAAGGAATAAACGTCTGTCTATAAATCAAATAGCCTAAAGGCGGGCCTCGGATTTTGGAAACTCGTTTTCTAGTAATTGAAAAAAACATCTTCAGACATTAGAATCTGACATCTAAACACTGCTAAATACGGTCCCGGCGCTGAAAGAGTTAAATATTATTTATTCTGATACCGATATTAGTATAGTTTTATAACTGCAAATAGCTATGCCGTTATTGATAGAGCCACGATATATGATATTCTATTCATCAAAAGGGATGCTACTCTTTCTTGTTGAATTTCTCCACGGATGATAAACGACTGACGTTAATTTCAATAATTTCCCAAGGGCAGTTCTGGCTAATTGAAGGATGCCACCATGCCCTTGTCATTCATGTGAGCCATGGCATCTTACACTTTAACCCTTTAACCGCCGGTGACGAATATATTCGAGTTTTCATTTTTCTATTAGCACGGTAAGTACCACTTTTTAAACGTGTTAAAGATAAAATGTGACATCAATCAGCAAGATTTGAAAGCAGTTGACCTCCATTTTGTCAAATCTGAATAATTTTCATTCACTTGGAGTTGTGGATCGCGTCTGCGAGACACAACTTCAAGTGGGTGAAAATTCAGATTGAATAATTTGGCGGTTAAAGGGTTCACCATTCTACACTATTTCTTATAAAATCTATTTTGTTTTGCTTTAAGCTATCGTGGTTAAGTAATCCCTTTTTCATTCTCTATATCAAAACTCCTTATAGCACAGATAACAAGGTTTTAATATTTGTTGACAATTTAGATGGCAATTGGACGGCAGCAATGGCTCGCTCGATTTAAACACATTGATTTATTGTTTATATAATCATGGTCCAGGCAGGCTACTGAAGAAGTGTAGGGATTTATACTGACTGAGTATTTTTTATCTGAGTGTGTTTTCTTGAGATATTGCCACAAAGTGCAAAGTTTCACCCCTACACGCTGAATTATTTTGTATAAACCATGGAGATCATGGAGGGGTTTTCGCAATTTGAAACCATAATTTATCTCTTAGTTAGCTCTTTCTGATTCATTTCAATACCTATGTTATGGGTCTACGACCATTATAAATATTTCTACTCTTACAGTCGATCCCCCTGTAAGGGCTAACGTAACGTCGCATTCACTTTTCTTTTTCTTACATATTGAACAGTTCATCGGGATAGCTAGTTGTACCTATTTTATATGTGCGTACCAGACGGTAAGACAGTAATTTAGTCATAAAGATATGTATATGTAGAGTAAATATTTACATGAATTCACCAGTTGTATGGTGCTTTTCACATTTATTTTCATTTTCCATATGCCTATCATATCATCTCTGGTGATATGATAAGGTCAATAAACAATCCTCAAGATGTTTTAAACATCCTGCAGTTGCTGCATTTAGTACTTAGATTTAATTCAAATGGCCATTGCTGGTTGTTGTAGTATGACTTTTAAATAGTCTGTATCAAATGGGAGACGTTAGTGTACCCAAGGGCCTGCGAAACCACAAACTGCCAATACGTTTTATCTGTCATTACTCATGATGAGCTAAAAACGATGTGGTGTTGACTTGTGCTGAGATGAGCCCATCTCGCCTTCCTAACGATGTCGTATGCATATCTTCTCGTACAACTCTTTCTTGGTAACTGTACATTTTTCATTGAAATTAAAATTTCAACCGAAATACTCAAATGTGTGTCATATTAACTCTCGAGAAAACAATAACTTTTGATTTTGACACATTTATTTTTAGTTTCCATAGGTCATCGAGTTTTCTAAATCTGTTGGTGATTCAGCCAATAGGACAGTGTCATCTTTACAGTGAAATATATAATTTAAAAGAGGGCAAATATTATTATTGTATGTTTCTAAATCACGTATCTCTTTTAAACCCATGTGCACTTTTGTAAATCATAGATATAAAGAGAGAATAAAAAAGGAGACAGGGTTTCAACATGTCGAACTCCGCTAAGACGCGAACAAATAATCCGTCGATAAACCATTTATGGCTATAATTTTCACTCACTTGAAGTTGTGGATCGCGTCAGCGAGACACAACTTCAAGTGGGGGAAAATTCAAATTATATTAGTTGGCTGATTTAAATACGGTCATATTATATACAGCTCGGTAAATCTTCCCTTAAACATTACATTTTTAGTTTTGACCAAAGCTCAGACCTACTTATTGTGTAGAAGGCTTTGCTATAGTCGATATAACAACATTATGATATTTTTCGCTTACTTAAATAGATGTCAATCAAATATTTTAAAACAAACATGTGATCCGTTGTTGAGAAGCGATATCTAAAACCTGTTTGCTCTGGACCTATATTGTTTGATTGACTTACACAAAACGGGCCAACCTGTTGCTTAAAAAAATATCAAAGGCTTATCGAGGCCACTTAGCATAAAATAATCAAGTTATACACCGAAAATTGTTCGGATTATCACCAGCGCCTGTGTTCTTGTATAGTGTTTTTATAATACAGACGTCCCACTGCTCTGGAAATATACCAGTATCTGTTATTACATTAAATAGCCTCACTATCATGTCAAGTATTTGAGGTGTTGAATACTTTCAAAAGTCATTTAAAACTTGAAGAAGAAGAAGCATGTGGTTATATAGGACATTCCAACCTGGGACCACAGGGTACTAAATGTTATCTATAAGCCGCACCGTTTCCAGTCAAACTTTCATACCTTGAAAATGTTTAATTCAATAAAATATCCTGGAAAAGAGCCTATGATAATTGTTTATCTTGGGCCTTATGGGGTTTGGTGATTTTAATTGGCCTGATGCGGCTGGACAGAACTAATGGGGAAAACTATGTTGAACTGATTTAAATAGCTCCGACTACTTTGAGAAGGTGCATTATGTATTTATCACTATAATCTTCAAAACAAATTCAGGTTGGAGATGAAAAGGTTTTTTTTGTTCCCGTGACAAAGAATAATCACTAAAATAATTGTTAAAATAAAAAAAATCTGATTGCCAGTAACATTATTCACGCTTTTTTTTACATAACAATTTATTTTCTATCTTGAAAGCATGAAAGGAGTCGGCCAAGGATTTACGATTGCCGCGACGTGTTTCCATGACCGAAGCCGGACCCGTCAACCTGGAGAGAAGTGACCGGATGTGACCAGTCCAATTCGTCGGTCACGACACAGACGGGACCTCTGCTTCCCAAATTGGCGCCCCATGTATCCAGAACAATCCGGTCTGGACGGCCAATAACACAGCGAGAGTTATCACAGGACAATCCCGGCCTGCTCGCCTGCGGGTTCTGCAGGGATCAGTATATGCTTACTTGTAAAGTAAGCAGATACTGCTTTTTTGGTTATCCGTGGCAGTATCCCAGTGTGTGACGTATCCCAGCAAAAACGACACATTGAAACAATGTTGGGTAATTGTTGTTTCAGCGTCGCCGACGCTGGACCAACATTAAAGCAACATTGTTTTAATGGGTCGAGTGTGCTGGGATTGCTGGCCCAGCACACATAAGATGCTGATCTAATGTTGTTGTGGGTGTGAGTCAACGTCGCAGACGCTTTAAACGCTACAGCCACATTCGTTCGAAGTCGAGAGCTTTCACTCACGTCTCAGTAAATACAACATAGTGACACTGCAGTGTGCTGGCTTGATGCTGGGCCAGCGTCGCAGATCGTGGTCCAATTGCTAAATTAAAATAACACGGATTGCGACGAAACATCCAAGGATAATTGTATTATCACAAGAACTATGTTTTAGATTATGGTAAAATAAATTGATGTATGGCCAGGTTTGAAAACTATCTACAAGTAAATATCGTTATCATCGAGTTAATAGAGTGTAATGTAATAGGCAAAGTAATTGACCTGAAATCAAATTCTACTAAAACGTTTTCACTAGTATACGAACTTAAACACCCACCCTCGACAATGATAGGTTATGGTGACATAGGTCAGATCTAGCATTTAAATACTGCTAAATGTTCATCTGATCTCTCACGTGATTGAGTCGTGAGAACTTGATTGTAACGTAATCCACACAGCGTGCTCATTTACAACAATCTATGATCCAAGATTGTGCTCTGCTGTGTGCTCCAAGTCAAGTCTGTCTAAAACATCAGTTTTTTTGATTGATTGGTGGATTGATTGATTAACTGATTGATTGAATAATTAATTGAGTGATTGATTGATTTTTTGGTTGATTGATTAATTGATTGGCTGGTTGAATATTGATGATTCTAGAGCACGTTTCTAGTTGCTATTGAAGTATTTATTGTATTGATCATCTCATCCAAATTAAATATATTTCAATTTGGACCAAAACCAACATTAAAATAAGTATTTGTAATGTAAGAACATATTAAGCCCCCTACCCAGTGTCACATTAACCATGACTTACGAGGTTCTTGCACGAGAGAATTAAATTTTTACTTGATTAAAATAAACTGGAATCAGCGAGGATACAGTTCTACTACAGTTTCACTACAGTTTTATTGTTATACTTGTATGTCGTCCACCACGTCTAGTACGAGCTACCCAGCAAAGACGAGGCGTTGGCCCAATGTTAGGCTGACGTTGGGCCAGCGTCGTAGACAATGGGCCAGCGTCTGCTCAACATTGGGCCAATGCCTCGTGTTTGCTGGGTATTGGCCAATTATTGGCTGAACTTTGTGACAACGTCGTATAGTCTTTGATCCCTCGCTTTGCCAATGACTGCCAAATTGTTGCCACTGCTCTGGAAACGTAAATGGAATTAACTGTTTTTCTGACGAGTAAGCAGTTAACGCCTTTTTGCTATATGCACCACACAATACAATGTAGTGACGGCTCACTAGTTACATA
>OZ024912.1:40915576-40998076 GCA_964017125.1 Flabesymbios commensalis | reverse complement strand
TGTTTGTTCGTTTGTTTGTTTTTATATTTAAATTGTTATTAATGTTATGTAGAATATAAATTATATATTCTGAGACATTTCACATTGAACATTTTGAAAAACGTACATGTAGTTCATAAATATATTGGCAGTAGCTTTATTTTACTTTATATCCAGTGCCCACGATGTATGTGTTCCTATTTGAAAATATGAGCACTTTCAGCAAGCAATGGCACATTTGATAGAAAACTCACATCTGAGAGAAAACTCACTCTTGCGTCTTATCTTCAGTGTGATAAGGTTTCCGGGGGATGATAATTGCGCTCAAGCCATACAGTGGGAGTGGGAGACCCTCACGATGATTGTGTTATCATCAATTTATATATATCTTAATCATGTTAATATTTCTAATGAATATTCTTTAACATAATTATACGAAAAACATAATGAGTTAATTTAAACATAATAGTCCGTATGCTATCATGGCGTTCAAATAATCGAACTCTAAACAAATATTAGAAAAAAAACAAGAACAATACGATAAGTTTGACAATATGACACTGTAGAAAAAGGCCCTCTCAATATTTCTCCCTGTCGCGCTTCGACTTCGAGCTTCTGTCGCGATAATGCCATGGGTGTGCAGAAAGCGACGATAAGCGATATTCACTCACCCACCCATGCTCGCGTTCACTGCACACGCTGAACACAACCATTAGTCCATGAGCCAGGTAGGGTTATCGGTACCACAAAAAGGTACAAATTGCCATTCTTCTATCTTATTCTACATGTCGTAATAAACATTATTTTATATGATAGCAATTTCAATGTGGTAGCTTAAGGTCTCACACAACTATTCGAAGTTTATCAGCGTAACTTATATGTCCACTTCTTGAGGATGGAGTTGTGTAGCATAGGTTCATTACAAAAACAAAAAAATATATACCATTTTTTAGGCAAACGTCTCGCCATGCCAATACTTGAATAAAAAACGGGAGGTTAAACACTTGGATTTCTCATGCAATTCGAGATAATGCGTAAGTAATTTTATTATCTCTCGAACGACATTTTTACCACCTGATGAACTCATTGCAGAGACAATGTGTGGTGGTATGTGTGCCATGCGAGACAATGTTCCTAGCTTGTTTTTTATCGATGCTTCCCCGGACACAACGTATTGTTCACATAAATAACTAGACAAAATTGTGTTTGGATTGCGAAACCTAGAAACCATAAAAATATCCGATGGATGTGACGTCCAGAAAAAATGCAGCATGGTAAAAATATAAAAAGTAAACAAAAAATGTAATCAGAATATAAATACGGATAAAAAACATCTAGATGCGATATATCCACACTATTGCATGCCGATATTTTTGGTACCAAAAAGTCATAGTACTACACATCTGTCTAAAAGTCCATCCATAGTGTATTTCCAAAAGAGGAACCGAATCCTAACTGAACGTTAAATCAGACATCTAATTCAAAGTTGTTTTTCCATATTGTTTCCTTGGTGTTTTCCATTCCATGCCCAGTCCCTTGAGTATTATAAGAGAACACAAAAGTTATTATAGCAGACTTTTGATAGAACAATTAAGTGCTCACTTTATATATCGATGGCTGTGGCTCCTCTAATGTGATTTACCAAAAATATAACCTATGTAGTATGTAGGCGTAGTGTATATGTAGGCGTAGTGTAGGCGTAGTGTATATGGGGCATCGAGAAGTATTGGATAAGCCTAAAATACAACACATGTGTAGTTATACCAGCCACTAGCAGTACTCATATCTCGTCTTGGGGATATTTGCACACAGTATATCTCAGAAATGATAATGGGTCACTTTTGTCCTTCTGGATATCTTACTTCAACATAATTGTACTAGAGGTGTATTGTGAGAGTCATCACAAACCTATAATAACAATCATGTGACATTTGCCATGTTGATTTGTGGTAAGTATTCACATTATCTCTCAATGTATCCCACTGACATGTCACGCCTACCATATACATATATATCCAGAAGTGTATGACTACTTTGTGTCTGGATCTTCTGTGTATGCCCAAGTATTGAAGATATAATTACTTAGGGTATTTAAATTTGCATGTGGTACGAAAGAATTCAGCTTCAAAGCATAGGAAGTAAGGTACTACTATATTTTACCTAAAATAATGTACCTGTGTCGAACTATGTATTGTGTTATTGGCGTCCCAGATGAAGATGAAGATGTGGATATAATTATATACAAAATAATTCAATAGTACGATGCAAAATTAACATTTAGATATTTACCAAATAAATTTGCATACTCATGTGTTGTTGCTGATGATGGGAGAAGTGTATAGACAGTACATGATCCACCATACTAATTTGTTTCTGGCAATAATTGCTGATTAAGGTTTTTTGCCATTTTTGAAAACTAAATTTTATCCTGGAGATTGTGGTACATTTTATTGATTTTTCGACAATTTTAAAACATCTGTAAAATGTATATTGTTAATAGGATTTCAGTAGAATAATACTTCACAATTTTGGTCATAGTAAATTCTTGAAACACGACCAGTTTCATTATGTTCTGCATACAGTTCCGTGCTGCAGTCAGCTATTGGTTGCAACAGTAATACAAAACAAGTAATCATGAATCAGGTTAATTATCCTACTGACTTCATAATTGTCATGCCAATACATGTTATAAATCTATAAAAGTAGGCCTATATATACCTGTAGATACAGGAACTAACATCCACGTAAAGAAATGTTTTACTTGCTTGTTTTTCATTTTGCCATTCATTGCTTTCTATGCAGCACACATAATAGGTTCTGGTTGAAGTTTATGTATAAATGTTCATCACGTATTGTTTAACAAAATATCTTCTAAGTCTTTATAATACAAGCTGCTGTAACCGTTTCACGTTACTAGGACACATGTTTCTTGTATGCATTTATGCTAGTACTCAGAAAAAGCACTGTGACTGTGTAGGCCTACTAAAAGTGGTGACTGAAAATACATACATACAATTATTTAGATAGATATTTTTCAGTGTCATGTCTCTTTCATTTGCATCAAACTTAACAGTAAAATGTTTCATTTTTATATATCGGCCTACGTCGAAAAATGAAGCTACAATATTTGGGAGCTTTCAATAAGCGTCACTATTACGTATGTTGGATGGGTTTGGGTGAATTGATTTGTAAGGCGATACCATACATTAAGCTACTACATAGGAACTGTTATTATGCTAAGCTATTTAATACTTACTATATACCTTGTCAAAAGCACAATAATAATCATGTTTGCTTCTTGCGTGCTTCAGTTACAACTCCAAACAAGCACTATTTCAATGTAACAAATGAGTGAGAACGTGTACATATACACATATTTTGTTCAATATTTATTATGTTTTGACCATTTTATTTGCATCAAACGTAACCTGTAAATTTGTCAGATATACATCCTCCAATATTAAAGAAATATAACCATAATGACTAGTAGTTTTAAAATTGTGGGTAATAACGAATGTTGAATTGGAAAATAAAATGTTTAAATCATTCACACGGTGGGTTTGCTTGTTACTTGATAACATATATTAATCTACTACATAGAAACTGTTATCATACCAATATATTTAGTACATACATATACCTCGCCCCAAAAAAAAACATAATAATATAGACAGGGATATATCCTAACCAATCTAATAAACATGTCTGTCAAACTTTTCTCAACGGTTTATATTGTGTTTTTTCCCGTAGATTTCATATCTGCCAGATACCATTCGAGATTTTGCATATTTATTCAGCTAATTTGCATATTTCCAAAATGGCCGCCAAAAAAAAGTAATCGGCTATGAATACAATCACGGCAATCATAGAAATGTGTTTTTTTGGCCCTAAGTTCGGGTTTTGAGATCCCATAATGCCATTTTGACGACAATGTTATTTTTGGGGTCATTGGAAGGTCATAAGTCACGTGACCATTGAAATACAATATCCCACCTTTACGTTTTAGCAAAAAGTGCACAAATGGACTTTTTGGGGATAAAATGATGATTAGAATGCCTGATATTATATATTTAATTTCAGAGAGTTACATCTCATACACAAGACTATATTTATTAATACAAAATGGCCGCCATAATTCAAAATGGCCGCCAGCCGAACCTAAAATCATATCTGAGCTTCTAGATATCATATTTAAGCTATCTTAGTGTCTAGATTGGGGTTTTGTGGATCAAGGAATACAATGTCAGACATCATTATGCTTTCAAATGATTTTTGATGTCTTTTTGATCTCTATAGTTTGATATTTTGGCAAAATTGTGTTATATCATAGTTATATTTGAATAATTTCCTCCCAGAATGAGGTTATCATCCGCACACTGTTCTGAATTCACATGCTAACATGATTTAAAGTAAAACCATAAACATCACATGTATATGACAGCGATAAATGAGATAAATAGACATATAATTTACATTATAATACGGCACTGTTATTTTGTAGCGTATGTAGAACTACTACCCAGAACTACTACCCAAGGGATAAACATCATATTTTCTGGAAAACTGACACGGCGTGTTGTAAAAGTTTGGGCACCTGAAATGATATCTACATATATTTAGGATCACAACCTCGGTGCACAACCTTGCAAATCGACTAAATAAATTGGGAATTGGCAGGAAGCCAATAATGGCGGCCATTACCGAAAAACTTGCATTTGTCAATATCTCGGTCAATATTTAAGATAATTTGCTTTTAAAGTTGTCTAGACCAGTATTTTCAGGGTCAAGGATCAATATAAAACCAGTCCTGAAGTGATGTTATGTATTGTAAATATGTATACCAGTAGGCCTATATAAACACAACTCTGCTTTTATGTTTTGGAAATAATTTTTCACACTGTATATTAATAATCACTTTTGATAAGAAAACATCGTGAGTGTACGATGTCATAACAATGATAATGTTTATTGATAAAAAAATTGATAATAGAATAAGTATTAGCCCTTGCAGTGATATAGCATTTGGTATTATAATCACTCCATAACATAGTCAGTCTAAGGGGTACTGGGATGATTGCTAATAGTAGTACTTTTCGCACCCACCTGGGGAGGGCCATTTGGGATTTGTCCCGTCTGTTGCATGTTGGGGAAGCTGCAGCCTACACGTGGCTGGCTATAATATTGTGGTGGATTGCCAGCGGGGTAGCCTGTTTCCTCCACTCAATAGTGGTATCAATGCAGCTCCCGCATCAGTACAGGCACTGATGTTGGCCATGCTACAGCAATACAGGCAATAGTGTTTGACATTAGGTCTCTCATGTGGAATGAATGGAGTTACCCTCAACTATTGTGACTCTTGAGGACTATCCGACTAGAGGATAGCGGAGCTGTGCTAAAGGCCTCCGTGTTTCAGCATTAAATTGCATATCAAAACCTAAGTCTTTGATCGCCTGGGCATGTCTGAGGGTAAATCCCCTAGACATGCCCAGAACATCGGGCAGTAACCCACCATGCCCTATCACCCCACGCTCACATCATCAAGGCATCAAGGTGTTGTACGCAGCTACCTTTGCTTAGATATTTCTGACAGTCTTCTACATAGCAGGGGATTTTTCTTCTCTTACTCCAGCAGTTTTTGTTGCAACCCTTCTTGCAGCCACTTGTCATTGTGTGTGTCATATATGGTGGCCTTGGTGGGTTTGTAGATTTACCTAGGATCAGTTTATGATTTTATACAACCCGTCCATAGTCCTCAGGCTTGCAGGTAAGCTTGGCTATGTAAGCTGACTTGTCAAGTGCTGTTGCCAATGCTGCCCGCTTTAGATGATGTTCTAAAGCAAGGGGGGTGGCAGTGATTTCAGCAGTGATTTGTTATTATAAAACTTGATGAATCGGAGTTTATATAGCTATATCACAGCCTTCGAAGTTGGATTATGTGTTCACACGAAGTACTTTGCCTGGTCATACACATCTACCGTTATTTCAATGTGAGCACCATGGCATCATCAGCTATCATGCTAGTTCCGTTTTCTGCGAACAATGATGGAGGCATATTGCTACATTCATGATCACCAATAAAGTTATTAATTTCAATGTCTCCACCACTTACTTTTTGTGTGTTATTTGCCGAAGAGTAGAAATGTCATTACTCTTGGCAGACGAATCAATTTCGCTTATAATACTATTTTGGTTTCTGGTTCTGAGTCTAGTCATTCACGGGTGACAAGAGCTTCCTATAATTATGATCTTGAAAGTAATGGCAGCTTTGGACACCATTTCTTTCACATCAAGACCAGAAGCTCTGCTGAACATAACAAAATAGCTAACAGGGAGCGATCCAAGTGGTTTTCAAGAGTTTTTCCAACATGACTCGCTTTCTTGCTTTTCTATGTCAGACATGGTACCAGGAGGAACAAAGTGATCCTTCCATTTGTTCAACTAAATTTCACTTATGTGGTGGATAAAACAGAGTGTACTAATTACAGTCACATACATTGCATTGTATATTTGGTGATTGGTCGTTCATCTCAAGACAGCTATCCATTCACGAGTTTTGCCGCTGCAATGGGTCATGAAAACTTTAGGGCACTGTCATTTATTCACATTATTAGCGGACGAGATACCATCGGCTATTCATTCTCTATTGGCATGTTAAAGTTGGCTGAATGATATAACTACACTGGTAGACTTTGCTGATGATGGTGCTCCCATTGAAATCACGATATATGTGTGTGACCAGTCACAGCAGCTTTTTGTGAAGTCATATTTCAACAAGAGAAGGCTATGATATAGATACGCTCAGAGACAAAATGTTCCTAAATAATATTATTAAGTCAACACTGCTGAAGTTGTTGCCACCCAATAAAAATGCTTTCCAGCAGCATATAAAGCATGCAGCCAAGCCATCCTCAAGCCTCAGGACTATGGATGGGTTGTAGAAAATGGCAAGCTGATTCCTGTTCAGTCTACATGTACAAACCCACCGTCGCCACCACATATGATTCACAAAATTTCATCCCTGCATGAAGGATTGCAACAAGAACTGCTAGTGTGAGAAAAGGAAAATCCCTGCTAATTATGATGTGACTGTCGGTGATCCCCAAGCAAATGCAGCTTTGCACAACACAACACATAATCCTTATAATTAAATAGCATAACTGCATCATATACTTTTTAGGCACACTCACTTTCAATAATCTTATAATCGATATACAATGTAGTTGTGTGCATGTTGCTTCCTGTTACTAGTTCCTTCGACAGTATTATTTTCAGCGCTCTTAATTTTTGTTTCATGTAACATTCTGCTAATTATGTTTTGAAGTGATTATTGTAACAAGTGATGTAACACAACAAGGATTAATACTTATGTTAGATTATAATCAATAAACTTAACATTGTTATCACATCAAATGTTTTCTTATCAAATGAGATTAATAATATCTAGCGCAAAACATTAATTTCACACTATCAAATGCATGGCTTTGTGTACTATCTTGTTAAGAAGACATAAAATCACTTCAGGGTTGTCTCCAGATTGATCATTGACCCTAAAAAGATAGGTTTAGACAACTTTAAAAGCAAATTATCTTAAATATTGACCGCGATATTGACAACTTAAGGTTTCTCGGTAATGGCCGCCATTATTGGCCGCCTGTCAATTTCCAGTAGTCGATTTGCAAGGATTATGCACCTAGGTTGTGAACCTAAATATATGTAGATATAATTTCGGGTGCCCAACCGTTTACAACACGCCGTGTCAGACTGTCAGTTTTCCAGAAAATATGATGTTAACCCCCTGGGTATTAGTTTTACATACTCTACAACATAACAGTTCCGTATTATAATGTAAATGATGTTTATTTACCTATTTTGTCGCTGTCATACACATGTAATTTATATGGTTTAACTTTATATCATGTTAGTATGTGAATTCAGAACAGTGTGCGGATGATAAATTCATTCTGTGAGCAAGTCATTCAAATATAACTATGGTGGCGTAGATGGATCACACAATTTTGCCAAAATATCAAACTATAGAGATCAAAAACACTTCAAAAACCTCTAAAAAATCATTTGACAGTATAATGATGTTCGGCATCGTATTCCTTGGTCCAAAAACCTTAATCAAGCCACTAAGATCGCTTAGATATGATATCCAGAAACTAAGATATCTTGATTTTCGATTCGGCTGGCGGCCATTTTGAATTATGGCGGCCATCTTGTATTAATAAATATAGTATTGTGTATAAGATGTAACTCTCTGAAATTAAATATATATTATCAGGCATTCAAACCATCATTTTATCCAAAAAAGATCAAGTTGTGCACTTTTGCTAAAACGTGAATGTTGGATATTGTATTTCGATGGTCACGTGACCTATGACCTTCCAATGACCCCAAAATTATTATTGTCGTCAAAATTGCATTATGGGATCTCAAAACCCGAACTTAGGGCCAAAAAACACATTTGTAAGATTGCCGGAAATGTATTGATAGCCGATTACTTTTTTTTCGGCGGCCATTTTGGAAATATGCAAATTAGCTAATTAAATATGCAAAATCACGAATGGTATCTGGCAGATTTGAAATCTACGGGAAAAAATACAATAGAAACCGTTGAGAAAAGTTTGACAGACATGTTTATTAGATTGGTTAGGAAATATCCCTGTCTAATAAGTTTGTTCGTCTTGCGTGATTGAGCTATCACTCGAAGCAATATCTGTAACTACATGTATGTAGCAAAAACGTGAAAAATTGTACATATACACATATTTAGTTACATATGTTTTCATGTTGCGATCATTTCTTTTGCATCAAACGTAACAGTTACATGGTGCAGATATATATCAGCCTTCATGCAAAAAAGTGAACTATAATATGTAGTAGTTGTAAAATTATTTAAAATAACGTATGTTGCATTGGTAAATAAAATGGTTAAGTAATTTATGTAGTGGGTTCATTTGTGAGGTGATACCATACATTAAGCTACTACATACAAACTTTTGTCATGAAAATATATTTACCACAGACATACACCTTGTCGAAAATCTAAAAGATAAATGTGTGTTTCTCAAATTATTGAGCCACGCAAAACAATGAGTGTTACTACATTGTAAACATGTTAATACATGTAATATAACATTATTTTTCGCATACTTTTACATTTTATGAACTGTTTATTGGCATCAAATTTAACATCAGAATGTGTTAGATATATACGAGTCTACAAGCAAAAAAAAAGAGTTCTAATATTCAGTAGTTTTAAAATTATCGTCAAAAACGTATACACGATTGCTAAAATGAAATGGTTGATTTGTGACGTGATAACACACGTTAAGCTACTACATACAAACTGCTATCATACAAAAATATGTAGTGCATACATATACTTGTCGAAAATCACTACAATAATTTGTACCTTTTTATGGTACCAATGACCCCCTTTTGGGGGTCCTGGCTCATGGACTACATGTTATAATTATGAAATATGAACATAAACACCCATCTTTCAAATCCTCTGGATTTTCCCTTGAATGGATAAATAACATAGTAGCAATGTAGAAGTAGAACGTGTTTGTTACACTAATTCGGAAACACGCCATCACTCATGAAGCACGACACATTACAACAATGTTGGCTTAACGTTGGACCAGCGTATGCGACGCTAGCCCAACGTTAAGCCAACATTGTTTTAATCTGTAATGTTTGTCGGGTAACGATTTGCGCCGTAAGAGGGAGATGGCTTCACACGACAAAAATATAAAAAAAACATCAACCTCAATTATTGCTGGCACAACATAGGAAAGGTTGGCCCATTTTAGATTGAGCGTTGGGCCGCCATCTGATCTTTGCTGGTGAAGGCAACACGTAGTGCTTCTACTCACTGCAGGCGGGCGCATGGGCAGTGCGTGTGCGCATGAAAGCCGCGCTTTTTCCACCGTATTTACCTAATCCATCAGCTCGCACATGAGCCACTTTGCTCCGGATCAATCGCGGGAGCGTCAGATTGTGTAAGATTGGCGTGTCACGTCGCGCCGATAGTCAGCCTTCATGAGGTAACAGGCCCGGTTAAAACAAACAGGTTTGCGACGTTCAAAGCAGCCAAGCAAATGAGACATTCTCCTAAAAATGTTTAACGGATTGGTTGAACAAAACAGGGAAATGTGCTAAAAAAGTAGGTGATGTGCTCTCATTGAACAAATGGCCGTGAAAACTTATAATGGACGGCATAAATTTGAAATAAATTTGAAGTAAAATAAATTATTGACGTTTTGATATCAACGAGTCAATGCAGGCCCAAGCATTTTAAGTTAAAACTGATATCACATGTTTTAAATATAAATATAATTATAAAATATGTTTCGTAATAATCGATCACATTAAAGAAAATATCGCCCTTTGTGCTTACTTATTGACACCAATGCCTCAATCATCCCTCGATCTCTACTTACGAATATATTGCAAATGCACTGCGAATGATTGCCAACGCTTAACAATGCGTCACGAATTGCTAAAAATTGTTGTGAATGGTGCAAATGGGCTTAAGAAGAAATGCTGCGACTGCCTTTCAAATGTTATGAATGCTTGCAAATGCTTACAAATGGGCTTGAAAACGTTACAAACGTACTTATGAATGATGCGAATGGTTTACCAACATTGCCACTGCCTTGCCATTTTCTTACGAATGATGGGAATATGACGAGGCTGCGATCAGTATATATACGGAGTGAATATGACGCTGAGCTCAATAATGCTTTCTTGAATTTAACAGTGGTAAGAAATTCACAAGGAATGTAAAGCGGCGAACGCTACAAACGTCTTGCAAATTACGAACGTTACAAATGCTTCCGAATGCCTTATACCCCAGTCACACATACAGGACGCACAGCCCACGCCTTGAGTGACAAAAAATAGAGCAGTGCGTCGTTGTGCGTCCATGAATTTTGTCATAATATGAGAAGAGCCAGCGAGTTTGAGTTGAATATACAGCGTGTTATAAATAAATCAGGTCTATAAATCAGCGAATACACAGCGTTTCGACACCGCGTTGTGCGCTAGCAGGGTGACAAAGTTACGAATACACCGCGCATCGCCAGCGCGAGGTACGGATAAGTCAGATAGCATTCAGCACGCCCCATATACGTTATATGTTCGCTGGACATGCGTTAGGAACACGTTGGATGGGCGTTATATGCGCGCTCAGTGCCGGCATTTTATAGTTTTTTTCTCAGTCACACATAGTCGACGCACGACCCACGCACTGAAAATTGATTATGCTTTTGCCAGAGCGTCTTTCGTGCGTCGGTCGTGCGTCAGCACTCGTTACTGGTTCGTGGAGGGCGCTTCACTAACGCGACGCATATTTTTGTGCGTGGTCTTTTCGTACATATCTGTAGTTTACATGTATGTATTTTTGCAGATCCTATGAAATAAACTATTGTCTATAAACTATTGTCTATTGTCTATTGCCGAAGGAAGTTGGGTATGTTTAAAATATTGAACGCATAGGAACGCATAAATGTACTCGCCAGAAGACCGCCAGCAACACATATAGGGCGCGCTAGAAAAACGTTATATCAACGCAAAATGCGTTTGCTTTGTATCACATGGCTGCCTGTTGAGGGCACCGGTCAGTCGCGGACAACACGCCTGCCCTGCGCTGCTCGAGGCCAGCGGGCACACGCCCGCAGTTCGCCCAGCGCTCGAGCAACAGGATGTGACTACGTTATTTCTGCAGCGTAACACTCGGAGCTCTGGAGAACAACATTTTATTTGTAATCATTTGAGGTGGTGTTTCACACGATACACAGCTTTAAGTGCAGAATTCGTTTTTAATGTGTCGAAGTTACGTCCAAACATAATGTTATCATAAATATAGGACACATTTTTTTTAAATGGTTACATATGGTAAAAACAAACTGATAAAAAGTTCTACAATCGTTGACATTAGCAGTTTAGTTTTTATTGCGCACTGTATGCGTCCAACGCGTTAGCAAAGCTTTGTTCATTCGCCATTTGCGTTGAAAACACGCTGTGCATTCGTTACCAGCTTGCGGCGTTTCTCACAATCCGGACAGAAATTGTTATTTTTTATATTTTTCTATGCGTGGACTGTGCTTCGTTTATGTGTGACTGGGACAAACCTCGGTCAACGGAAACACAACGAATTTAGAGCGTGTGATCTTCTAGTGCTTAGCGCTAGACTGGCGCTGATCTGACGTTCTTCTGGCGTCTACATTCACACGTGGAAAAACGCTCACATTTTTAAACATGCAAAACATGTGCGCAGAGGTTGACGCACACGATAAATGAATAACGTTCATCCGACGTTCTCGTCAAATCATCAACGAATTCTGACGCAGGCCTAGCTAATCACAACGCACTGACCAAAATTCGTCATTTTTTGGTTAGCTGGACGTGCGTGATGGTAGGCTATGTGTGACTGGGCCTTTATCAACATTAACAATGACTTGCAAATGTTTTCGAAAATTGACGGCGAGCGAACGTTCCGAATTTGTTACCAACGCTTACAAATACCCGGCGAGCGTAGCGAATTTTGACAGAATGTCGAATATTTTTATTTGTCAGCACATCACATTCGCCAGCATTAGAACGAGGTCGGTCAGGAAATAATTGGAAGTGTGATGGGATTTGAAAGAACTTTTATTCCAGGATAAATGTGTTGTGTAAATCACCAGAATGAAAAACGCGTATTCCTCCTGGAGTTCTCTACTGAAGTATCCGATAAGAACGGAAAGATAATTATTATGTTTTTGCAAATCTTTATAAAACCTCATAAACACAGTTTTTCGCGAAAACAACGAGGAAGACAATATTGATAAAAAATGCCCTGGTATTTCTTTGACACATTGGTAATGCTGTGTTTCGTCCAAGCGTCCAACTGATTCGTCCAAACGTGTAGTCTGTGTGCTGATTTAATTCCGACTCACTGCATATGATGCTGGCCCAGCATTACATCGACATATATTTAATGACTCGTGTCCACTGGGCTGTCACAAGCGACAGTCTGTTTTGTCAGCGGAGAAGATTAGAGCTGCTAAATGAAGACGTTATTTGGAGGTTGCGTTGTCAGGCCATTAGACATTCCTTCAAATGTTTCCGACTTGCTAAGCCAATTTGCTACCTTGCAGACATGCCAGTTTGGCCCTCTGTTGTTTTTTTTGCAAAACCAGACGTTTGTAATGATGTTGATGTGTTTCAACCAATGCAAGATGTCATCTCACTTCTGCTCCAATGCTGGGACACTGTGTAGGACATGTATGGCAAATTGTACCAACATGTATCCCAGAAATCGCGAAAACAAGAAAGTGCTGACCATATTTTGCTACACCAGCTTCTGATTCTGGCAGTTTTAACATTATAACTCACTCATTATCATTCTGCCTTGCGAGGTCAAAATGAAGTATCCGCTTACTTGTAAAATAAGCAAATACTGCCTTTCGACTTTGCAACATCATACATAATGTTTATTGAAACAAAATATCATATTATAAAAATAGCATGGCTTATTTTCTTAATTTTTTTTATTGCGATTTTGCACATCAATCTGCCCCTTGGCAGATCGAAATGGCACACAACGAAAAAGCTGCTTGGGGTATTGTGTAACTTTCAGGATATACGGGGCAATATTGGAGTGCACGAAATGGTGAAATCAGCTGTGGCCAAACGAACCTGATTTATTGCTAGCCACTTGGTAGTGAGGACTGTGGATTCTGCGTCAGGGTGCCAGTAGCACATAAATAACCCGCGTTTTCTGAGATGATTTCCCGCCATTGAGAGCTTTACATTAAGTAACCACTTGATCTGAGGCTTCAGGCTTTTATGCCCAGTGAATCTACCAAAACCAGCGTAACCCAATTCACCAGTCAACTTCTATAGGTACTGTGATCCTGGTCGGGCGATTTTTCTCGGATTATTTCATGTGGAAGCGTGTATGGGGATCCTTTGATTGCAAGTTGAGCTACACGGTTGTTTAGCGGAAGTGCCTAGATGGATGGAAACGTTTTCTAGGATTGATAAACATGCGCACTGGGTATTCTCGTGTTGCTAAGATGTGCCTCATATTTCTCGAATAAGATCGTGTTTGCTCTCAGCTCTTTCCACTGATACGCATCGATGTTTGTCATTTTTCAATGCAATGCTTTTGAAATTATATCCCTCTACAATGGGTTGCAATTTGTCACCACCTTCAGTTACTCATTTAGTCGTAACCTTGGATATGGAAGGGTGTATCTGCCATTTCGTGAAGTGGTAGATACACCCTTTCATATTCAAGGAGATTATTATTAAATATTTTTTTATTAAATTACACACTCAATCATGTATGCATTACCTAACATGATACATGTATGAGAATATATGTCCACAAATACTATGTACAAAGTAAAATCGGTGGTTAGGTGTATAGGGAAAGTAAGCATGGCAGTTTTACACAAGTTATTAGATTGGTGATAACTGTATACATATAATAGTAGTACAATAGATGACATAATCATAATTAGGTGATCTTCCTACTTCCAGAACCATTATCGTACGAAATAACATCGATGTTCCACTGTTAGAATCATGATACAATCGGCGTTCCCAATCGATGTTCATGTCGCGTAAAGTACAATAGATGCTTCATAGTACCGCTAGAATTATTACGCACAAATTACATTTTATTAATGTTTCTTAGATAGTATTTCCAGAAATAGGTCGTACAAAGTACGGTAAATGCCTCCTGCTATTGTCAGAATCATGTTATACAAAGTACAGCAGAAGAGATATTTGATACTAAAAATGATTGTAGTAGAAAGTAGACATACAGTAAAAAAAACTGTTGTTGTAAAAAACCCTTTCAAGAATAATGATGCCCGTAGTACGATGGCATGGCGATATAAAAGGTTCAATCGATGCTGGTTGTCAGCAGATGTCCATATAAAAAACATTCACAGTGTTCGTATTTCAAACGCTCACGACTCCCGCTGGACTTTTCTGTTCTACAAAGCCAAAAGGCAATATATGCCTACTTAAAGTAAGCATATGCTTCCTTTTGGCTTACCACGGTAGTGTTGTTTGTTATGGCCGCCCTTCATCTGGGTGTATCAGTGCCACACCAGTTTTGCTTTTCTTTGGCATTGATTCCCTTGGACGGTGTTACATGTATGCGCATAGTATAAAACCAAGCATCTCAGTCTGCCCAAATGACACGAACTGAATCCACGTGTATACATGTCGTCCCCTTGGATATGCAAGGGTGTATATACCACTTTGTGAAGAGACAGATACACCCTTTTATCCAAGGTGACGAATTGTATAGGCCTACTTCTCTGCAAAGCCAAAATGCAGTATCTGCTTGCCATAGCTACTTTTGCATTGGGAAGGCAGGCAAAAAAATGAAATTAAATTATCGGGGTTTAGTACACATTTGTGCACATATAGGCTAAGCTGGGCCAGAATAACCTCCTAATGGCAAAGGCAGACGAAAGTAACGGAATTTGACAGCTTAGGCTTTGTCACTTAAAATTCACAGATTTATCCTAAATATAAATGCTCATGAGCATAATAGTGCTGGTGATTTTTATGTGAATGTGGTGTAAAGCTAGGAACTTGCAATGGCCGACGCACAGCGTTGAAAAAGTACACACATTGAGGTTTATTTTTCGCAGAGTACATTTAATAGGTAGTATGAAGCCGAACTGAATATTTTTTGTTAAAATTCCAGCCATATTATGGTGGTATTGCTTATTATTCTTTCATTCTAAGAATGTCACTGGAGTGGCGCTCGAATGTTTCGAAGCTGCCTCTACTGATTATTGCACATGCTAAGTGTAGTAGGTCTCAAACACAAGACAACCTACGGTTTGAAGCAGCAATGAAAGGGATTACTATAATTAGGCATACGGCATCGTTGGGAAGGCAAGATGGGCTCATCTTAGCACAAGTCACCATTCAAGCCCAAGCCTTTAGGCGAGGGCTTGATGAGGTGAAGAGTGCTGATATCAACCCATCTCGCCGTACGAACGATGCTGTATGTATTTTCTCGTACGAATATCTAAAATCAAACTGAGCAGTGACGCGTAGAGGAGAGAGTGCGAGATGGGCTCATCCCACCATACGTCTCATATATAGTGATAGCCAACAGCATGAGTGCGAGAAAAGCCCTGTACTGGCCCAATGTTATGTACGGGTTGTCGTAAAATTGTTACTCCCACTAAATACGAATCGGTACAAATACAGCAGAAACCTCAGAATAAAGAAATTATGAATGATTTTAGACCTCATTCGCATACAAGTAATTGCAGCCTTCAAATGCAGCTAGAATATTGTTGGAACAGCGTACAAATGTTTTCAAATGTTTGGTGTCAAAATAAACAAATATCAGTAATTTTCAGCCACTTGAATTTGTGGGTCGCTGTAGCAAGACATAACTTCAAGTGGATGAAAATTTAAATTATTCAATTTAGCAGGATACGGGTTAATGTGATTTTGGTCTAATTAATTAGTATACACATTGATAATACATGTACTTGATTAATTAGTATACAATTTGATAATACATGTAATAGGCCAGATGCAACACATAGCATATTCTATATTCATCTATTTGTGTATGGTTATAATGTTTTAATCTTATTTGAAATAGCCTGTATTGGCATCATTCATCCAGAAAGCTCCCAGACCCTGTCCTGTTTTGTTAGAGGGAGTGGGAAAGTGGGCGAATGGATGTGAATCAAGTGAATGGTTTGTATTCAAGAAGTTTACTGAAGTGGTAGTGCCTGAATGACCCCCCCTCCACCACTATGTATCATTGTCTTCGCACAAGTATCATGACCAAAAGTAATCTTAGATGAGGTCTTAAATGAAAAACTAAATTGTGTACGGCCTGTTTATTTCGTATTTTATCTGGGCCACCATTTCTCATTTCCATTTTAATGAATTGACGTTGTTTCAAAACAAAAATTATTTTATTGCTCATCTGTATTCAAGATATTCATCTACAATTTTTTGACTTTATTTCTAAGTACAACAATATTTTCCTAATGTATATTATTTTCTCGATGGAAATGATACATGCATTTTAAACCTATTTCAATACGTAATAACAGGCTGCAGCAGACGAAACTCGGTTGAACTTGTCAAATTATTGTGTACTGCTTTATTGTACATAATAAGGAAATGAAGGTGTGGCTATAAAATAACTGGGTTTGTCAAGTCATACATGTGGAGCACAATTCTTGGGTCATCGGTTCCTGTCCTGATATGCAAAAAATAATAATATGATATGACACTTGCATTTCACCCTAACCAGTGTAGCTTATATTATTCGCAAAGATGAGACACGTATAATAAACGAATCCAACATTGTGCAAATGTTATACAAATGATTTGTGTCCACTGGGACACATGTACGACCGCGTATAAGCAACGAGGTGCTAGCTGGGATATAGCCTACCGCACGGGTTTGTATTACCTCGATCCTTATCCGGGAGTGATTTTTTGACCATTTAACAGCCAGTGCCGCATATATGCGGGTTTTCATTTTTTATTAGCACATTAAGTAACACATTTTAAATAATATGTTAAAGATAAAATGTGACATCAACCAGCAAGATTTGAAAATGATTGACCGCCATTTTGTCAAATGTGTATAATTTTCACTCACTTGAAGTTGTGGATCGCGTCAGCGAGACACAATTTCAAGTGGGTGAAAATTTAAATTGAATAACTTGGCGGTTAAAGGGTTAACACTCCCCAACTTATATTGATACAAATGTCACAGCCGGTTGGTCAAGGACGCCACACGGATGTTACCGGTGTAACCGCCCAGATTAACCCCCCACTGAACTATACCCGGGTATATTCTGAACTATACCCGGGTATAATCTGGAATAAACCCTGGGGTATAGTCTGAGAGCACCCAGACTATACCCCAGGGTATATTCTGGGAGCTCCCAGAGTATACCCCACAAGCCCAGACTATACCCCATCAGATACAGGGTGGGGTATAGTCTGGGAGATAGGGGTATACCCTGGGAGATATTATATATGATTACAATCAATTATAAATTTAAACTAGTCATAAACTAAATCTCTAGGGGCTAGATTCCCACGTGTCTCCTATGGTAACATTTTGATGGCTAGAGTATCACATGCCTCATAGGGGCCACATCAATATTCCAGGGACTGGATTATCACATGTCTCCTATATAAAACTATTGATAGCTAGATCATTATATGTCTCTTTTATTACCCATTCGGGGTCTAAATAAAAAATAAAAATGAAATGAATGGGGTTTTAGGCACATATAAGCTAAACTGGGCCAGGAGAGCATCCTGAGGATGGTGAGATGAATGAATTGACACTGCCCCCCAAACACAGGATTTGAAATTCGAGCCCTGTCGCTCTGAGGACGAGCACGCTACCTCTCGGTCACGGAGGCTCCCCACAATATTGAATCTTTACGAGTGAGCGGGGAAAATTTTTGTTTCTTTGAAACTTGAAGGCCAGAGTGGGGTTCGAACCCGCGATCTCCGACTTTCCAAGCAGGCAGGTTTACCCAGGGCCCCGCCCTACCTTTGAAAATGCTTGACCGCCATTTTGTCAAATCTGTATAATTTTCACTCATTTGAAGTTGTGGATGGCGTCAGCGAGACACAACTTAAAGTGGGTGAAAATTCAACTTGAATAATTTGGCGGTTAAAGGGTTAACCGCACTTTATCCGCGGTCGTGTGCATGTGCCGGGATTTATGACACAGAAAGCATCGTTGTATATATAAATTAGATTATTTGTCAGCAGGGTTAGTCTTACAATTATGACATTTAACTCATAGCAGTCTGGCCGTTTCGACATTGGACGTTTGTGTGGTCTGGCCATTTTTGTGATTTTGAGACATATTCTTATACTCTTAATATACATTTAGAATCATGGCATATGTATTTCCCATACACCACAGGAACACACATACTATATATCACCAGAATACATTTTTTAATTGGCAAATGTGATGTTGTCATGGTAACCGACAGCTATTTTGAATATGCTAATTAGGTAGTCATATTTTCGGAAATTGTGTTTAAAAATGGTAAAAACGGAGATTTAAGCGTACAAAATTTTATCAATTCACATAAAATATAATAAAATACATCACATACGTTCGAAGAAGCATTCAATAGGTCTATGCACACAAATTAAAAGGGTAAATAAGTTATTACAATGGGATTTAGTAATCTTTCTAAATTCCCTGAGGGGCAGACCATATTTTATATTTTGAGATGAACCAAGTTAGACAAGGTGTGAAATACCTAAAACCTCGTATTCATCTCAGCCTGGAGTTCTATTTCTAGTTCAGAAACGGTTGTCACGCAGCGAAATCATTATTTTATGTCCTAGGCTCCCCATATTGTGTTCGCAATTGCGCAATTAATGTCATCTTGTGAATGCCTAAGCATCACTGCGAGGTCCGAGCTGGGCTCGGACCTAGACTGCAATGAGTTAAATGGCTATAATCATTGTGATTATGTCAGCGTTCTTGTAAAATTAATTAGGCTCACACGCATCACCAACGTTTCCACACGTTCTTTCTCAGTGCGTGTATTAGGCCTATATTGATGTTTTAATCTTACATGAACAGTGCATTATTTATCAAATCAAATAATGCCAATTGAAGGTAAGTTAATGTCACAATTGTATTATTTCGATCAGTTCGGCCAGTCTGGTACAGAAGGTGTGGCTGTTGAGAGAGAAGAAGCCATGCATCTGCCAACATGTAGTGATGGCGTAATAAGAAGAAAAAACGACGGCTAGTGAAAAACCTCTTATCGTTAACCGCCATTACGCATGCTGTTTCTTGTTGCAGTGCTTTGAAACATGTCAGACTAATCTTGTAGAGATAGCAGGATGACTGGCACTAGCTGAGGATGCTGTTTTACCTCGCAAAAAAAATGTTCCTGATCCATCACACAATGCCTAACAGACAGCAAACACTGCATCAATGGTGGCCTCAGTGGAGGTCTGCATCGCAGGTGGTGGTCCAACATTGGAACGACACACAAATGTTATTATGTGCGGGGGGAGGTGATTCAACGAAATCCCGGTGTGTTTAAACATATGAAGCCAGATTGTGGGGACATTTACAAAGCAGTTTCCTTCTCTGTTTTGTGATGTGTCAGAACATAAAGGTCGAAAAGATTAAAGAGCTCCCGGAGTCGTCTTCCTGTAAAAACCACCACGCGCATCTTAGAACCTGCGTTTGTTCCTATTATAGATCTATCCTCAGAAGAAACGCATCCCCAGAAAACACAAAACATTTGTATAACATTTGTACAACGCCGGCCCAGCGTCTTCGACGCTGGTCTGGCATTGTACAAATGTTATACAAATGTTTTTTTGTTTACTGGGAGAGTCTGTGAACAGAAATGCAGCAAATAAAGACCAGAAGAAACACACAGAAAGAAAGAAGCTAATGTGTGCGTACCTAGCAGGGGCGGATCAAGAATCGGGAAATGAAGGTGCGCATTGGTTGTTCTCCCGCAATTTGTTTTAAATTCAGGAGTAACATAATGATCTGCCACTTTGTAATGTGGCAGATACACCCACCCATACCCAGTGGGACGACTATTTATAATCTCAGTTTTTACGTAATGATTGACATCGGTTTGTTTAATGCCCGTTATCAGTTGGACACTGGAGATGTGGATCAAACAGAATTGCACGCTCCAGCAGGCCAAGTAGCGTTGTGTTCACTTAAATGACCCATTTGTCTTGACGTGGCATGAGATTAGTCAAATCAGATTAGTCTGTATCAGATAAGTAGACAAAAAGACACTTCACTTTGCCTGCAGACGCAGACAGGATGAGAGACGGGTAGACAGACAGATAGAGAGAGAGTGCAGATTCTGGATTGATAGTTGAGGACCCGAATGAGTCATTCACAGAGATTCAGATCAAATACCTGGTTCTCTGCTTCATATAATTTATACGATATATTTTGTATCACAAACAAATATTTAAGACGTTATTTCTTGAAGTGATTTTTCCTTTGTTAAAGGAGGTGGAAAATCGCGAAAGTAGCAGGTACATGTAAAAAGGTGATTAACATTAATAAGGTGTATATTTAATTACAATTTTCACTCGCTGACGCGATTCACAACTTCAAGTGAGTGAAAATTATTCTGATTTAACAAAATGGAGGTCAACTATTTTCAAATTTTGCTGATTGATGTCACGTTTTAGCACCCACATGTTTAAAATCTGACATTTTATTTGAAAATAAAAAAAAATGACAAGACGACTATAATTATGACCAGCGGTGAGAGGGTTAACCATAATGACGATTCACTTAGCCGTTAACCTTTAAAACGCTGAAATATCTTTGTATAATCCATGGAGACCAAAGGTTTTCTCAATTTGAAATCATCATAACGTTTATTTTTTCAGGTCTTTCCGCTTCATTTGAATTCCTATGTTAAGGGTCAACGGCCATTATACACATTTCAATTCTTTCGCGGGGACAGTCTTTATACGTCAGAATCTGAGGTCTAAAGACGTCAGATTCTGACGTATAAAGACGGTCCCCGCGTTGAAAGGGCTAGTAGTGTATGAGCTCCCATTACAATCAAGTAGCTTAATAATAACATTAATAACTAAAAGTGTGGCGTGAAAATAAACAAAATACACACGACCCTATCATTTCTAGGTAATGATACCTACGCCACATTTTGACTACCTTAAGCATATAACAATTGTTTTGCCTGTTTATTCTACATATCGTATTACGAGCTCTAAAAATGTTCTTCGATATTTAAGACAAATATGTTCTAATGTTGATAGTTTAGATTATTGCAATTAAATATGTATCAATTATTAACAGTGGAATGTGGTAATTAATTATTAAATTTCGAATACTGTGTCTGGGGGGCGGTGTCATCTCGCTCACCTCATCATCCTCAGGAGGCTCTCCTGACCCAATTTAGCCTGTATGTGCACAAAAGTGGCTCAAAGCCCTATTCATTTAATTTCATTTATGCTATATTATATCATATCAATATTTATCTAGGAAATAAATCAGCTCCACTGATAAGTGAAAAGGTTTATATTAGTTATCAAAATCAGGTGAACTGAAAATTAAGATGGTAAGTGACCGCCACTCTACCTATGCTGCCGTGTAAAGCCAAAAAGCAGCATTTGCTCACTTTACAAGTAAGCAGATACTACTATTTGGCTTTGCAGATCAGCACATCAATTAATTATTATGATAATCTTAATTGTGGGATGATGCAGGTGATTATAATATTGATTATTATTATCAGATAATGCAGCTATACACTCAGCAAACACAATAAGTCAACCCAATGTTGGGTTAGACGACGCTGGCCCAGGATTAACCCAAGATTTGGTCGGCTTCACTGGTTTGCTTCGCACGTTTCATTTTGAAAAAGAACGTTTGTGTTTTGCTCAATTCAAATAAATAACACGGAGAGATAGCTTTTATAAACATGATACAAAATATCCATGCATGAGAATCATCGTGCTCAGAGTAAAATACAGGAACGTATATACTGCTTTGTAAAACCAGAATACAGTATCTGACTACTTGTAAAGTGAGCAGATGCTGCTTTTTAGCTTTGCAAGCAGTGTAGTAATAACTGATTGTGTCACCAGTCTAGACCAGTATTATAGTGGCGACTGGCAGGTGATGGTTAGGTAGATATGGTCAGCTCAGCAACTGTACAATGGTATCTCAACTGATATCTTCACTGAATATTTAATTACGTGGTAAGAAATCTATCTCATTAGACACAAGACGTTGAATCAATGTTAGTTAAACATTTGTCCAGCGTCGGAGACGGTGAATCAGCCTTAAACCAACATTGATTCAACGTCTTGTGTCTGCAGGGATGCCCTTATTGAAAATAGAGTTTACGTGCGAATTGTCATTGCTCTATCTTGTATGTATAAAGGGTAATAATTATAAAAAGCATAATATGTGACTCTTTCAAAAACAGCTTTCCAACATGTGTATATCCAGAGTAAAGGTTATGTTATTTAAAGAAAAGTATTAAAAAAACAAATGTTTTTTTCGAGTTAATTTTACTAATTAAAAAAACACATTTTTTGAAGGTAATTATTTAAATTACTAATTCTTCAACTATGTTCAACTTTGTTCAAAAAATGTATGAGGATTCTCCACACCTAAATAACTATTTATTGCAGTATATTTAGAAAAAAACATAATAAGTGACTCTTTCCTACCTGTGTATATCCAGAGTAAAGGTTATATTAATTAAAGAAAAAATTAGTAAATTATTCCTAACTAAATGAGTTTAACTTTACTAATGAACAAACATTTTAAGGTAATTATATAAATTGTTATATTACTTCAACTTTGTTCTTTTTTAGATTCAACTTCGCCATCGGCTGATTATTTAGTCCACAAATCACTGTTTTTTAATGCTACTGCTCATTAGCGTATAGAGAAAAAAATGTATGAGTATTCTTCACCTAAATAACTATTTATTGCTGTATATTTAAAAAATGAGTAATTTTATTGAGATGTACTTTCTATTTTTCAATCGGGTTTATAACAGGCGCACAGAACTAATAAGAATTATATTAGACACAATAAACTGTTGTATTATACATACTCATAAATTTTTATGGTGAATCGATAAATGGACTAATTGGTAATATACCCTTTATACTGTCGGATATATTAGCTCTATTTATATATTTACGTGTTCGCTTTAAGCATTAGCCTACCAATTATTGTCTTATGAGCCTATACTCGATCAATATCCAGAAACCACTCTGTCTCTATTAGGTAGGTAAATAATTTATGTACCTACATCTATCATATTTAGGACCTGTCATTAGTTTTGCCACCAACTGCTAAGGAAATGTCGAGCACATATTTGTCTATTGTTTTTCCACCATCGAGGGATGTGAACCAACATTAAGCCAGCTTTAAGGCAACGCCTCATGCAAGTTGCTTGGCTGGACGTTTTCACCAGCGACAATGTTACACTATAGCGTTTAATAATGTCAGATTGGTAGAACTGATGTTTACTTCGTTACAAGTGCACACTACAACATTCGGCTTATGCTATTAATTTTTTGTTCTGTTGATATATATTTTAAAGATAGCTACAATCCCTTTCCATATAGCATACATAGACAAATAATTGAAAAATGAAGGTACAATTTGCACCTTGAACTCATGTAAACAGGGTAGCAGGCTATGCCTAATTCAGAGGCTGTCTGTCCCATTAATCCTCCAAGAGTCAAGAACCCTCGCTGTGACCACTCGGCACGTCCACAAATTTGATGATCTTATAATTTAAATTAAATAAATCTCACCGAAATTACGTTAGGACGCAAACAGCCCCACTAACAATCCGTGGATGTGTCACTGTCTAAGTCCATTACACCACCACTCTATCTTCCCTGCACCACCCGTTGTACTCCAATTGATAATGGCGATCTCACCCACACATCCATCCCAAGCGAAATTGTCCGTCCGATCTTCGATGAAAAACACGCATTTTCCCGACATTGGCTGAACGGTGGGGCAACGTCGGAGACGTTGCCCCACCATTCAGCCAATATCGGGACCAACATAAAACACGGATATATAACTCTTGTTTCCATCCTGACACTAGGGGACTCTGATGAGCCGGGCTCCGCAAGAGGCTGATCCGTCAAAACGTCAGGACAGGTCCAGAGTCAAAACTCTCAGCCGACGTGGTAAAAGCACGGGCTTTTGTGACATTAATGTGTCATTAGGTGCGCAGTCTCTAAAATTGAGATAAATCATCCAGTTTTCTCCGAAACCCTTAACTTCAGATTCCCCCTCGATGAATCAACGTATGGATTATTCGGCTCAATCTTATCAGGCCTAATTACCAAGTCGTATCCTGAATTGAAAACGTTCAGTGTTTATTGCAACATTGCGTGTTGCTTCGAAATCTCCCTTCGCTCTCTACAAAATACCTCTTTCGTTAAAACCTGGCGTGCATTGTTTGTCAGGATGAATGTTATTAATTACAATGTCGTATCATTTATTAAAAACTGTTTGTTCTATATTATTTTAAATCTTGTTTTTGTATCATTATGATCATAGCGTATTGCTTTTACGCTCTCCTTTCGGTTTTTACAAAATACCTCTTTCTTTCAAACCCTATCAAGCCCTATCAACACTGTGCAACACTGTTTTAGCATATTCGCATTCCTTTCATAGACTGTGGAGCTTTCAAATATTTAAATTGAATCACTTAGAGTTTGTGTTTAGTTTATCCGATCTTTATTCGTTTAGGCCCCTACAAAGTATATTGCTGTAATTATGATCAATTATATAATATCACGATAATAATAGACTACAATGGAGGTGTGTTATTCCCATTATACAATTTATTACTTCGATCTTCTATATATAATTAGGTTTCTACAATAATTTTATGCTCTGCACCACATTACGTTTATAGCAAAAAATAAGTGTGACAAGTTATTCTTCTGTTGTTAGCATACACTACTTTCTGAAATATTTGCACGTTTGTAATTTGATATTTCTCTATTCTGTCTATTTCTATCAAAACACTCAAAAATGGAGTTCAAACATGGTGATTAACGGTCGAAAACAATTTTAATAAATTATAAAATGCTCTTCTATTTTGTGTCTGCCTGAGGCGATCCACAACTGCAAGTGAGTGAGAATTATTCATATTTGACAAAATGAAGGGCAACTATTTTAAAATCTTGATTGATGTTTAGCATTTTCAAAAGCTGGCATTTATTGTGCTAATAAAAAAATTCAAAAAAATCAGTATGATCTAGACCGGTGGATAAAAGGTTAAAAGAGATTCTAGGTCTGTGCTTGAAACTTATAAAGGCGGGGGCCCTGGTGTAGTGGCTAAAGCTGCCTGCTTGGGAAGTCGGAGATCGCGGGTTCGAACCCACTCTGGCGTTCAAGTTCCAAAGAAACAAAACGTTTCTTCTCCGTTCACTCGTAAAGATTTAATATTGTGGGGAGCCTCCGTGACCGACCACCAGGTCTCGAATTTCGAATTTTGTGCCTGGACGGCAGTGTCATATCATTCATCTCACCATCCTCAGGAGGTTCTCCTGGCCCGGTTTAGCCTATATGCGCACAAAAGGTAGCATTAAACCCTATTCATTTCATTGCATTAAAACTTCCAATGTTGACAAAGTACATCCTATTTTTGTTCGCGTGTCTCCATGCATGGAACCATTGTAAAAACGCATTAACAGCGCCAAGTAAAGCCTATAATAATGATGACCCCCACTGTTGTGTTCTCTTGTTAGGTGTGAGGTAGGTTGTTTAAGCAGTTATGGACTCGGTGGTCAGTAATGCGTGGGTCTGGCTGGGGAGTGGTCAGCATCCATTACGGTCCAGACTAACGCGTCATGGGGTCTCCGTCCAGTCACGAGAGAATCCATTAACCCTTCAACCGCCAGTGTCGCATATATTCGGTTTTTCTTTTTTTATTAGCATATTAAGTACCACATTTTAAACATGTTAAAGATAAAATGTGACATCAATCAGCAATATTTGTTAACCTCTATTTTGTCAAAGCTGAATAATTTTCACTCACTTGAAGTTGTGGATCGCGTCAGCGAGACACAACTTCAAGTGGGTGAAAATTTAGATTGAATAATTTGGCGGTTAAAGGGTTAACCCCAGAGTAAGGGATCGCCTGTTTACATCTACAGTTTAATAGATTACTTATACAATCTAGAACACACAAATACAAGCGGACAAGCCAGTGGTCCGGCGTGGCCAGCCGTGGAGCAATAAAACAAAACACTCACCAAAACATGAGATTTACAGAACCGATGCTGTTTTATCGTTGTACCAGCGTCGCAGCATTGAGTCAAATTGTCTAGATTCTATGCCAGCAGAGTACCCGACATGACCAGACAGCATAACTCACGCGGCAGACCCGGTCACAGTGACCGCCAGTTTATTGACACGACAAGCTGTGTAAAGACGATACTCGGGTGCCATGAAATTGAGACGAGTATTTCGAGCCCCTATTAAAACTAAGGCATCTTCAGCTGCCAAATCTAGTGATTATAATGGAAAATCTAGTGCTCGTATTAGAACTATTCCATTTAAAATATAGGTCTCTGTCTCAGAGCCTTGCGATGTCAGAGGGATGGAGCCTGCTGGGAAGGCAGACTATGCATGAAACAAATTATTTATTTCAAGAGCTGTTCTATATAAACATGTAATAAAGAAAAGAAACGATTGCAAATTTACAATATGCAGCATTACGTCTCGCGACAGGCGCGAAGAAAGGGACCTCATGCGAATTATTATTAAAAAAATGTGGTTTATGCACAGTGCAAAGAATAAGAACATTTCATGAATTATTAAAATTGATTTTGATTGTTAATCACTAGCGCCCTCCCCCCCCCCCCGCTATCTGGAGAAATGCTTGCCCGAGTTACTAGATACAAAACAATTTTTTTTTAAGTTTTTTTATTGTACATCTGAAAAGTTTCGCCTCTCGTTTGTATCATCTTCTGTGGCTTTGTGCCATAAATTACCTGCCAGCATTCGTTCATGCATAATTGTTTCCACTTTCAAAACGAAATTACTCAAATTTCTCTGCATAAAAACAAAAGTGTCAATGCAATTATAATAAGCGATAGAATAGACCAAATTAATTCCATAAAATGATCATTTAGATACAAAATCATGCATCGAAAACCCTTTATGCAGTTGCAGGGTATTCCTGAAATCTCACAACACTACTTCCTTAAAATATCAAGATCAACGCCAAGAATTATTTAGTTCCATTGACAATTTTCTTTCTCCAGGTTACCCACTTTCCCTTGAAATATCGCTACATGATAGTCAGAACCTAACAGTTAATAGCAATGTATTTTTCCCCACTGAAGCTTTATAATTCCTTCATAACTCTGCTGTGTAACAACTTATTCCTACTCTGTCTCGCTCCACTGGTGAACAAAAACAGCATAAATAGCATGCATATGTAATCATAATAATTATGTTATAATGGGCATGTGTATGTGATTATTCATTGTATTCTTTCGGTTGTATTTTATTGTTTTGCACGAGGAAACCATTCTATTAGTTTTTTGTATCTACTATGCAAACTTTTTGAAATAAAAATGTTTATACCAACCATGTAATAAAATTTGAAATTTTCAGCGCGCCGCCGAGCCGGGTTGAAATAAATAATTTGTCCGCGATGACCCCCTCCCCTTGGAAATTGAATGGGAGCCCCTCAACCTGACATTTACCTTTTGCATGAGTTCTTTTACTCGATGCTCGTTCTCCTATAATATTATGCCCGATATAACCTTTAATTATAAGCATGTTAAATTGAGCATATCTCATCATAGCGAATTTTTATTTTTAACACTAAGTGCAACTAATTAAACTTTTTCTAATTTATATTTACATACTGAAATGATTTTTGAGATATTCAATTGAAACACAGATGTAGTTATATGTCCCACAGATCAAGACGTTTGCATAGAGAATTTCGTGCACATAATAGAGCAACCTTGCTTAGAAATCATTTCCTGTTCTTATAAGCTGTGTGAATATTGTACCGCGTAGTCATAATGAATGACCTCCACAATTTTCTTCCGGCACAGTGCACCTGATGCACATTTTCTAGGCATATTTACTATAATGTAAACGTGGTACTATAGATAGTACACATGAAGTGTGAGTGTGAATATTTCTTTACGGCGCTTCAATTCTGTACAATCATGGCAATATCGCGACAGAAGGAGCCCCAAAGCCGGTACTGTGCCCTACTCTTATGACTTCAAAGGTTTTTTTACAGTGCATAGTACTATGGGCAGCACTGTACACACCATTCCGTTGAACCATTTGGAGTACTGCATATGTACAACCAGGATGACAAATATCCGACCCGATCGGAATTCGAACCTGGTATCTCTAGGTTACAAGCCCCAGTCGATACGAATGAGCCGTCAAAACTTGAGAAACCAGTCAATAAGTCATTTTATTATAATTATTATTAGTTTCTCCGATATCTTCTGTGAACAAGTAATTTACGGGTGAATTAAAACAATATAAACGAAAATGATAGATACAATGAATCAATTATTTGTCGATCAAAATAACAGATGTTAAACGATTTTTGGACACAACGAATACTGGAATGATATGTGGGCATGGACGGAAGTACTTTTGTGTCGATTTCCCCATGATACATGTAACTGATTATGGTGGCCTTTGCAAAAGGTAGATTAACCAGATCAAATCAGTACATGAGTGTCTTTTCCACTTTATCTGGTCGTGCAGACGTATTAAGCTCACCATGCCTAATATGGCATAATAACACCTGAATTGATTTGCTTTAGGCATACAAAGTATGTTTGATATCTGTGATATCATATATGTGATATCTGATCATTTACTGTGCTTCTGGAAATGATTCATCAACGCGCAACCATAATCACCCATAATTTACAATTTGGTCTATTTTCCATTCCGGAAGAGCTAAACATTTCAGTGGTAAGCAAAATATAACCCGCCATAGCCCGACCATACTGTCATTTTAATCTGTTTTCACTTGAAGTTGTGTGTCGCGGTAATATTGGTGACAAAAGAAACATAATTAACAAATTACTTTGTTGAATCCAATACCCAATATTAGATCATATTGTCAGATGATCTGTTCGCAAAATCACTCAACTTATCAGCGCTACAGATACTTATTTACGTTTATATGATACCCATTAAACACGATACAATGATGGGTCAATGTTGGGTCAGCGTCGTAGACGGTGGCTCAACATTGACCCATCAATGGGTTAATGTATCGTGATTGTTAGATAGCGCATTATGCTTCAGCCATGTATCATATCAATCAACACTGCAGCTTAACCACTGTTAACTGTTTAGTTGAAAATGATAAGGTTACTATAATAACATTGTAACCTGCTCTTGAATGGCAGAATAAACCACTATTGAAAGCTGCCATGGTCGTAAGGCAGCGTACTTACCCTCGGACCAGCAGAATCAAGGTTCCTATCTTTTGTCATTCTATCTTTCTCTGGATGTTAATTTGCAGTCGGTACATCCCAGAAAACATACATTGATCCAGTGCTGTTTTAATGCTGGACCACCGTCTGCGACGTTGGAACAGCATTAAATCCCACATCGGTGGACGTCACGAGTTTGTTGAGATGACACTGAGAATGACCTCTGCCGTCATCCGCTATCCTAGAAAACACGATACGTTGGACCAATGTTGGTTTATTGTTGGGCCAACGTCTGCGACGTTGGGCTACCAGTAATTGGTTGAACATATTATATTTGCTGGGATGCTGGCAGTGATTGGCAGCAATATGTGGTGGGCACGTTTTCGTTTCATTTTATACACCACCACTCCCCGAATACACATATTGTCCAAGTAAAGCTAGACCATTACGCAGAGCGTAGCTCCAGATTATTGCTACCACAACTCACAAAAGTCCGGATATATGTTTTGCTCTGCAAAGACAGCAGGCAGTATCCGCTTACTTGTAAAGTAAACAGATACTGCCTTTTGGCTTTGAACAGCAGTGTAGAAGCAAATACAGGATACCCCGAGGTAAAGGCTAGTACCACTCCCAGAAAATGGGCCGGCAATGAGCAACCGTTGTTCCGTCGCCTGGGGGTAGCACCATGCTTGCAGTCAGCCATAATCTGATAATGATGTGTGTAATAATTCCCATATGGATGGAGGTCTGACCTTGGTAGAACGAGGGCAAGGTACGTGATACCTGAATTGGACTGCTCTGTAACACTAATAGGCGGAATACGATGTACCTGGAGGAAGATCAGGTAATTAGGCTGGGTATCATTTGGGAGAAACCCCAGCAAAAGTACCAAGACAAGCAAGCGTAATTGTTTACTTCATATGTAAACAGTTACTGTTGTTTTTGTTTGTAGGACAGTCATGGGTATCCTGTTGTTTTGACACGTTCTGTCTAATACCGTACGTGCATATTATCAAGGTAATTTTAAACAGGCACTATATCACAGGGACATGAGACACACTGCTGAAATAGAACAGCCCTGCATAGTCTAAATAAAGAGTGGGCATGGATTTGTACATAATTGTGCAGAATCCTGACCCATGCTATCAAACTTACTTTTCTGCACCATTTGTCAATGTTGTATCAACACACGCTGTCGGCATTAAAATCCAAATATATATTCACACTAATTCGTAGAAAATGATGACAAATTATCGTCGGCAAACCATCAAAATTGCTACTTTTAATACATTGTGACGCACATTATCGGTTTCTGCGAAATTTCGCCGAGGCCATGGCATGCACTAACTTGATCTATTTAACTCTAATTGGCTTCAGTCCGTACGACACTCTGGTAAAAGTGGTGGTCACCTTTATGAATTGTTCTACACTTGTGTGGGCACTTTGGATGAACATGTACATGATCGGCCAGATTACAATTATTTTTAAAGGTGACCACAACCTTGACCAGAATGAGAATATCGTACGAACTAGAAGCCAATTATAATTAAATAGGCTAAGTTAGCATGCACCACATTTCACATCGTACAAAAGAATAATGCTGGCCTTGTTTATTGTGTTGTATCCTTTTTAATTAACTAACGAAGTTGGTATTCATTATTGCGAAAAAAACGCTCATATTAAGAAAGTATTTATTTTTACGAAAATACACGAATGTATTTAAAAAAAAACCTGTATTTTAACAATTATAAAAATATAAATACTATATATGTTTTAAACAGTATAATAATTGAACCTTGCATGCAACTTGCTCCTCATTTGGAAGGCATATACACCACTTTGGCTGGTAGATCATCTACTCGTGTCTAACGTTAACGTTTTAAACCATATCTATCACTGAAGTTAGGCGACGTCGCGCCCGGTTCATAATTGGATGGGTGACCGCCTGGTGACTGCCAGGTGCTGTATACACTTGTGGGGCTCAGAGAACCACGTAAATCAGATGGCTCGTCTGACTGCCCTAGAGCTGGACGTAAAAGAACCTCAATGGACGTAGGCGCAGTTTCCATCCAGCGAGACCCCAGAAAATCCACAATGTGTGAGTACTTGGCACATAAGGCGAATTTGCTTGGAATGAAAATAGCTTGATGCGCCTCAATGGCAACTCAGCTGTATATCTCCCAGGAGACTGAGTTGGAATTTGAATGATAACAGGCCTTGCTAAGTTACTCTCGATGTACAGCGCTCTGAACAGCCGCCGGCTGGATACATGCGCTATATAAGATTTCATTCATTCATTCATTCATATCTACCTCAGAGTTTGCATAGTAGGCCTATGATATGGACCACGTGTTTAGATTATCGGAATTGAGATCATTATAGATTATGAGAATGTTGTTTTGCTGGCTATTAGCAGGCACTGTATGATGTTATTATAACAGCTTATGTATAGAACTGCGGCTATTCTGTGTTTTTTAACCCTTCAACCGCCAAATTATTTAATTGAAATTTTCACCCACTTTAGGTTGTGTCTCGCTGACGCGATCCACAACTTCAAGTGAGTGAAAATTATTCAGATTTGACAAAATTAAGGTAAATTATTTTGACATCTTGTAAATTGATGTGACATTTTATCTCCAACAAGGTCAAAAGCTGGTATTTAATGTACTAATAAAAATGTTAAAAACGAATATAATCGGCTACGGCGGTTAAAGGGTTAAGTGGTACGTACGTGGCAGGAAATATATACTCTATAAACATTCAGCATCCACTAGTTCATTGTCAGAAAACCCAGTTATAGTAGGAGCTCAAAATATTAATGCCGATCAGCCCTTAAAGCGCAACATAAAAAGTAAATGTTTACTCATATCTGTAATATATCTGTAATAATTTGTAATAAAACATTTGGAAATCTGAAACACACATTTAGTTCCAAATAGCTTCAATTTAATCTGCTAATATAACAGAAAAGCGGCAATAGTAGCCATGTTTATTGACATACGGGTTAGAAAATACTATCCTCACACCACACGAAGGATCCATGTGTCAGGAAAAGAGGGATACATAAATACAATGTAAACAGCAAATTGCGTGCAATGCGTCGTTGTGCAGATCATTATTTTTCCATCAACTGTGACAGTTGAAGATTTACATTATTAATTGCCCAAATAAATATATATTACACGTATTTATATAATAATATTGGTTATCAAACAAGTCAAATGAGAATCCTAAACATGATTGGGTGATACAATATTCATGGCTAATTATATGGTATGAGTACATCTAGTGCTTCGCCGGAACGGGTTCACATCTCAACATTATCACTTATCATTTAATAATGCCATGTTATTCGTGGAGTTTTCGGCAGCTAAACCAAGTATATACAGTAATCATGGTTATGCGACGCCAAAAAAACCCATGCGGTAATGAAAAGCATCGTGTTTCCAATCTGGCGGAGATTGAGTGTGTTTTGAATAAGGTTAGGAATCGCCGGTATTGCCAATTACCCCGAGCAAGGTCGATAGCGGACATCATCAAATGCGCGAAGATTAGCCTCGACGGCGTCGGCAACAATTAATTGACTTGTAACCTGGGCAGCGTCTGAGAACGCCAGTGCCATGTGGTCAGCCCATAAGTCACACGGGACGCTGGTTCAACGGTGGGCCGACGTCTGCCGACGTCGGTACACTGTTGACCCAACGTCCTGGATTTGCCTGGTAACGGCGGATTCACGAGGCGGCGGATTGAATGGATAATCTGTTCGGGATCACATTATGTCGCTGGATTATCTGCCAGGTCGACATGGTTGTGCAAATTATCAGCCGTCACTCATTCAAGTGACCCTGGCAGCTGGCAACACTCTGGTTTCCAGGACTGCTGCTTTAAATGACGTGGATTTGCGTTCTTTCATCAGGTTTTATTTTTTGCGAGAGCAAACCCTAGGGCCACCGCCCTGCACTTTGACAACACGACTTTTTCACTGATCATCCTGCACAAAACCCCTCGTCGGGTTTGAGTTTTATTTATTAATCTTTACATAATAACGTTTTTTCATCCACATTAAAGTTGAAATTTTTACAAATCTTTGTCGTGTTTGCAGTATTACGTTACGTTGCTTGTCGTATTCTTTTTGTAGTCATGTTACTAATAAAGAGCTCGTGGCGGTAACTAGCTTTATGCTCTGGCCCGGTACAACTTTTTAATGACAAAGCTCGTTTTCTGCTTAATCAATTTAGTCATATATATATCACGTCATTCACTTGGTCTCACAATGACTTTTGTTAATGATGCAACATTGGTCACGATGCAAAGACGTCACATACAATAAACACTATCAAGTTAAATGTCAACGCATCAACTAAAGCCCCGCGGCGTGCTCTTTTTATGGGTCTCCTTATTTCAAGAATATCACTCTCAGATATTTATTTCTTTAATCCTATTTAATCCGTGTCTTTTAGGGACGTATATTTATACGTGTTCAAGCAGGTTTTAAACCAGTCTGCTTGCGGCTTATAATCTGATACAATATTTCAAGCTCGGACTAATCTATATTCGTCATTAAAAAACTTTTAGTTTAAATTTTCAACTTCAAGTGAGTGAAAAATTCTCCATTTATTGCAAGAAGTACACTTCTAGTGTCCTAATGTTAAACAAAGGCAACTTCGGGAGAGAAACAGCTTGTGCCACAACTAGAGAAAGTTGTTGCACAAGTGGTTACACATTTTACTGATGAAATCTGTTAATATTTATGAAAATGCTGAATATAGGGCTCATTACAGGTTAGGTGGACACGCAAGGTCACTACGGTTGATTTGTGTTGTTTTCATGCCGTCGTCCACCAAAATAATTATTATTATGAATAATTTAGGCCAATCATCCAGAATCCTTATCGATTTGATTACTTAAGCAGCTGGTGAGCTTGATTTACTGTCACCACATATGAGCTATGTTGTCTTCAGACATAATGGCTCCACATTCAATATGTACGGTCAGCTGGTTTAAAAATGTTGAATGTTAAGGCAACATAAAGTGGCATTATCATTTGTTCATACGTCATACAAAATAATAAAAAAAATGTAGACTTTCCTCCTAATATTTAGTTCAGTTGCATTACCGTTACGTACTGCAGTTTTCTAATATCTATATTAGGTATCATTGGAATACACAGTAAAGTACATATAATTTTAATGTGACTTTAATTGTATAATAGTAATAGTAATAATAATATTATTTATTTATAGAGGGTGACCCATTGAGCTTTCGCTCATCTGCCATGGGGCCCTCTGAAAAAATATCATATACACACAATGTAGACATAATAATGGATACTTACATGAATAATTATAATCATAACATAATTACAGAACAATGACAATTTAAACTTAAAAGCTAGAATGTTATAAACATGTTGAAAATGTAGACATACATACATATTGCAGCTATAGAAATAATGTTCATTCAGTGTTACATAACGAGAAATGTTTAAGTTTAGATTGAAAACTAGATAAGGTGGTACAGTTCCGTATTTTTAATTGTTCCATAATTTAGGACCAATAAGCGATAAGCTGTTGGTGTGTTGTCTTGGTACATCTAATTGGCCAGTCCCAGAGGATCTCAACAAATAAGTATGATTATTGGACTTGGGGCGAAGCATATTGTGTAAGTAAATGGGACAATATCATTAATGCATTTAAAAACTAGACTGAGCTGGTGAAATTTAACGATTTCTGAAAAGAGAACCCATTTAAGCTCACTGAATAATAATTTACTTCGAATTGAAAAGTCAGCATTGAGGATCAATCGAGCGGATCTTTTTTGAAGTTTTACAGCTATTTTATGTTTTTTTCGAGATGTGTTTCCCCATAATTATACTACAACAGTACTCCAAATACGGCTTTATAGAGTAGTTAAAAAACATAATTCTACTTTGAGTTGGCAAGAAGGCTCGTATAGGTATGTGTGTATCTATATATTTAGAAATATTAATTTATGTGTAAAGGGACCCCTTGGTATGAGACATTTTAAATGTTATCAATTTTGAAAATTTAATTTATATGAATCTACATAGCCTACTGATCCTAACTAAAAATACGAAAAAGTCAAAAAACAATTTTAAAGCACTGGAAAAGAGCGAAATAGTTGTATTTCCAGGTCGTATATTGCCATGTAAACAAAACAAGTCAGCAATATTCAGCACTTTACATCACATATTCCCACGTATCAGACGGTAAGAACTAAGCAGTCGCCGCTAATTGGTGTCTTATAGTCAGGACACGGGAGGACACACCTGCAGCACTGACTGTCTACCCAACGCTGGGCCGATGCCAACAGCATGTGGCCCAATGCTCTGAAAACATTCAATCATCCTTCAGGTATACAAATAGTTTGTTTGGGTTACTTCTGGATTCATAGAACTGCTGAATAAAAATATTTGTAAAAATATGAAAATTCTGAAAAAAATAAAAACATGATCCGTGGGATACACTACTTCAGTACGGAATTAAAAACAAAAATTTAAGTCATCCCAAGGAGCTGCTTTAATATCTGTTTTGTACAATTCGGTCGTGGTAGAACTTTTGCTAGCAGCCTAGACTGACTATTGTTTCAATTATGTGTTGTATAACTGATACTTTGTCAAATTTTAATTTTTAAATAATCAAGAGTAAATATTATATGCATGTATCTCACATATAAATTTTAGTAAAATAAATTTACAAATTAACACAGTTCCCAATGAATGCTTTCACACTAAAAGTTATGTTTTAATGTAAAGCATATCCGTAGAGTTATTCGTGTTGGTAATAGTGAAGGATGTATTAAAAATATTAAGGTAAAATACATTTTACCAACCACATTGAAAAAGTTGTAAAAAAAAATTATGTTTGTTTTGGAGATGTTTCATAGCAGATAAAAAAATTGACGAAATTTATTAAGCGACAATACGCCGATATGGTACATGTACTATTTGAATGCAACTTATGGTATGGTACATTCTATGTGATTTGTTATTGTACTGATATGAATATAAAGATATTTTATACATTACATTTTGCTTACAAAATAAACATAGAATTAACATGAGGAAATAATTCTGCCTCGTTTTCTAATATTTTGATTCGACATAAATTGTCAAGCTGCTGTTATATTAACTCATAGCAGTCTAAGTCCGAGCCCAGCTCTCACCTGAAATTTATGACGCTGCAGTCTTAGTCCGAGCCCATCTCGGACCTGGCAATAATGCTAATAGGGGAGCGGCCAACTAGCTAAAAGATGCGTATTTTTCGAGTTTAATTAGCCCTCCTGGCATAAGGCTGAAATATGTCTCAAATAAAAGAGGAGACCCCACTGGTAAGTTTTTGCCCTGTTGGCATTGCTACATCCCGGGGGTTACCATGGCAACGGGGGTGTAAACAAACCCTTTCAAAACCTTCCTAATCCTAATAACTGACCAGTTTCTCCCATGTAATTTACTTGTTGTCAAAGAAATTCATAACATTTATAACATATCTCCACAATAATTGATTTTCATAAAATAACAAAATTGTATGCATTCTTCACAACAAAAACATAATTTGTATAATTCTGAATGTTTTTCACATTTAAAGTCTTGCCATGGCAACTGTGTTATTACCAATTATTGTGCTATAACAAATGATAATGTTTTCTATGTTACTTTTCATCTACTCAACATAAAAACACAAAAAATGTGTCAAATTGAAGGTAATTTATTTTTCTTTAACATGGTAGTTTTAAGATATCAAAATATATAATCACTATATGCCTTATTTGCATAAATGCATACGCTATAATGTCAAAAATAACAAGTTGTCACAACCTTCTTAATTCGTGATATATATTACACTTGTAATTACTTACACAAGCTACTATAGTCACTGGGACACCATGATTCAATGGCAATTTTTGTTCGTTAGTCGTATATGTATATTATATTGTGCTATGCCGTTGGGGTGTAATAAGATGATTTGTGTTGCACAGCCGGTATTTCTGTTTTGTTCAGAGCGAAAAACACCCTATATCCCCTAAGGTGTGGGGGTTGCAAAATAGGTACATGTATTAAACCATGTTTAATGCAGTCTTGGAATTTCCCTTACATGTATCTATATAACATTCCCACATATTTCGCTGATATTGATGGCATATCACATAGTTTCTATACGCATAAACTACACAATAAACAAGGTGTGAAGGTCATCTGAGGTCAAGGTCAAGGTCATTCAAGGCTACAAAATAAAAACATCGCATATTTTAAATAAAAAAAAATCACATATTTTGACTAAAACTGTTCATTTCTACGAGCATCTGCAGCTTAAAACTTTATTTATTGATTTTATCGCTATTTCCTTGTTCATTTTCGATTGTTGTGCTCCCCAGGCCATGATCAAAGGCTGATTATATGTTCTAAAACCGATATTTTACCCTTTCCAGCTAATAGAAAACTATCTATAGGCCTACCCACAAATTAGGCGTGTGGGTTGCAATACAAGCTCTATTCATTGCATAATGTTGTCTTTGACTTTCACGTATCTCTAATATGTTCCGCCATATTTCGGTGTTATCGATGACATATCAATATTCAAGCATACACTGCACAATCGAGCTGTGAAGGTCGTTTGAGATCAAGGTCATCTGAGGTCACAAAATAAAAAAAAACCCTGAAAAGACCACCAAGGTAAGGGGGTTGAAGGGGACACTCGATTAACTTCATTGTAGTCTTTGAATTTTACAAATCTCTAAAAAGTGTCGACATATTAATTTTGCTGATTTTGATGCTATATCACACAGTTTGAAGCATGCACTATGCGATAAGAAAGTTATAAAGGTCATCTGAGGTCAAGGTAAAGGTCATCCGAGGCCACGAAATCGATCAAAGAGCGTATTTTGACTCATTTGTAAGAGCGTATTCAGCTATAAACTTCAATTAGTAATCTTATTCTTACTGTTATGTCTATTTTCAGCTGTAGTACACCCCAAGCCATGATGAAATGACGATTCAAAGTTCCATAATTATATAGCTTGTATTTTATTTTTTTCTAGCCAAAAATAACTAACTACTGTTATGACCTCTAAGGCAAGGGGGTGTCAGCGACGCATTATTCACTGCATAAAGGATTTTTTTTCAATTTCACGTATATCCAATATCTACTCTTCTACATGATAAAGATGGTTTGAAAGTCATCTCAATTGCATGTCGTCCGACGACGCAAAATTAAAAGAAAAAACACACAATGGCTTGGAATAATCGTCTATTTAAAAATCTTTATTTATACGAGCATATTAGCTTTAAACTTCCTTTACTAATTACTTTCTGAACTAATCTGGCAACATGCTAAAATAAAATTTAAAATCGCATTCATGTGTGTACGATGATCCAGAATTAGGTCTTGGTTATGATACTCACAAAAAATGTTTTTATGTCTTCGCCAGTGGATAGTGAATCAAATTTAATTTGGTAAACTTATGCGCTAACCTCGATGACGATTTGCTTTACTGGCTGAGATAATCGAATGATCTTTATCTTGCGGAAAACGCTTTGAGTGACAGAATCTCATTTTTACTGTCCGATATCATCATTTCATTGGCTGAGGTCGCTTTTTACTGGCTGAGATAATCATTTCACTAGCCGAGATAACTATCTATTTTTGTCGATATGAATTTTAACTGGCTGAGATCACTTGTTTATTGACCGATTTCACCTTTTCTTTGATCGATATCACATTTTGACTGGATTAAATCACTGTTTGACAGGTCGAGATCACTTCTCATTGACTGGGATCACTTTTTCAATGGTCCTGATCAATTTTCGACTGGTTGAGATCACTTTTTCGCTAGCTGATATCACTGGTCGTGATCACTTTTTCACTTGCTGAGATCACTTTTTCAATGACCAAGATCACTTTTCGATTGGCTGGAGTCGGCTGTTTGTGGTCAATAAAATCACCAAAGACAGAATTGATGAATCTTATCAAATACCTCACACTTTACATACGTCCTTACGTCGATGCCGCAGTGTTGGTTGCTAAGTCAGCAGAAGACATACATTTTTTGGATGTAATCAGTGTTTATTGTGAGCAGTGGGAACTAAATGTCAACGTATCTACGACCAAGATAATCTTTTTTAAGAAGAGGTACACGAGAAATCCCTACATTTAATTTTGGTTAGACACAATCAAAACTAACGGATCAATATAAATACTTACCGCGTATCCCAGCGCATTAACGTGCATGCACTTATATTTAAAGATGCACTAAGTTTTCGAAAGAAAATAAGTGCATGCACTTATAATTATTCGAACAAAAAAATATATTTTTTAATTTCTTAAATTCTTTTATTTCAATTAAACATAAACTAAGCTAGCGTTAGTAGTCACTGACTGTTACTTTGAAGTTAAGTTGCGTGAGTGACTCCGGGAGAATAGGTGTTGACACTACCTGAGCTCTCATATATCACACCTCCTTTGTCAACGCTTTCAGCTATCACACTTATGCACTATATAGCGTTCACGGCTTGAACTGCAGGCGCATATACATGGAGCAATTCTCTCCTAATATCTACCCGTGTGAAGCTGAAAACAATAATGTAGTTTGTGTTCACGATCAATTTCATAAATTATTTAATTATTATAGACATATACTAATAAGGGTTTCTAAAATTCGATACATATTACCTGCAGTACATGACTGAGCAGAGAGCTACACAGTTGTGCACGTAGTAAATTTCGATTATAAGTACGTGCACGTACTATTCGAATATAGATGCATGCACTTATATAAGAACGAGAAAATTTTAGGAGCTATACATAAAACAGTCGATTTTCAATTAAAAATGCAAGCACAGGATATCTTATTTTCAATTACAGCGGTAAATTTATTAAAGCCCCAAAACACTTTATTCGTATGATAAAGGAAGCAGCCAAATTATCCTTTTGTAGTAATAAGAACTGTTTCAAGCAGCAAATTAAGCAAAGATTATCAGACCAGTTTAGACAATAATGGACCCCAGCAATGCACTATTCAAATCAAATTTAAAAATTGCAGACTATTTAACAACTTTAAAGCGACAAAATCAGGCTAAAATCATCATAAGACCATATTAATAAGCGAAAATAAAAATACAGTTTTTTTATGATTTTAGCCTGATTGTGTCGCTTTAAGCTATAATAACCTTCCGTTTGAAATCGAATAACATAAAGTTATGCCCCGATAACAGAAAAAATGTACCTGATGTGCGAGTGATTTTCATTTTAATATGGATTGCTCACATTTTAAAACATCGGGAAGCAAATTCATACAAATAATCTTTACTATCGGCCCATCAACCATTACATTAAGTAAATTAACAAACAGTGCAAGCATACTATAATTGAACAACCTTTGTAAATATATCACTATTGTACTGGAATCTTTCAAATTATGTATACATATAATAACACTGTACCTATTGTTCGCAGAGATCCCTTTTTCATAGCCCCAGATTACTTTTACACCCACAGAAATCACTTAGAGACTGGCCGACATCATTTTTTACTGACATAGAACACTTTTCACTGACTGCGACCGCTTTTTCAATGACCAATATTACTTTTCCTTCCACTGAAATCACTTTTTACTGGTCGAAATATCTTTTTCTGTGACCGACTTCACATTTTCGCGGGCTGAAATCACTTAATTACCAGCTGATATCACTTTTTCAAAGGCCGCGATTACCTTTTCAACAGCAGATATCACTTTGTGGATGGCTTAGATAATTTTTTAAATGTCAAGTTACTTTTTTTTTGAATGGCTGATATCACTTTTGTTTACTGGCTGAAATCATTTTTTACTGGCTGAGATCACTTCTTCGGTTACGTACTTCACTTTTCATTGTCTGAGATCATGTTTTCACTAGCGTAGAACGCTTTTTAACTGGCTAAACTCACCTTTTCTCTAGCCAAAATCACATTTTGTTGGTTGAGATCACATATTCGCTGGTCAAGGTTATTTTTTCAGTGACTGAGATTACTTTTTCACTGGCTGGTATCACTTGTTCATTGGCCGAAATCATTTTTCGCCGACTGAGATCAGTTCTTCACTGACTGCGATCACTTTTTACTGGTCGAGATCACATTTTCGATGGCTGAGATCACTTTTGCATGGGCCGATATGACCCTCCCACTGACTGAGATCATATTTTGAGTGTTTCAGATCACTTTTTGTTGGCCGAAATCACTTTTGATTGTATAAGATCACTTTTTTTCACTGGCCTAGATCGCTTTATCACTGGCCGAGATCCCTTCTTCACTGACTGAAATCACTTTTTCACTGACCAAGACCACATTTCCATTAACTGGAATAATTTTCTTTTGGGCCGAAGTCTGTTTGCAACCGTCTGAATTTACTTAGATTGCTTAATTATATCGCCTTTTCAATGGCCGATATCACTTTTAGATTGACTGACAGCTCAATGAAACATGATTACCTATTCAATGGCTCTAAAGATCACTTTTTTTCGGAAGTCGAGATCATTGGCAATACCTTTTACTGGCTAACATCACTCTTCACTGGCTGTGAAAACGTTTGTACTGGTTCAGATCACTTTTCACTGGCTTAGATAACTCATTCACTGTCCAATATCACTTTTCGCTGATTGAGATCACATTATTCATTGGTTGAGGTCATTTTTCCAGTGCCTGAGATTACTTTTGCACTGGCTGTGATCACTTGTTCGTTGGTCGAAATATTTTATCTTCATCCGTTGAGATAACTTTTTCACTGGCCTAGATCATTTGTTTACTGGCTGAGATCACTTTTTAACTGATTTAGATGATTTTTTTTACAATGGCTTAGATTACTTTTCTAGTAGTCACTATCTCTCTCATTTCGGCTGAGATATATTTTTCGCTCGCTAAGATCATTTTTAATTGACGATATCACTTTCTCACTGGCCTGGCCAAGGTCACTTTTTCACCGAGCGATATCAATTTATTGTCACTGGTTGAGATCACTTTCTCATTTGCTCAGATAATTATTTTTTGTAGCCGAGAAGACTTTTCGAATGGCTAAGATCAATATGCCAACGGACAAGATGTATTTTTCAGTGAGTGAAATCACTTTTAATTTTGAGCGAGATAATTTTGAAAATATATACAACCAGTGGAATATATGGCCGAGGTTACAATATTGATAAAGTGATATTCTGATAAAGTGCTGCTGCATAAACGCTATCAAATCTAATAGTAACATATATAATTACTTTCATTCAAATGTAAAATTGTATTTTAATCGAGTGTAGACACAGGGGTTTATTTTTCTCATTGATATAGATACGATATTTTTATGGAGATTTTTATTGTTTTCGTTGTCACAAGGCATATGATTTGGTGTTTGAATCATATAGTTGAGTCTTTTATCACAAATAAAGAATGGGGAAATGCTTTGTTTTTTTTACAAAATGGCGGTCATCCCAAATTTTCTCATTTTCACTAAATTCGCATTGATAAACGTTTGATAATTATTTTAGAAATCATAGATTTTCTAATCCCCTGTTAGAAATACATAACCAGTGACATATTGCCCGGAGTTGAGTGGGGGAAGCGGGGTCAGTTGAGCCAATTTTTACAAATGTCCCAACAAAATCCAAATATTTCTGTATCGCACATATATTTCATGTTATATTCAGTAGGAGGCTTCACCCGGGGATAAGTTGACACCTGCTTCCTTCATCATTTTTTGCCAGGGAGTGGAGTTTTGGTTCAGTAATGTTAGGCCTAGTTAACAGCAACGTTTCTTGAAGATGTCACCGCCTTCGGTTCATTTCTATGTTTCATACATTCCACTATCATGACTATGAGGATATAATTATGTTATTTTTCCAATTTCATGATGTCATAATTATGACCTCAACATTAACCTCAGATGACATTCAAACCATGTGTATACTTCAACCTATGTCATATAGCATCAATATCAGCATATGATTTAAAAAAATAACGATTAATATCAACTAAATATGTAAAAAAACACTTTAAAAATTATGCAAAGGTTACTCGGCGACTGTATACCGCGTCTACGACAACACCCTTAGCATAAGTTAGGCACAGAAGTATTTTTTGTTGTCTTGAAAAGTAGCCGACTGTGATAGTCAAAATCAGTATTGTTTTATGTCCTGGAGTGAATTGCATTCGAAAAAAACAAACAAAGTAACGATACAATTATTAATTGGAGATAAACATATACTATAATGGCATATTGTAAATTATGATGTTTTAATCTAAATATCAGATTTTTTCACTTTTGCGACCTCAGATGACCTTGACTTTGACCGCTCAAATGACTTTTAAACCATGCCTATTGTGTAGCGCATATTTAAAACTGTGTGCTATAATATCCATATCAACAAAATATCAAAATGTTTCAGATATAAGTCGAATTTTAATACTTTATTATGCAGTGTAGGCATATAGTCATTCATAGTCATTCATTTATCTGTTTACCTGAGCGACAACTACGTGTGGATAATGGTGTACAATGTATTTTGGCAGTCCGCTTACCTTAGTGGGTAGGTTATAGCTGTTTTTTTTACTGGAAAGAGCAAAAAATCGTCTATGGAGCCTAAATAATTATTTTATCAATGCATGGGATGTACTACACCCGAAAACATTATTGTATAATGGAAGATTTTAGTCAAAATAACTGATTTTTCCGAATTAAAATTATTATGTAAATTTAAACTTGATCAATCGTTTAATATGACTGTAAAGTACATCTATTATTATCGTTTGTGCGACAATACTGTGTTAAGTTTCAACTTTAATTTTCAACTGACAATTATCGGTAGACACTTCTAAATATAATGTAATAATAAGTGTTAAAAATTAATTAGTGACATTAAATATACTGATTAATATGTGTTTATTTATTATGAAATATTAGACATGCATGCAACTTAGGTATATGCTAATGAGCTCATTTGCATGTTTGAATATGATATATATAAGCCACAGTGAATTTCCTATAATTTTATACCTTGTTTGTATTTGTATGCCGAGTAGTTCGCAATAAGAGCCACAAATAATGACCACGTGTAATATATATCATGAATTAAGAAGAATGTGATAACTTGTTCCTTTTGAAGCTATAATGTATGCATTTATGCAAATAAGGCATATGATAATTATATAATATGCATGTTAAAACTGCCATATTACAGGAAATTTAATAACCTTTAATTTGACACATTGTTTGTGTTTTTATGTTTAGTAGGTGTAAAGTAACATAGAAAACATCACCCTTTAGTATAACACGATAATTGCTAAGAATGGGGTTGCTATGGTAACACTTTTAATGTAAAAAACGCTCAGAATTATTCAGATTATGTCTTTGTTGTGAAAAATTCATAAAATTATGTTATATAATTACAACAAAATCAATTGCTGTGACTATAAATAAATCACATGGGAGAAACTGGTTAGTAATTAGGTTTAGGGGAGTTTTGAAAGGGTTTGTTTACAAGTGTAATATATATCACGAATTAAATAGGTGGTGACAACTTGTCATTTTTGCCATTATAGCGTATACATTTATGCAAATAAGGCATGTAGTAATTATATATTTTGATATCTTAAAACTAACATATTAAAGAAAAATAAATTACCTTCAATTTGACACATTGTTTGTGTTTTTATGTTGAGTAGATGAAAAGTAACATAGAAAACTTTAACATTTGTTATAGCACAATAATTGGTAATAACGCAGTTGCCATGGCAACACTTTAAATGTGGAAAACATTCAGAATTATACAAATTATGTTTTTGTTGTGAAGAATGCATACAATTTTGTTATTTTATACGATGAAAATCAATTATCGTGGAGATATGTTATAAATGTTATGAATTTCTTTGACAACAAGTAAATTACATGGGAGAAACTGGTCAGTTATTAGGATTAGGAAGGTTTTGAAAGGGTTTGTTTACACCCCCGTTGCCATGGTAACCCCCGGGATGTAGAAATGCCAACAGGGCAAAAACTTACTAGTGGGGTCTCCTCTTTCATTTGAGACATATTTCAGCCTGATGCCAGGAGGGCTAATTAAACTCGAAAAATAAGCCATTCACCAAATTACATCACTTGTGCAAATATGAACACATCATGGTGAACATAAGGGGTTGATTTATCTGTGTCACAACCGTTTCTGAACTAAAAATAAAACTCCAAGCTCAGATGAATACAGGGCTTTCGGTATTTCCCAGATAAGTTGGCAATGTTATGAAATCTGGTATGCCTATCAGGGAATTTAGATACGTATACTTATAAACATACGCTACGCATACGCTACACGTACGCAACACGTACGTTACGCAATCGTTGCACACGTCGCACGTACGCGACGCATACGTTCATATACGTTCTCTTCTAAATTCAATGTAGGGAACGTATAGCGACGTGTAATGGCGAAATACCCAGGCTGTCCCTCATAGTGGTTTTCACATTATTTTGAGTAAAATGTGATTTTAGTTGGAAAAGTTGCATTGAAGTGATGACATTATTATGATGAGGCAGAAATTCTCAGCAATCATAATGTGTTGATCTAATGCTGTTTTATGCTAGTTCGCTGTCTGCGACGCCTGGCCAACATTAGAACAACAATGCTGGCTCAGCAAATTGTGCTCGCTAGTTAGTGTTATATATCGCCCTGCTGGAAACAAAAGGTCATATCCCAGTAAACTCGAGGCGTTGAACCAATGTTGGGTTGATGTTTGGCCGACGTCGTAGACGATAGACATTCGATACTATTATATCCTTTCACCTATCCCCACCCTTGAAAAGCAACTCCCAGAAGCTCTTAAAAGAGTCTTAAATGTGCTTCATTATCAGGGTTATTTCATAGTTATTTCAAGCTAAAAATCAAGGGCAAATGGTAGCAATGCCAACAATAAAATATTTGAAAATTATATAATTCCCGACATTTTGACTGGACAATCATCCAAAAGCGTTAAAATTTATTTTCTATACGCAAATGGGGGTCTCTTCAAAAAAGGCACTATCCTATTACTGAGATACAGTTTTATTGTTGTGATTAAAAAATTGGAAGTCATATTATTTCATCACAAATACACATGGGTAATCAATAATTATCACTAATACTGTTGATTAAAGTCCCATATCTTTGTTCGCAATACAAATGCATTTATTTATTTTTGTCATTCCGTTATTCAGCTCGTAATACATGTCATTTGTTATTGTACTGATATGAATATATAGATATTTTATACATTACATTTTGCTTACAAAATAAACATAGAATTCACATGAGTCATTGACGAAATAATTCTGCCTCGTTTTCTAATATTTTGATTTGACATAATTTGTCAAGTTGCTGTTATATTAACTCATAGCAGTCTAAGTCCGAGCCCAGCTCGCACCTGAAATGTATGACGCTGCAGTCCAAGTCCGAGCCCAGCTCGGACCCGGCAATAATGCTAAGCCATTCACCAAATTACATCACTTGTGCAACTATGAACACATCATGGTGAACCTAGAACATAAAGGCTTGATTTATCTGTGTCACAACCGTTTCTGAACTAAAAATAAAACTCCAAGCTCAGATGAATACAGGGCTTTCGGTATTTCCCAGATAAGTTGGCAATGCTATGAAATCTGGTATGCCCCTCAGGAAATTTAGATAGATTAATATATACCATGATAATAACTTATTTACCGGTACCCTATTAATTTGTGTGTATAGACCTATTGAATGCTTCTTCGAACCAGCTGTGATATATTTCAATATATTGTATGTGAATTGATATAATGTTGTACTCGTGAATCTCCGTGTATCGCAAAAATACCATTTTTAAACAAAATTGCCGAAAATTTGACTACCTAATTAGCATATTTAAAATGGCTGTCAGTTACCATGGCAACATCACATTGGCCAATTAAATAAAATGTCTTCTGGTTATATATTGTATGTGTGTATCTGTGGTGGATGGGAAATACATATGCCATCATTCTAAATGTATATTAGGAGTATCAGAATATGGCTCAAAATCACACAAATGACCAGACCACACAGACGTCCAATGTCAAAACGGCCAGACTGCTATGAGTTAAAGGTACATACATTGGTAATATCAATTTTTAAAATGTAAGCTAGAAGTGTCACTCATTATTAATAGTTAACAGCTCCTAAAACGTGATGTCTGTGCTTAATAAAGAGTATAGAGCCCTTTTTATCTACATGGTGTAAACAAACTATTAGCATAAAACATCACATGTCCAGCCCATATGTTTAACCTGACATTCAATAGAATGAGCATGCATCATACTAATCAGAGCTGCATGATCATTTCGCTAAGTTTAATATAAATGAGTAATATTAGCCTATACTGCTGCAATATATATATTTTTTACATGTGTTAATAATAAATAAAATGACTTAGTTGATCTAAATGGAAAGGCTTTATTTAACAATGCGATACATTATCAAACCTGTGAACAGACGTGTGGGCGCGACAGAATATTGCATTCCTGCTGTACTTTACTGTAAATACTGTGATTTTGAACGCATTTCGGCATACTATATTTCTTGTTTACCTGAGATTTTGACAATATCCTGCCACTAAACTATCACCAGAATGCCAAACACAGAAGTATCAGATACCAGTTATAGTTAGGTTATGTTGAGAAATGTCTTGAAGTGTCAAGTGAATTTAAATGAGCAATGTTTTCTTTTTATAAAAATTGCAATAAGTCTCAGGAGTGAATATAATGGGGTGAGAACAGTATACAATTTACCAATGTCCGTGTGATTGGTGAATGGGCGTAGCTATCAGGCTATTGTGTGTAATGCTGGCGCCCTGATCACAGTGACGTTTTAAGCACTCCAGATTCTAAATAGTTTAAATTATAATATATAACTAAAACATAATTATGCAGAATATAATCATAAATGTTTTTATCTGGTTAACATGGGGACAAATATTTTCAGGATATTATTATTCAAATTATTATTGAAAATGGGGTGTACATGTGAACTGGTACTTTTAATGTTACCATAAATAAACATTTGTGTAAATATAATGTGACGAAATCTGTGACGTTCATCACAGAAACGCCCTATTTACACAATTGTTATCCCCATTTAGCGAGAAATAAAAATATATAAAATTTAAAAAATGAGTTTAAGCATGTTTAAAACTAAAAAAATAAATTTAAACTGTTTTAATGTAGAGTAATACAAACTGAACATATTTTTTTTTCAATGTTGGTACCTTTAACATGTGAACTAATATCTCTATAATACCTCTATAATATAGAGTCATGTGTCACTTGTATGTATATATATAATTATGAATATAATGATACAAGCTATTCATTCTTCATTTATAACCCTGTTTTACGGTGGCCCACAGGTGCCACCAACATTAATTCAAGTTCAAAAACATTTATGCATCTTCAGAAACATTAATGCAAGTTCAGAAATATTAATGCAAGTTCAGAAACATTAATGCAAGCTTAGAGAACATTTATAAAAGTACGATTGAAAACATGTATGCATGTTCAGAAAACATTTATGCAAGTTCAGAAAACATTTATGCAACCACGATTAAAAACATTTATGCAAGTACGATTGGAAACATTAATGCAAGTTCAGAAAACATTATTGCAAGTTCAGAAAACATTAATGCAAGTTCAGAAAACATTTATGCAAGTACAATTGAAAACATTTATGCAAGTTCAGAAAACATTTATGCAAGTGCAGATAACATTTATGCAAGTACGATTGAAAACATTAATGCAAGTTCAGAAAACATTTATGCAAATACGATTGAAAACATTTATGCAAGTTCAGAAAAACATTTATCAAGTACGATTGAAAACATTTATGCAAGTTCAGAATACATTCATGCAAGTACGATTGAAAACATTTATGTAAGTTCAGAAAACATTAATCCTGTCATTTTGTTTCCCCATGACCCGGATGTATGACATATATGTATGACAGATCGGTGGTGTGTATATATTGATAATGCCCTGTATATATCATGCCTATGTGGTGTCTGCAGGTGCCGCAAATTGCATGTATCTGAAAGCCAACAGTGGGCCATGGCAGTATTCTTTCCCTCAGAATTTGACCATCTGTCGACAGATGAGATAATTACGTTCTACTTTGTCGCTGGATATAAGTATTCAATGATTTCCAAATTCTTAGACGAATTTCACGCTGTCAGTATTTCTAAGCGAACGCTGATGAGACGCCTTCAAGCACTTGGTCTGTTTCCAATCGTACTTGCATAAATGTTTTAATCGTAGTTACATAAATGTTATCTAAACTTGCATAAATGTTTTCTGAACATGCATAAATGTTTTCAATCGTACTTGCAAAAATGCTTTCTGAATATGCATAAATGTTTTAAATCGTACATGCATAAAAGTTTTCTGAACTTGCATACATGTTTCCAATCGTACTTGCATAAATGTTTTCAATCGTAGTTGCATAAATGTTTTCTGAACTTGCATAAATATTTTCTGAACATGCATAAATGTTTTCAATCGTACTTGCATAAATGTTTTCTGAACATGCATAAATGTTTTCAATCGTACTTGCATAAATGTTTTCTGAACATGCATAAATGTTTAGAATCGTACTTGCATAAATGTTTTCAATCGTAGTTGCATAAATGTTTTCTGAACTTGCATAAATGTTTTCTGAACATGCATAAATGTGTTTAAGCGTACTTGCATAAATGATTTCTGAACATGCATAAATGTTTTCAATCGTACTTGCATAAATGTTTTCTGAACTTGCATTAATGTTTCTGAACTTGCATTAATGTTTCTGAACTTACATTAATGTTTCTGAACTTGCATTAATATTTCTGAACTTGCAATACTGTTTCTGAAGATGCATAAATGTTTTTGAACTTGCATTAATGTTGGTGGCACCTGTGGGCCACCGTACTGTTTTAATATTATAATTTATTAAACTGATGTACAACTACGGAGCCCCTAAAGGGGAACATGTGGAGGAGAAAATAAAATTAAATCGTGCCCACGATTTATAATCCGTCCCCACGATTTATAATCCGTGGCCGCGATTTATAATCCGTGCCCACGATCTATGATCCATAATCCGTAGCCACGATTTATAATTCGTTCCCACGAGTTATAATCCGTTCTCACGAATTACAATCCGTGGCCACGATTTATATTCCGCTCCCACGATTTATAATCCGTGGCCACGATTTATAATCCGTGGCCACGATTTATAATCCGTTCCCACGATTTATAATTCGTTCCCACGATTTATAATCCGTGGCCACGTTTTATAATCCGTTGCCACGATTTATATTCGTGGCCACGATTTATAATTCGTGGCCACGATTTATAATTCGTTCCCACGATATATAATCCGTTCCCACGATTTATAATCCGTGGCCACGATTTATAATTCGTTCCCACGATTTATAATTCGTTCCCACGATTTATAATTCGTTCTCACGATTTATAATCCGTGGCCACGATTTATAATTCGTTCCCACGATTTATAATTCGTTCCCACGATTTATAATTCGCTCGCACGATTTATAATCCGTTCCCACGATTTATAATCCGTTCCCACGATTTATAATCCGTGGAAACGATTTATAATTCGTTCCCACGATGTATAATCCGTTCCCACGATTTATAATCCGTTCCCACGATTTATAATCCGTGCCCACGATTTAAAATTCGTTCCCACGATTTATAATTTGTTCCCACGATTTATAATTCGTTCCCACGATTAATAATCCGTTCCCACGATTTATAATTCGTTCCCACGATTTATAATCCGTTCCCACGATTTGTAATCCGTTCCCACGATTTATAATCCGTGGCCACGATTAATAATTCGTACCCACGATTCATAATCTGTTCCCACGATTTATAATTCGTTCCCACGATTTATAATCTATGCCCACGATTTAAAATTCGTTCCCACGATTTATAATTCGTTCCCACAATTTATAATTTGTTCCCACGTTTTATAATCCGTTCCCACGATTAATAATCCGTTCCCACGATTTATATTCCGTTCCCACGATTTATAATTCGTTCCCACGATTTATAATCTGTGGCCATGATTTATAATTCGTTCCCACGATTTAGAATCCGTTCCCTACGATTTATAATTCGTTCCCACGATTTATAATCCGTGGATCGCCACGAATTATAAATCGTGGGAACGGATTATAAATCGTGGCCACGGATTATAAATCGTGGCCACGGATTATAAATCGTGGGAACGAATTATAAATCGTTCCCACGATTTATAATCCGTGGATCGACACGAATTAAAAATAGTGGGAACGGATTATAAATCGTGGCCACGGATTATAAATCGTGGGAACGAATTATAAATCGTGGGAACGGATTATAAATCGTGGGAACGAATTATAAATCGTGGCCACGGATTATAAATCGTGGCCACGGATTATAATTCGTGGCAACGGATTATAATTCGTGGGAACGAATTATAAATCGTGGCCACGTATTATAAATCGTGGCCACGGATTATCAATCGTGGCCACGGATTATAAATCGTGGCCACGGATTATAAATCGTGGGAACGGATTATAAATCGTGGGAACGGGTTATGAATCGTGGGAAAAAATAATAAATCGTGAGAACGAATTATTAATCGTGGCCACGGATAATAATTCGTGGCCACGGATTATAAATCGTGGCCACGGATTATAAATCGTGGAAACAGATTATAAATCGTGGAAAGGGATTATAAATCGTGGAAACGGATTATAAATCGTGGCCACGGATTATAAATCGTGGCCACGGATTATAAATCGTGGGAACGAATTATAAATCGTTCCCACGATTTATAATCCGTGGATCGACACGAATTAAAAATAGTGGGAACGGATTATAAATCGTGGCCACGGATTATAAATCGTGGGAACGAATTATAAATCGTGGGAACGGATTATAAATCGTGGGAACGAATTATAAATCGTGGCCACGGATTATAAATCGTGGCCACGGATTATAATTCGTGGCAACGGATTATAATTCGTGGGAACGAATTATAAATCGTGGCCACGTATTATAAATCGTGGCCACGGATTATCAATCGTGGCCACGGATTATAAATCGTGGCCACGGATTATAAATCGTGGGAACGGATTATAAATCGTGGGAACGGGTTATGAATCGTGGGAAAAAATAATAAATCGTGAGAACGAATTATTAATCGTGGCCACGGATAATAATTCGTGGCCACGGATTATAAATCGTGGCCACGGATTATAAATCGTGGAAACAGATTATAAATCGTGGAAAGGGATTATAAATCGTGGAAACGAATTATAAATCGTGGGAACGAATTATAAATAGTGTGAACGAATTATAAATCGTGGGAACGAATTATAAATCGGGGGAACAAATTATAAATCGTGGGAACAGATTATAAATTGTGGGAACGGATTATAAATCGTGGGAACGGATTATAAATCCTGGCCGCGGATTATAAATCCTGGCCACGGATTATAAATCGTGGGAACGAATTATAAATCGTGAGAACGGATTATAAATCGTGGGAACGAATTATAAATCGTGGGAACGAATTATAAATCGTGGCCACGGATTATTAATCGTGGGAACGGATTATAAATCGTGGGAACGGATTATAAATCGTGGCCACGGATTATAAATCGTGGCCACGGATTATAAATCGTGGGAACGAATTATAAATCGTGGCCACGGATTATAAATTGTGGGAACTAATTATAAATCGTGGGAACGAATTATAAATCGTGGCCACGGATTATTAATCGTGGGAACGGATTATAAATCGTGGGAACGGATTATAAATCGTGGCCACGGATTATAAATCGTGGCCACGGATTATAAATCGTGGGAACGGATTATAAATCGTGGCCACAGATTATAAATCGTCAGAACGAATTATAAATCGTGGCCACGGATTATAAATCGTGGCCACGGATTATAAATCGTGGCCACGGATTATAAATCGTGGGAACGGATTATAAATCGTGGGAACGAATTATAAATCGCGGGAACGAATTATAAATCGTGGGAACAAATTATAAATCGTGGGAACGAATTATAAATCGTGGCCACGGATTATAAATCGTGGGAACGGATTATAAATCGTGGGAACGGATTATAAATCGTGGGAACGAATTATAAATCGCAACCACGGATTATAAATCGTGGCCACGGATTATAAATCGTGGCCACGGCTTATAAATCGTGGGAACGGATTATAAATCGTGGGAACGGATTATAAATCGTGGCTACGGATTATCAATCGTGGCCACGGATTATAAATCGTGGCCACGGATTATAAATCGTGGGAACGGATTATAAATCGTGGGAACGGGTTATGAATCGTGGGAAAAAATAATAAATCGTGAGAACGAATTATTAATCGTGGCCACGGATAATAATTCGTGGCCACGGATTATAAATCGTGGCCACGGATTATAAATCGTGGAAACAGATTATAAATCGTGGAAAGGGATTATAAATCGTGGAAACGAATTATAAATCGTGGGAACGAATTATAAATAGTGTGAACGAATTATAAATCGTGGGAACGAATTATAAATCGTGGGAACAAATTATAAATCGTGGGAACAGATTATAAATTGTGGGAACGGATTATAAATCGTGGGAACGGATTATAAATCCTGGCCGCGGATTATAAATCCTGGCCACGGATTATAAATCGTGGGAACGAATTATAAATCGTGAGAACGGATTATAAATCGTGGGAACGAATTATAAATCGTGGGAACGAATTATAAATCGTGGCCACGGATTATTAATCGTGGGAACGGATTATAAATCGTGGGAACGGATTATAAATCGTGGCCACGGATTATAAATCGTGGCCACGGATTATAAATCGTGGGAACGAATTATAAATCGTGGCCACGGATTATAAATTGTGGGAACTAATTATAAATCGTGGGAACGAATTAAAAATCGTGGGAACGGATTATAAATCGTGGCCACAGATTATAAATCGTCAGAACGAATTATAAATCGTGGCCACGGATTATAAATCGTGGCCACGGATTATAAATCGTGGCCACGGATTATAAATCGTGGGAACGGATTATAAATCGTGGGAACGAATTATAAATCGCGGGAACGAATTATAAATCGTGGGAACAAATTATAAATCGTGGGAACGAATTATAAATCGTGGCCACGGATTATAAATCGTGGGAACTGATTATAAATCGTGGGAACGGATTATAAATCGTGGGAACGAATTATAAATCGCAACCACGGATTATAAATCGTGGCCACGGATTATAAATCGTGGCCACGGCTTATAAATCGTGGGAACGGATTATAAATCGTGGGAACGGATTATAAATCGTGGCTACGGATTATCAATCGTGGCCACGGATTATAAATCGTGGCCACGGATTATAAATCGTGGGAACGGATTATAAATCGTGGGAACGGGTTATGAATCGTGGGAAAAAATAATAAATCGTGAGAACGAATTATTAATCGTGGCCACGGATAATAATTCGTGGCCACGGATTATAAATCGTGGCCACGGATTATAAATCGTGGAAACAGATTATAAATCGTGGAAAGGGATTATAAATCGTGGAAACGAATTATAAATCGTGGGAACGAATTATAAATAGTGTGAACGAATTATAAATCGTGGGAACGAATTATAAATCGTGGGAACAAATTATAAATCGTGGGAACAGATTATAAATTGTGGGAACGGATTATAAATCGTGGGAACGGATTATAAATCCTGGCCGCGGATTATAAATCCTGGCCACGGATTATAAATCGTGGGAACGAATTATAAATCGTGAGAACGGATTATAAATCGTGGGAACGAATTATAAATCGTGGGAACGAATTATAAATCGTGGCCACGGATTATTAATCGTGGGAACGGATTATAAATCGTGGGAACGGATTATAAATCGTGGCCACGGATTATAAATCGTGGCCACGGATTATAAATCGTGGGAACGAATTATAAATCGTGGCCACGGATTATAAATTGTGGGATCTAATTATAAATCGTGGGAACGAATTATAAATCGTGGGAACGGATTATAAATCGTGGCCACAGATTATAAATCGTCAGAACGAATTATAAATCGTGGCCACGGATTATAAATCGTGGCCACGGATTATAAATCGTGGCCACGGATTATAAATCGTGGGAACGGATTATAAATCGTGGGAACGAATTATAAATCGCGGGAACGAATTATAAATCGTGGGAACAAATTATAAATCGTGGGAACGAATTATAAATCGTGGCCACGGATTATAAATCGTGGGAACGGATTATAAATCGTGGGAACGGATTATAAATCGTGGGAACGAATTATAAATCGCAACCACGGATTATAAATCGTGGCCACGGATTATAAATCGTGGCCACGGCTTATAAATCGTGGGAACGGATTATAAATCGTGGGAACGGATTATAAATCGTGGCTACGGATTATAAATCGTGGCCACGGATTATAAATCGTGGGAACGAATTATAAATCGTGGGAACGAATTATAAATCGTGGGATCGAATTTTAAATCGTGGCCACGGATTATAAATCGTGGGAACGGATTATAAATCGTGGGAACGGATTATAAATCCTGGCCACGGATTATAAATCGTGGCCACGGATTATAAATCGTGGGAACGAATTATAAATAGTGGGAACGAATTATAAATCGTGGGAACGAATTATAAGTCGTGGCCACGGGTTATAAATCGTGGGAACGGATTATAAATCGTGGGAACGGATTATAAATCCTGGCCACGGATTATAAATCGTGGCAACGGATTATAAATCGTGGGAACGAATTATAAATCGTGGCCACGGATTATAAATTGTGGGAACTAATTATAAATCGTGGGAACGAATTATAAATCGTGGGAACGGATTATAAATCGTGGGAACGGATTATAAATCGTGGCCACGGATTATAAATCGTGGCAACGGATTATAAATCGTGGGAACGAATTATAAATCGTGGCCACGATTTAATTCGTTCCCACGATTTATAATTCGTTCCCACGATTTAATCCGTGGCCACGATTTATAATATCGTGGGAACGGATAATAAATCGTGGAACGGATTATAAATCGTGGCCACGGATTATAAATCGTGGGAACGAATTATAAATCGTGGGAATGGATTATAAATCGTGGGAACGAATTATAAATCGTGGCCACGGATTATAAATCGTGGCCACGGATTATTAATAAATCGTGGCCACGGATTATAAATCGTGGCCACGGATTATAAATCGTGGCCACGTCTTATAAATTGTGGGAACGGAATTTAAATCGTGGGAACGAGTTATAAATCGTGGCCACGGATTATAAATCGTGGCCACGGATTATAAATCGTGGAAACAGATTATAAATCGTGGAAAGGGATTATAAATCGTGGAAACGAATTATAAATCGTGGGAACGAATTATAAATAGTGTGAACGAATTATAAATCGTGGGAACGAATTATAAATCGTGGGAACAAATTATAAATCGTGGGAACAGATTATAAATTGTGGGAACGGATTATAAATCGTGGGAACGGATTATAAATCCTGGCCGCGGATTATAAATCCTGGCCACGGATTATAAATCGTGGGAACGAATTATAAATCGTGAGAACGGATTATAAATCGTGGGAACGAATTATAAATCGTGGGAACGAATTATAAATCGTGGCCACGGATTATTAATCGTGGGAACGGATTATAAATCGTGGGAACGGATTATAAATCGTGGCCACGGATTATAAATCGTGGCCACGGATTATAAATCGTGGGAACGAATTATAAATCGTGGCCACGGATTATAAATTGTGGGAACTAATTATAAATCGTGGGAACGAATTATAAATCGTGGGAACGGATTATAAATCGTGGCCACAGATTATAAATCGTCAGAACGAATTATAAATCGTGGCCACGGATTATAAATCGTGGCCACGGATTATAAATCGTGGCCACGGATTATAAATCGTGGGAACGGATTATAAATCGTGGGAACGAATTATAAATCGCGGGACCGAATTATAAATCGTGGGAACAAATTATAAATCGTGGGAACGAATTATAAATCGTGGCCACGGATTATAAATCGTGGGAACGGATTATAAATCGTGGGAACGGATTATAAATCGTGGGAACGAATTATAAATCGCAACCACGGATTATAAATCGTGGCCACGGATTATAAATCGTGGCCACGGATTATAAATCGTGGCCACGGCTTATAAATCGTGGGAACGGATTATAAATCGTGGGAACGGATTATAAATCGTGGCTACGGATTATAAATCGTGGCCACGGATTATAAATCGTGGGAACGAATTATAAATCGTGGGAACGAATTATAAATCGTGGGAACGAATTTTAAATCGTGGCCACGGATTATAAATCGTGGGAACGGATTATAAATCGTGGGAACGGCTTATAAATCCTGGCCACGGATTATAAATCGTGGCCACGGATTATAAATCGTGGGAACGAATTATAAATAGTGGGAACGAATTATAAATCGTGGGAACGAATTATAAGTCGTGGCCACGGGTTATAAATCGTGGGAACGGATTATAAATCGTGGGAACGGATTATAAATCCTGGCCACGGATTATAAATCGTGGCAACGGATTATAAATCGTGGGAACGAATTATAAATCGTGGCCACGGATTATAAATTGTGGGAACTAATTATAAATCGTGGGAACGAATTATAAATCGTGGGAACGGATTATAAATCGTGGGAACGGATTATAAATCGTGGCCACGGATTATAAATCGTGGCAACGGATTATAAATCGTGGGAACGAATTATAAATCGTGGCCACGGATTATAAATTGTGGGAACTAATAATAAATCGTGGCCACGGATTATAAATCGTGGGAACGGATTATAAATCGTGGGAACGGATTATAAATCCTGGCCACGGATTATAAATCGTGGCAACGGATTATAAATCGTGGGAACGAATTATAAATCGTGGCCACGGATTATAAATTGTGGGAACTAATTATAATTCGTGGGAACGAATTATAAATCGTGGGAACGGATTATAAATCGTGGGAACGGATTATAAATCGTGGCCACAGATTATAAATCGTCGGAACGAATTATAAATCGTGGCCACGATTTATAATCCGTTGCCACGATTTATAATCCGTGGCCAGGATTTATAATCCGTTCCCACGATTTATAATCCGTTCCCACGATTTATAATCCGTGGCCACGATTTATAATTCGTTCCCACGATTTATAATTCGTTCCCACGATTTAATCCGTGGCCACGATTTATAATATCGTGGGAACGGATAATAAATCGTGGGAACGGTTTATAAATCGTGGCCACGGATTATAAATCGTGGGAACGAATTATAAATCGTGGGAATGGATTATAAATCGTGGGAACGAATTATAAATCGTGGCCACGGATTATAAATCGTGGCCACGGATTATTAATTGTGGCCACGGAATATAAATCGTGGTGACGGATTATAAATCGTGGCCACGGATTATAAATCGTGGGAACGGATTATATATCGTGGCCACGGCTTATAAATCGTGGGAACGGATTATAAATCGTGGGAACGGATTATAAATCGTGGCCACGGATTATAAATCGTGGCCACGGATTATAAATCGTGGCCACGGATTATAAATCGTGGCCACGGATTATAAATCGTGGCCACGGATTATAAATCGTGGCCACGTCTTATAAATTGTGGGAACGGAATTTAAATCGTGGGAACGAGTTATAAATCGTGGCCACGGATTATAAATCGTGGCCACGGATTATAAATCGTGGGAACGAATTATAAATCGTGAGAACGAATTATAAATCGTGGCCACGGATTATAAATCGTGGGAACGGATAATAAATCGTGGGAACGGATTATAAATCGTGGCCACGGATTATAAATCGTGGCCACGGATTAGAAATCGTGGAAACGGATTATAAATTGTGGTCACGGATTATAGATTGTAAATCGTGGGCACGGATTATAAATCGTGGCCACGGATTATAAATCGTGGGAACGGATTATAAATCGTGGGAAATATTTAATTTTATTTTCTCCTCCACATGTGTCCCTTTATGGGCTCCGTATACAACAAATCGTACTCAATATTATTTAAATTAATGATTTTAAAATTGATAAATCTTCACACCTCTTTGAAAATTTGGTCACGACAGCTCGTATATCAAGTCTATGCTCCATCTCAAACAGTAAAAATAACACATGTTCATAATTAAAGAATAGCAAAAACCGGAGAAGTAACACCTGATACAGACACGATGTGTGTAACATGGGTGATCTGTCATTTATCAGATTATTCTCACGTGTTTTCGTGAGGCATTTTTTCCTCGATAGTAATTAATTTTTAACTTAATTTCAAATGCTATCAGCTAATTTCATGAATATTATGTTGTTATATTAGTATTTAATAGGTTTAACTTACTATTGAAAAACCGTTATCGAATCGAACACAAAATATTCTAGCTGTCAGAATATGCTATGATGAAGGAACTGCCTGTAGAACTATTAGGGTTTATTTTAAAGTAAAGTGCTCTACTTATATGCCGTAATAACATCACGACGTGAGTTGATTAGCGCTGACAAAATAATTTCAGAAACGACATTATTTTAATTAAGTTGTCAGTCTATGAGGGATAGATTATATTAGAGCTGACACATCGGATGGACAGCTCATTACGATCACTCGATGGATTGCAGAAAAGATATCCGACAGAGTGAGAAAAAAGGCAGAACAGAGCAAAACCATACTTCACAAAATGTTATCAAGATTACGTGTTGACATGTTTTAATTCGCCCTTAGATATGAAAGGGTGTATCTGTCACTTTGTAAAGTGGCAGATACACCATTTCATATACAAGAGGGATTGTTGTCTAATTGTTTCTAAAAACTGTATGACACTGTAAGATAATCTTGTCTATAGTTTCAGACGCGTTGAGTAATCATGGTAATAATATCTGATACCAGCATCGTGACGTCTGGTGACATATTTATCAGGCCTGTTATAGCGACTGGCGATTTGAGATACAAAAATTAAAGGGCACATGCGATTTGTTTCTCAGAAACTACTGGCGGATGGAGAGGTGGCGTTGTAAACGAGGGAATTTACACTGACACATTACTGGGCCGGGGCCGGTGGTAAATTGATTGCAGGGTATAAATCGCAGGTGAATCGCAGACAACGTTTGAAAAGGCCTAATTACTACCAGAGTATAGTGCTCTACTCCAACCACTCAGAGACGTTATTTATGGTCACGTTACATAACCAAATAACATAGTGGGCGTGGTCTGTGATACGGCCCAGGAGTCCAATTATAGTTCCCTTTTATTTGCATTCGCCTTGAGATATAAATTGCTGCCGCAATTCTCATCTCAAGGCGAATGAAAATGACAAGGACCTATCAAACACCTAAATACACAAAAAATCTAACGACAGCCAAATACGTCTTGATTGTGGTTGCTTATACCATAAAGCCACCTAAAATATGCCACGTAAATGAAATAAATCGGGCTTTAGGCCACCTTTGTGCACATATAGGCTAAACTGGGCCAGGAGAACCTCCTGAGGATGGTGAGATGAATGAGATGACACAGGATTCGACAGACACAGGATTCGAAATTCGAGCCCTGGCGGTCTGAGGTCGAGCACGCTACCTCTCGGTCACGGAGGCTTCCTACAATACTGAGTTTTTTTTACACGTGGATGGGGAAGAAACATTTTTGTTTCTTTTAAACCGCCGAGACCGGGAACCGAACCCCGAACTCTAGCGTGAAAGGCAGCGGTGCTAACCACTACTCTAGGGCCCCCGCCCAATATGCCACGTGCATGATGCAGCATATGTGAGGCATTCATACAGCCTGAGGCTTCTCTTATCGGCTAAGTTCTGGCAGTATTGTTTCTCTTACACACATCATCTCGTGCAAAGTCTTGTACTATGAAGTCAACGACATGCCTTTACTTCTCGATCATACAACGACGGTATAAACACATTACCGAAGAGCCAATGAAAGCAGGTGTGAGTGTGACCCCGAGGATGACCTCAACCGATAGAACCACCAAAATAGCATGTAACAGCTGATTACAAATCAAACCGACCACCATTCTCTCGTTGTATGTTTTCACTGGCGACTCGCTCCGGCATGCGCCAATCAATGAATCTCACATGCACACCGATTCTGAATGAGTTTTTGCTCACCTGATACAAATCACTAAACACCTAGGAAATGTCATAGTATACCATTTGCGATTTGTTCTCATGTATGAGAAGGCAAAATTTAAATTTGTAAATAATTTAGAAATTCCAATCTGAAATCCAATTTCGGCCATCTTGCTTTGGTCCATTTAAATTGACACGTGGTCGTTAAGCCCCTCTGTGATTGGCTGAATTAGATATTTGGGTAAGGTGAAAAAAGGTTGTGCTACAAAATAATGTAACACCACATTTATTTTTGTCTCGAACAACTTTGATTTAAAAGTTAACCTTTTTTTAATTCATTTGGTTTTCATTCTAATTACAACATATTTTCCACCCGCTTGAAGTTGTGTCTCGCTACCGCGATCCACAACTTCAAGTGGGTGAAAATACAACAGCGATAAGCGCTACATTGTCCTTTAGATCTCATAAGGTTATGATTTCGTTACCAAGATAATTACACAATGCAATTATGATTCCGAAACATGCATTGCCGACAATGCCAAAACCAATCTGCTGTTGACAATGAAGTCCCTAAAATATATTTAATTTATTCGTTAGAGTAGAGATATGAGACCCGTCTTTGACCTCACCCCAATCGGGGTATACGTCATCATAATATCGAGCGCGTAACGAAAACCTAATCGTTCATTCATTACAAGCCATTCAACTTCAAGCCATTCAACTTCAAGCCATCAACATTTCCCCGGCAATTTCGGCCACCTGTGAGCTCATTACTGGATGATATCAATAAGCGTCTCGCGTAATATGTCAGCGATGATGACTCGTTTCTCGTCTTGGTACTGACAAATAGACAGTCGCGGATTTATTCAGAAACAAATGTTGATTAAAGAAGATATTTTTTTAAATTATATCTTTATCCGGGTTTATCAACGTGTTTTTACAGTGCTGGGCGGGTCAAATCAGCAAATACAAGACATGAGCCAGCATTGTATTATGGCTGGGCCACCGTGCACGACGTTTACCCAGCATGAAACCAACATTGGCTCAATGCACACATACTTGGTTAAGTTCAAAGGCTCTTCTGTAATTCCCGTCACGTCTAATGATGATTGGCTGTCCTGAAACAGGAAGTATTTCATCAACCGCCGCATTATTAACTCCGAATAAGTATCCAGTTTACAAGGGGACATCACCCAGTGTCGACTCAGCATTGGGCCAACGTCGCAGACGTTGGACCAATGCTGATTCAACACTGGATCCCCCCCCCTCGGGTAATTAAGCGGCCACTTACAGATGTGTGATGATCGATATTTAGAGTTTGTCACAGAAATAGTGTAATCTCTCATTGATGAACAACTGATCCACGCGCGTCACCGTGGCAGGTCTGGATACAGTCCCCACATTAGATCCAGACACTGATGTGTGCGTGGCTCCACATCCCAGCCAGCAAGAGATATTGACCCAGTGCTGGGGTAATATTGGACCAGCGTCATAGTACATGTATTCACTGGTCTCTATGGTCTCTGACCCCATCCACTGGAAACAAGCTACACCTCACAGTTTCAATGATTTCCCTCATCAATGGAATTGTTACCTAAAAATGTAACAACGATACACAGTATAAGCTATATTTTAATTGCAAGGGGTTTATTTTTTTAAATGTTGTCACATTGAAAACAATTTAAAAAATTGTTATGTTATATTTGTGCCACTCTACAAATTAAAAAAGTTTAGACTTGGTGTATTTGAAATATTTGTACAGTTTTGTTTCTGTGTTGAGCGTCAGCAGTGATCAGTTCTGAACTGCATCTGATATGAATTTGTACTTTATTTGTACCTGTTACGAGACTCCAGTGTAATTTGACGGCCTTTTGTTGTATCGACAATAATTATGGTGAGATCAAAGGGTGGTAAAGGAGGGACGAGAATAAATACTGTATGAAAATGATGTCGTTATAGTTGGGCTAGAATGCATGAAAAGTTTGTAAGGATAGTAAAAACGCAAAATTGAAAATAAAAACAGGTTTGATATGATACCAGTGTACACTTCAGTAAAACATACAGATTATATTGCGAAAATATAATTATGTACATCTATATATAATAGATATACATAATTATATACATATATATGATTATTAGGATGCTTGCCTGTGTTCAGATTGTATGTGTAACTTTGTATATGTATATTCTAAATTTATAATTATACATTAGAAATAGTATACATGTATATATCTGTATATATTATATGTATATAATGCATAAAACATGTATGAACATTTCCATCTGATTGGTATAAATAGTAATACAGATGAAAAACTGTACCAATGTCAAAGATATTTTTTAACGCAAAAATGTTTGGATTCAATATTACACCTGAAGCTATAATATTAGGAGCTGGATGGGTTGTGAAGAACATTAAATTTACTAAGTTTTACACCTGAAAAAAGACAAACATGAATAATAATTTGAACACATTCCTTTCATGAATTAGTATTATTTGTTAGCCCAGCTGATTTAATTCTTAATATTATGATGCATTTTAATCCTGGCTTTAGTTTATGTTCTTTTTAATATATATTCTCCAATAATTCATCATTCACCATGGAATTTTAAATGATTTGTTTTAGTATATTCTAGATCAGCACCATTTACAACAAATAAATCTGTCCTGTGCATGGGCTTGTAAATCCATAAACACTTCGCCAGCTGGTGGATGATAATAGGTGACAAAAATGACAACTAAAAGTCAAATCAGTCAGCTAGAAATATCGCCATCTTTAAATGGGACTTGTCATATGGAGGATGTTTAACACACTTTTTATTCATATTTTATAAATCACAGGTGATAAAAGTCTTTGTACCTAGCTCCCAGCACTATTATATGACATTATAGCTTCAGGTGTAATATTGAACTTTACGTGAAAATATAGCTTTGAGTAACCAAAACAACTAATAAATGTCGAATAAAAAAAATAAAAAAATGCAAAAGGTCAGATGTGATCACCAGAGAGGGATACAAAGTATAACGATAAGATAAAGAATATTGGGACTACGATTAATTTATTAAATTGGTTAACCATATAAAGTTTAAGCATTAGTGGGCAAATGGGGAGGACATAATTATTTAAAAATAATTATATATATGATGAGCTAGAATAATAAATAACAAACAGATTAGAGAGAGATACTGTGAGAGATAATTTTTCTAAAAATTAAAAAAAAAAATCGTCGTAGAAAAAGTTTTGGAAGGACTTTATAAGCTTGTTAAGTTTAAATGGCATATATCAAATATTTGACAAATATATGTATGTGACCCATTTTCTAGTCTGATATAAATTAAAACTGATAGTCGAGATGAGATGCATTTGAAAAGTATCAAAGGATGTCAAATGTAATGCTTGTAGTGTAGTCATTCTGGGAAAATAATCTGGACAAATTGCTAACAAAGATTTTATGATGTCTTATGGTAGATATAGGTCCCGACTAACATTTCCGAAAAGTCCCAAGCAAAACTCCTGTTCAAATTCGAGCAATTGCCTAAAAAAAATTCCAATACACGATACACAAAAATCTAATTTTTCTAGTTTTTTTTCATTTTGCAAATGTTAGGTATCTCTACTTATGTTTTTGGACATCAGGAATCGATAGCAGCTATTAGTTTGACTTTAAATGCAACGAATGGTTGATTTAAAATTGATTTAGCGATTATTTAGAAAAACATGATATTTTAAGTGATTGTAATTTTTTTAAGTATATGAGTATATGATGTATTCCTGTTTAAAATATTTTTGTTAGCCTAGATAATAATATACTCTCGTATTTATTGGGTAGTTTGTGAGGCGGAGTGTCCACCTACAATATCGGCATTTCGTTTATCTGTCAAGTATTAGTATTGACCACATGAGTCTATTAAGTGTATATTTTAAGTCAAAGAAAAAAACTCAATTGCGAGTGATAACTAAATGTTCGTGGCCTAAAGTTATGCTAATTATTTTTCAAATTCAGTGGCATCAATTGATACCATATTTGTATTACAGATTAAGATTTGTATTGGATAATCACCATTTGTCGACTGACAATATCAAGTTCATGAGTCAACAAGTTATAATAGCGAGGTTAAGGAGAGGGTTTGGCTCTGGGATTAAGCTCTCTTAATGATCTATGCCAGTGGCTACAACACAATATCCAATTATTTTACAGTCTAAGAACTGATATTTCATGTAGAACATGTCTCTAATGGCAAAGGTCAAACGTTCTTATCGCAGCGATCTAATTAAGTGTTATTTGTCATCATACTATATATGCTTTGACATAATCCTAAATTCCTAAACATCAAAACTAACACAGGATGTATTATGTATTATGGAAATATTCAATAAAGCATTTGGAACAAGTGTAGCTTGTGAAAACATTAAAATTAATCTATAAAGAATGTTCAACTACATTTTTTATCTTGAGTGTATCAGATTACACAGTCTCAAACACTGAGTTAAAATAATATACATCGCCATATATTATTAACTACTAAATGCAATGTACATGGGTTTTCATTGTTAAAACATGAGACTCAAAAGGTTAGAATTGATATGATAATATACATAATGCAATTGAGGAGATTATCCATGTTAGTATTTCGAATTGAAATGGGTCACGGCAGCGAGACACAACTTCAAGAAAATGTAAATTATTTAATTATTTATCGGTTTAAGGGTTAACCCTTTGAGCCCTCACGATTCATTAAAGCATCATTTTACATTCCTGGAAACAGCCTTAATTTTCCTACAAATAGAGATTTTAGAACGAAAATTCCCATGAAACTGGTTTACCAATACATGACAAGTTTTATTATTTTTTCACCTACTTTAGGTCATCTTCATCCACTACAAATCGAGAATTGCGACAGCAATTCGCGGCTTGTAGTGGATGAAGATGACAATGTGAAGTCAGGCTTGAAAGGGCTAATAATGCAGCGATTGATGAAACACTTTCTGTTTTATGAAGCCAATCATCATTAGACGGGACTGTATGAATTTTCAGTCTCTCATGGTCGAAACAAATCAGCTTGGCCAAGGTGAAGGGAATGTAAAAGTTAAATGAGGAATTGGAAGAGTAACTTCACCCCGAAGAAATCTAGATTTCTCTGATTAGTTAGGCTCCGAGAAATTATTCACCTCATGCTCTAAATTCAATAATTTAAATCTTCACTCACTCGGAGTTGTGTCTCGCTAATTAAATTTAAATGGAATTCCAACTTCATTGATATTTATAGAGAAAATCTAACCAATTCGAAAAACGATATTGAAGACAGCATACATAGAGCAGAAATAAAAAGCAGTCCGTTAGAAGATGATATAAATGAAATTGCTAATATGATTAGTGAAGCATTAAAGAAAGCTGCGTATAACTCGGGTATGGGAAAATCTACTAAAAAAAACGAATGTAAAAAAGAAACGAAGACAATTGCCACACAAACCATGGTATGATGATTGTTGTGAGAAATCTAGAAAAAGTATGATAAAATTCAGAAAGTAATATAGAAAAGACAAAAATACAGAAAACTTAAATCTGGTCAAAAAGTTGAGCACAAAATATAAGAAAATAGTACATAAAGCTTATTCTAAATATATTAAAAAAAAAAATTCTAAAATACGCCTACTGCAATCTGAAAACCCCAAAGAATATTGGAAAATTATTAAATGGGAGAAGAAATCAGATGTTCAGCATCAAATATCCTTAGATCTATTTAAAGAACATTTCGAGAAACTCGCGCTTGGAAATTAAAGTGTTAATGTAAGTGATACAACTGGTGAGCTCAACAATATGCCACCAGATACAATGCTAAATAGACCCTTTACACATCAGGAAATAGCTGAAGCTATAGCTAAACTAAACAATAATAAGGCAGGGGGCTCGGATCAAATAATAAATGAATTTCTTAAACATTCACGGGACGAATTCGTTCAATATTACACAAAGTTTTTTAATTTAATCTTAGAATCAGGACATATGTCAGCCGATTGGTGTCAAAGTGTAATTCGGCTCATTTATAAAAACAAAGGAGGCATTGATGATCCTAACAACTACAGATAAATTTCACTGCTAAGCTGTTTTGGAAAACTTTTCACAAGCTGTTTAAATAGACAATTAACTATATCTATTAAAAAAAAAACATTGTACAGGCAGAACAAGCAGGATTTAAATCCGATTTTTCAACCATTGATCATGTATTTGTCTTAAAATCACTACCTGATATGTATCTCAGTAAGCGCCAGCGACTATATTGCTGATTTGTCGATTATAAAAAAGCATTTGATCTTTGATCAATCTTTCTCTGCTTCTCTTCTCAATATATTTACAAGATCTAAAGTCCATCTTGTAATTGTGATGGCTTAAATACTTGCACTTGCACATAAATGTAAATACAACCAAAATCCTATTTTTTTCGGGGGGGGGGGGGTTACGAAAACACCATATTTTTAACTTCGGTGAACATATACTTGATACTGTTGATGAATACGACTATTTATGCCTAGTTTTCAATTATAATGCAAAATTTAAAATTGCAAAATCGCATTTATATCAGAAAGGATGCAAAGCTATGTTTTCTCTTCTAAAAAAAGCCAGAAATGTATCTCTCCCACTGGATATAATGTTAAAACCTTTTAATGTAATTGTTAAACCAGTATAGTAGTGTTGTATGGAGCTGAAGTATGGGGCAGCGAAAACTGTGACATACTTGAAAGACTCCAGCTTAGATTTTTAAAATATGTTTTATCTGTAAATAAGTTCACTTCTTCTATGATGGTTTACGGAGAGCTGGGCGTTGTTCCTTTAGATGTTGATATTAAATTACGTATGTTAACATATTGGGCAAGGTTGTGTTTAGGAGATAAACACAAGACATCTGATACCATTTATTCTTTATTATATGCATTAGATGAAAAAAATATATTTAAATCTGAATGGATACAAACTGTAACAACAACACTGAACTATTGTGGGTTTTCTGGATTTTGGTTAAATCAAACACTCCCATGCTCTATTGAAGCATTCAAACAGTCAGTCAAGCTGAGACTAAAAGATCAGCTTATACAAAAATGGCAGAAATCAATATCACAATGAGGAGAATGTACTATATATCGTATCATTGAAACAACGTTTCGCTTTGAAAATTATTTGAATGATTTACCAGATCTATTGAGAAAATATTTGACCAAGTTTAGATGCCGAAATCATCGCTTGCCCATAGAGGCCAGTGTCCGGTCCCAAGTCCTTCGTGATATGCGTGTATGCCAATTTTGTAAAACAGATATATAGGAGATGAATTTCACTCTTTATTTTGCTGTGTTCATTTCAAAGAAGAACCTGGAAAATATATAGAGGCAAAATACTATATAAGACCTTCAACTATTTACCTTCAAGAACTTTGAATAAAGGCAAAGGGCGAAAAGCTTAAACAATTGGCTATTTTTGCAAAAATAATAATTTGTAAATTTTAGAAATGACCTTGTATATATTGTATCATGTGCTAACGCCTTCCTGGCAAATATGTCTTGTCTTCTACTAAAGAAGACCATCAGAATAAACTACTTGTTACTTGTTACTTGCTACCGCGACCCACAACTTCCACTGGATGAAAAAAAAACCGGAATTTTATAATTCGAGACACAACATTTGCAAATGTTGATGTGTGAAGTCTCATATGATACACAATAACAGTGATTTTGATCGGTTAATAAAACAAATTAAAACAACTACAGTCATGCTCAGCGGTGTAAAGGCTAATTTGAAACAATCGAACGACATGTGTTTAACTATAGTGTTTAAAGGTGATCTATCCCCCCTTATATGGTATGAATAATTATGTCCTTATATGGGGTGATTGGCTATCATGTGACCCTCTCAGAGGGTCACATGATAGCCAATCACCCCATATAAGGGAACACTTGTACCCCATCTTGTGGCAACTTTGATTTATTTGTCACAAAATTATTCATACTATATAAGGGGTGATAGATCACCTTTAACTATAGAACTAATAGTACACTGGTATCGCCAATTGAAGACATGCTTATATATCGCAGGGTTATGTCGAGGTTAAGTCGAGTTCCGTGGTACACCATTCACAATTATGGCTGCATTGGACATCGCTCATTCATCCTCAAATGCTAAATATCCCAAATGACATTTTTTTGCAGTTTGGGATCTGCAACTCGATCCGTAACTACAGATCTGTGAACAGTACATGTATTGTAATCCAAGACATTCAAGTCTGGGCAGACATATTTTTCCGGATTTACCATGCGTAGGGCCTACGTCTAAAGTCGATACCTGCACTGTAATAATAAATATATTTCTACTGGCCGTAGACCCATAACATGGGTATGAAGCGAAAATAGCTAACTAAGACATCTGTGATGATTTGAAATTGAAAAAACCGTTCAGTCTCAATGGTTTAAGCGCGATTATTTCAGCGCTTTAAGAGTTCAAAGTGTCATTTCGACTAAAATACTCTGGATCTGTATCGTGATGGTTAATAAGAAAAAAACTTATTGGAGAGACACATTAATCAATCAATGACTGAGATAAATGTAGCAGAATAATTTCTTCTGTGTAAAGATCTATTCATCAGGCTCTCTTGCAATACATCGGATGAGATATATTGATTATCTTCAGCTTTGCTGCTCGCAAATTCTGAAGAGAATTGTCATTTCTGTGGATGATCAACCACGAAGATTATATTCCTGCAGAGTTATTTTGTATTGTACTGTAATATGGTCACAAAAAATGTTTATTTTGAAGGAGTAGTGTAGGAATAGTGGCAAAATCGACTGTGCATCTAGTAATGATTGATAGCTAAAAAGAATACAATAGACTTCATACTGTCTTGACTCTTAAAACCCTGACATATTTTTTTATAAATCACGGAGACCAGACGTTTTCTAAAATTTTGTTATGGGTCTACGGCCATTAGAAATAGTGTAATTATTTCGGTGCAGGGACGCAGTAAATACAAAACATTTGTATAACATAAGTACAATGTCGGCCCAGCGTCTCCGCCGTTGGTCCAACATTGTACATATGCTATACAAATGTTTTGTGTTTACTGGGGTAGCAACGTCAGATTCTGACGTATAAAGACGGTCCCCGCACTGAAAGGGTTAAAATGCGTGTGTGCCATTCCAGTATCCAAAGTAAATATTTCCAAATAAATTAGCATTTAAGCGCTTTAAGTACTACTACGGTCGTTTTTAATTGCTTTATTAGCCTGGCTCATCAAATCACTGTCATTTAGAACGCAATTAGTGTTTGAAAATCAAGATTTGCAAATATTTAATCTCAGCTAAACAAATAATGGGTAATTTTCGCAACTTCAAGTGGGTAAAAAATTAAATTATTTAATTTTGCGCTGTAAGGGGTTAAATATAGCAAACTAAGTGGTCGCAAATTAATGTTGAGGTTGAAACTTAATATTTAAAATGTGACCACGCAAAACGTTTTTTTTCCTTTCCGTACGTGAGTACTTACATTTTTTCATGAGAACGCAAGTACTTTTAATATCGATTTTCGTGTTGTTATCGTGATGGCGGCCATGCGTAACTACATCCCGTTCGGAAAAAACCTAACTTGCAGATTATAACTGGTTTGAATCTCGAGATACGTATAATTTATTTAAAGCAATAGTGGCAGCATTAGAACACACATTGTATATCATAATTATTAGGGTCTCTCATCGGCCGTACTATAGCCACCTTTCTGAATCATGTTCATTACTTCCTGTACATGTACGTAACGGTTGTGGTCTTTCGGGTAAATTGGAAAATATCCTTTTCTTTTGTTTATCTACAATATCGCCACCGGGATTTCGGCCCTTGGATTTTGGCACCAGAACTTAAAAAATGTATGTGTAAATGCAACAACAACAACAACAACAACAACAACAAAAAGCTCCGGAAAAAAACGATTGGCGCGCAGGTTTTAAAGGCACACCGTAGGATGAGAATTATCAATTTTGTCAATTTTGAAAAAATAATTCCCATGAAGCTATATCTTAACTTAAAAACCCCCACAGTTTCAAAGCACTGAAAAAGACAAAACTAAGTTTATTTCCAGGTCGTATAATTTATTGCCATTTAGACAATACAAGTCAGCAGTAAAACAACACTTTTTACCACATATTCCCACGTTTCAGACGGTGGAATCAAAGCCTACTCCAAGGCACCTGAAAGCAGTCGCCCGTGGGGGATGAATCTGCAGCACTGCTTGTCTGCCTAACGCTGGACCGACGGCAACAACATGTGGCCGAATGCTGTGGGAACATTTAGGCATGCACAAAGTTTGTTCAGGTTTTCCCCGGATTCAAGTAAATGTTGATAAAAATATTTTAAAACAATTAAAAATTCTGAAGAAAATAAAACCATTATCTATGGGATACAATACCTCATTACAAAATTAAAAAAGAAAATTGATGTCATCCTACGGAGTCCCATTAAATGACGCGCGCGACGACGAGAAACATAGTCATTATCTTGGCCTTCAATTTAAAACATTTGTCGTTGTGTCATTTTTTTGGGAATCTATTTCATTTTTTTGGATAGGGTTTTAAATCCGATACAAATAATATTTGTTTTGTTAAAACCTTGAAGACCCCTGAGACAAATACTATATTGATCACAGTAAATGAAGAAAAGACGTATTAAAAAGATATCGAAATCTTGAATTAATTTAATATATTTACTAAATTTATAAACATGTTTATATCCTCACAAACTATACGTTGGTCGTAATGACCCGTAGTTGAACGTAGCTGTAGTTAATTGCAGTTAAACGTAGTTATAAACGTAGTCCTAACTAGTGTATACTTTTTTAATCTTATAGAGCATATCTTTACTTATTGAAAACAGTTGATCATATACACACGCTGGCAACAGTTTGAGCGTAGTTTTTTGTCCCATTGCCATAAGACGTAACCAGTATGCCCGTAATTACACGTGCTTCAGCCTACTTGAACGGTCGTCTTAAATTATTTAACTTTCCCGCATTGAAAAAGTAAAATATGCATAATGGTCGTAGACGCATAACATAGGTATTCAAATGACGTGGAAAGAGCTAACCGATGCATTTAATATTTCAAATGGAGAAACACATTTGGTCTCCATAGTTTATATAAAAATATATCAGCGTTGTGAGGTTTACCTCGCACTCTACTTCTATATACCTCAATATATCGTCGCCTCGGAGCTAAAGGATCCTATCTGCCACTCGTCAGAGTGGCAGATAGGATCCTTTAGCTCCGAGGCGACGATATGCCAACGTCTCCGTGCGTGACTGTCAGATATAAGTAAACTATATAGGTCAGAACTTCCAAACGACTCTATGTTGATCCTCGCGCCATATGTACGTGATTTTTCGTCCATCTCACGCTCGCCTTTTATGCAAAAAATAATGTTCTTCTAACAGCACATTTCTATTTTTATGATATTTTTTTAATTATTATTAAATGAGCTCAATACCCACAGTGATAACAGAAAAAAAAATCACAAACGCATTGGTATCTGCATGGACAACGCAAAATGTGCATACTAGATGAAAACATCGGCAACTCATTAGTTACTTCATTGGCACATTATTACAATTTTGGTTCGATAATGCTCATTAATTTTGCAATTAGTAGCCTACGGTTTTCACACTAAAACTAGAAAGAGTTGTTCAGAAATGAGCACGAAATCAGCCCTCCGTTACCGCCAGTCGGCCATTTTAAATTCGATATAGTTTAGCAAACATTGCAAGGGTTATTTTATATTTTTATAACTGCAAAATTTGTCATGTGTTGTCTTTGTTTAACCCCGAACACTTTATTCAATATTAGCGCTCTAGCTATCATGCAATGTCTCCTTGTTTTTGAGTTACGTTGATATCACAAAATTACTCAAATATTAAAAATGGTCGCTAAACGGCCATTTTAAAATTGTAATTTAAAATTGGAAAAACTTGACCAGGCTGACATAGCTGAGCATATTTGCAAAATCAAAAGAAGATGTGATGGAGTTAAACCTTTTCCTGAAACGCGAGCATTTATTGTTAGTGGTCGTAGGGTTAAAGTGATATGTGATGGGTATGTGAAGTATGAGGAAGCATAAGTTTATACATTAGTAGATATTTTGAAAACAAATACAATACGACCGTGTGGAAAACAGTAAGTAGCCGACTTCGACGAGGATTGTATGTTGAAATAATAAAACTAAATTGAAAGATGCATTCTTGATGATTTATTATTTATCATAGATGTAGAATACAATTATGTTACCCTTCAGCGTGCAAAAATAATATACATCTGCTGATGGGCAGACATGTATTTTGGACAAAGCCTGTCTTCAGACAGATTGAAAACACATCAATGTGACTAAGAACGCCACTAACAAGAAACCCAAGAGGCTTTTTCATCAAATCACAATCAAGCCAACCAAATGTCGGCTCAATGTTGTACCAGCGTCAGGGACGCTGGTACAACGTTGAGCCGACATTGATTTATTGATTTGACGTGTACTTAGACTCTTCTGGGCTCACCTCCTTAGAATCAGTCTGGGTGCTAAACGTCTTTGTCTAGATTTATCATGTTTACACAGACTGTCCTGTAAGTATCAGCTTGACCCACAAATCATGGCCGGTCTCATGTGGTGTCTGGTCAAAAGATCTTAGTATTGGATCTGGTGTCAATGTTTAATCAATGGAAAGATGTCCAGAGTTAACAGTTACCAGGGTGATCTTTTCATCCGATATAATTATTTAAAAAAAGACATTATGTCTTTTATCTGTGCACCTGATAATTATTATTAAAGTACGTCGGCGAATATACCATCGACCCCTGCGCTCAATTAATATCGTTATAAAATGAGCGTGGTCTTCCATCATGTCTATCACTCAATATGTTAAAATGGAGTAAAACGAGTGGATCAAGGTTAGTATCAGATGATGAATCAAGCGTTAGTATCATGAGTAGTAGGCTTACACTATTACTGTCATGCAATACACATGATACAATGGCAGTATCTACTTACTTTACAAGCAGGCCCCATAAGCATATAATTATATTAGGAAATTGTATTCAGTATCTTGGATTGGTAGACACTACCTCAGATTTCTGCTGATTTAGGGTCATGAGACATTTTTATATATTGTTTACAGAAAGACCGAACATCCTTTCCATACTAGAGATACAGTACATACAGGTAAACAGATACCGCCTTTTGTTTTCGCAGAGCAGTATAATATATACAGTATATTAGTATATGGCTAAATAATTTCATTTTGTCAAAAAGTATGTTATGGCATCATATAAATGTAATAATGAATGTATTTATTATGCAACCACCTTGCCATGCGAATCGGCTTATATGTAGCAGCTTCTTTGCTCTTACCTTGCTCAATGAGTCTTTATATTTTATTATCATGATTTATTTCTTTGTTCCCGAAACGTGTACATCATCCACTAGGCGTGACGCACTCAGTAATTAAACCTAATCGGGCTGATTACTGATTATGTGAGACTGATAAAGATGGATCAGGGCACAGATTGGCTGCGATGGAACAGAAACGTGGAGCCAATTGAAAAGGCAAAGGGCACGAGCTGATGGTCCAACAAAGAATGGGGCGTCTAAGTCAGAGTCAGCCCATGGCCGTATAAAGAAATAAGATGTATTAGTCTGTGAACTGGAGCCAGACGCCGGCTGAGCATTGGCCGCGCGTTGGAGACGCCGGCCAATGCTCAGCCGGCGTCTTCTGGCAGACTGCAGGCGGACTGCTGGGAATGACCCCCACGTAGAAGTCTCGTAGACGTGCAGGTTATTACTGGATGGATCGCGTGGACAGGGCGTCCTGATAGCGGAGTGGGGAGCGGGGTCCCGGCCCGAGATGACAGGGATCCACAGGTCAAGGACCGGCAATCTCCGCCGGCTGGGGATTCCTTTTTTTCAATCCCGTGCGATCTAATCGGGGGCCATTGTGAGGCTTTCAGCAGGCGTATGTTAGGGGGCCTGGGACCCCCCGAGTCTACCGGATACGTCAACCCTGCTCTCATTATGTTCCTCCACATGTTGTTATCTGGTCGATGCCGCCCTGGATTATTCATCTCGGCGCTCTGTCCATCTAATCGCATTATCTGAAAATCAGAAAAAAAACAGTTTGAACGAAAACCCGTGTTTTTTGCTTGATTTTGCTTTTACCACATCACCGTGTTTGGGATCAATATTCTGGAACGAGCAAGTTTGTGACCCGTACAATGGGTGTAAATTAGCTTACATACGAATCCGTGTAGGTGAAAGTTTAGGTCAGCTATAGTACTTATCCCCAACATGGACTTGTGTATAATAGTCCTGGGAAGGCTAAATTGGTGATTGATCAGGACAGGGCATTATAGTTGTCTGAATGCTGTTATCAAGGCAGATCAGGGCTGTCATTAATCAAAAACCCATTTTCCAGACACAATACAGACCTGTTCTCCTAGTTTGGCCCTGCATGTAAATCACAATCAAGTCTTAAGTTATGTACTACCATTTCCCATTGTTTCCAAACGGATAACAGGTAAGTTGTATATCATGTACATTTAATTAATTTACAAGTTGAATTTTAACCGTATCTAGTTTCTATTCATGCAAGCTTTGGGCGCGGACACTGTATTTGCGAGCATAAAGTACATGTTAATTGGATGAATATTATACATTAACGAGTTTGACATTGAATAGTTTAAAAAAAATGACGAGTGGTTCGTTGATTATTAAATTTGTTTGTTTGTTTGTTTGTTTGTTTGTTTGTTTGTTTGTTTGTTTGTTTGTTTGTTTGTTTGTTTGTTTGTTTGTTTGTTTGTTTGTTTGTTTGTTTGTTTGTTTGTTTGTTTGTTGGTTTGTTGGTTTGTTTGTTGGTTTGTTTGTTGGTTTGTTTGTTGGTTTGTTTGTTGGTTTGTTTGTTGGTTTGTTTGTTGGTTTGTTTGTTGGTTTGTTGGATTGTTTGGTTTGTTGGTTTGTTGGTTTGTTGTTTTGCTGGTTTGTTCTTTTGTTCGTTCGTTCGTTCTTTTGTTCGTTCGTTCGTTCGTTCGTTCGTTCGTTCGTTCGTTCGTTCGTTCGTTCGTTCGTTCGTTCTTTCGTTCGTTCGTTCGTTCGTTCGTTCGTTCGTTCGTTCTTTCGTTCGTTCGTTCGTTCGTTCGTTCGTTCGTTCGTTCGTTCGTTCGTTCGTTCGTTCGTTCGTTCGTTCGTTCGTTCGTTCGTTCGTTCGTGTTCGTTCGTTTGTTCGTTCGTTCGTTCGTTCTGGCTGGATTATTGTTACACAGCAAAAAATAACGATATTTGGCGGATAAAAGCACCAAATTTTGCATGACACTCCCAAAAGACCCAATAATCAACATTAGCCTAGGAGCCCTCTTGAATTTTTAAAAATGTTGACGTAAAACGTAAAAATCCAAAATAGCCGCCGTTTTGACAAAGGTCAAAGATTAAACTGATATAATTGTCGATAGAATATGAGCAGATTCGTGATTTTGGTATCTACCATGGATTTTTAGATATGCCCAACATAATGGTGTTGCCAGAAATTATTTTAGACATTGTGGGTAAAATCCAAGATGGCCTCCATTTCTGCAAGGTTAAGCTATACATTGACATCATTTTCGACAGAATGGACGCAAAAGCATAATTTTGGTGTCTACCATAGAGTTTTCAGGTATGCCCGACATAGTGGTGTGGTTTGAAAGTACTTTAGCTATTGCATTATGGTCTCACCACACAAATTCATTCGCGCATATCATTATAAAGTTTAAGAATAAGAAAGTTAGTCTCTTTTTTAAAAATGTGGCTCTTTGCAACAGCCTCGGTGGTAAATATTACAGATATATCATTTTGCTACCGATTTGAATCGATTCTGTGATGATTTGGTGTAGCAAAGGCATCAAAATGATGGAAGATAGATCCAACAGGAAGTCCTTGCGCTGACTGTAACAAGGCTCTTCTAAAAAACAAGGTCAATTTTTTGGAGGTCGCTCAGGGGAGAGTGGGGCAAGAGGTTATTATGGGCTCAAATAAAAAAAATTATATCCTTTTCACACCCCTTTTTTATTTTTGATATTGAAAGAGGACAGTCTGATGGTTAAAAAAATACATAGGTTTATTTACATTTGTCTACTTAAAGAATGCTGGGAGGTCTGAGTGTATGGGTCATAATACATGTAAGTCTATGGGACGGGTATTATGTGTGGTGAGACGTTAAGGCCGTAGTTCCAGAAAGCACATTTTCGAGCCTATCGGATGTGTTTTTGCTACTAGACCATTTATTTTGCTCATTTATTATCACCGGGCAGCCATTTCAGCGAAAAAATATCATATGAACATGTTTTCTAGTGAAATTAACGAGACTGACATGAGAATGTTCAATTATGGGCCATATATCAAGCATTCCTCCATATAGCACTGAAACAGTTGTAAGTTCAACTTGGTTCAGCTACGTCCCCGCATCGACTTTCTTGTCCTTTGGTATTTATAACTATTTTCTTGGGTGTTTTATGTCCGAACATCATTATTCTGAGCAACTAAACTCATTTATGGCTTAAATTCAAGATGAATCTCTGTAAAAAACGACAAACCCATACAGATGCTTCATGAAAATGAAAAATGATGGTGTACTACAGAAAAACGGGTCATTTCTCCAGATCTAGTAAAAAACTGCGGATTTTCAATTTGTGTTTGTCTGCCTTCTATTCATGCGAATTGGACAAGGTTTTCTTTTTTGAGTTCAGAATAGAATGTATTTTATAGATCACTCGACAAAAAATGTGCCATAAAAATGTTTTTTTCCCTTAAGGTCTCACCACACAAATTCATTCGCGCATATCATTATAAAGTTTAAGAATAAGAAAGTTAGTCTCTTTTTTAAAAATGTGGCTCTTTGCAACAGCCTCGGTGGTAAATATTACAGATATATCATTTTGCTACCGATTTGAATCGATTCTGTGATGATTTGGTGTAGCAAAAGCATCAAAATGATGGAAGATAGATCCAACAGGAAGTCCTTGCGCTGACTGTAACAAGGCTCTTCTAAAAAACAAGGTCAATTTTTTGGAGGTCGCTCAGGGGAGAGTGGGGCAAGAGGTTATTATGGGCTCAAATAAAAAAAATTATATCCCTTTCACACCCCTTTTTTATTTTTGATATTGAAAGAGGACAGTCTGATGGTTAAAAAAATACATAGGTTTATTTACATTTGTCTACTTAAAGAATGCTGGGAGGTCTGAGTGTATGGGTCATAATACATGTAAGTCTATGGGACGGGTATTATGTGTGGTGAGACGTTATGGGTAAAATCCAAGATGGCCGCCATTTGTGAAAACCCAAAATTAACATAATTGTCAACAGAATGTAAGCAGATTCGTGATGTTGGTAACAACATTGTAGGATCTTCATATATAGGCCTACGCCACTTTGGCTGGCAAACAAAATTTTAGACATTCTATATACTAAGATTGCGGTCATTGGAAAAACAAAATGGCCGTCAGAGGGCCATGACAGGGCACAAACTATGTGTAACTTTTCATTAGGATTCGGAGCTACATACATGTAGCCGTCATTTGAGAGCCGTAATAGAGCCACGAACGAACACAAAACATGTATAACTTTAACAGGAATTGAAATGGATCAATGAGTTTAGCGTTGATCATAGAGTTCTCAGGTATGGCTGACATTGTGGCATTGTGGTTATATATTTCATGACATAAAGACATTTAATCACGTTTTCAATTACAACGACTGTTAATTACATTTACATTCACATTTTATTTTTAAACATGCAAGTTTTTTTGCAGTGTTTTATAACAGGACAGTTTGTTTCTAGAGACCAAACTGGTGGTCCTCATCAACAGACAAAGAGGAGTTGTGGCAGCACTTGAAATTTGGTCGTCACAGTCAAGTGGCAGCTTATCTGCCACGAAATTTGTGAATTATCTAAGCATTTCAGAGAGATTATGTATGTTCAGTCAATGGATCATTGTGAATAACCAAGAGTTCACCACAGTTTGCCGGTCTTAAAGCTACAGTGTCTATGTGGCTAAACTATTGAACCAATCGAACAGAAAAGGTAATCCCTGTGCAACACTATATCAAGTTTCATATGACCTCGTTACCAAACAGTTTGTAGACAAAGGAATTACAACAATACTTCTAAATGCTTATTGCATTTTGGAATAAGCGTTCTCTAGAAATAGACAAAAAAATTCTGCAACGAAACCAAAACTATGTCTAATATTGGGTACCTTGCTGTATCGAAAAAATGCACAGCATGACATTGATCGTCCTGAGGCAATAATTGCAATAATAATGACAATAATTGTTTTTGACTTTGTATAAAACGTTAGGTCATTTTATAACTTGATGGATTTTAAACTCTAAAAAAGTATTCAAAATGTCTTTGCTGTAGATTTTACAGTTTGTTTCTAGGACCAGTCTGCATGTTGTATTTGACAGCTACAACATGTCCAATGCGTTATCCAAAAGAGGGAAGCGGTATAACTAAAAAAATATCATCCTGTCACGGCCACGTGGTACCCAATTTGGATTCCCACTGTACATTATATTTACCCCTTTACCATGTATTGCGTTCTTTATGATCACGCTACAATGTCTAGCATATATAAAAAACATATTATAGCCACCAAAACCATCCATCTATATCCATTTTAGAAAAAGCTATATAGCTCTACATTTCCTTCAAGTCATGACACAGAAGTGGCCATTATGGTTTTAAACATATTGATCATCTCTAAAAATAAATCTGATCATGTCAGGAGTGTACCTGAAAACCCTGTGATACACTGCAAAATCATCGATTTATCCCAATTCTGGCAAAGTTTATACACATTTCTTGCACGGTCATGTTATTTTGCTTGTCTTTTGGCCGCCATCTCGGTTTTCACTATATCTACCATCCCTAAAGTTGTTTTAAATGTCGGGCTACCTATCTAAAACCCATATGGTTGACAATAAGATATGTTACTTCCAGTTATTGAAATTTCCTACTCTGTCAAAAATATCCTTCTATTTTGTCTAAAATTATAAAAAAAAGTGTTTGACACCAATTTTGTTTAACCGTCACCTTGTCAAATGGCGGCCATCTTGAATTTCACACATAATAAAATGTAAAACTACTCTCTGGCCACAAAACTAAATCGGGAATACCTGGAAAACAAACGGCATACCTCTAAATCTTGACGCTCCTTCTATTTTGTTTAAATTCATTTAAATTAAATGAATTTATTGTTTCGACCTTGCACAAATAGCGGCCATGTTGGACTTTACTCACAATGCAATGACTAATTCTGGCCACACCCCTATGTCAGACATGCTTTACGATTTTATGGTACACACCAAAATTATGATTGTGCTTCTATTCTAGCAAAAAATATATCAATTTATTGTTTCACCTTGCACTAATGGCGTCCATCTTGGATTTTATTTACAATGCAATGTCCAAAGTACTTTCTGACTACATCACTATACCAGGCATAACTTAAGCCCGTATGCTAGACACCAAAATCAAGAATCTGTGTCTATTCTGTCGAAAATAATATCATTTTATTGTTTCTTCCCACAGATCTTATTTTTTTTTTAATTTTCAGAATAAAAAACAATATTTTTATCAACATTTCTGAGAATCCTAAGATAACACAAACAAACTATTTGTACACAAAGGATGGTTGAATGTTAGCACAGCATTAGGCCACATGTTGATGCCGTCGGTCCAGCGTTGGGAAGACAATCGGAGCTGCAGGGGAATCCTCCAATCCCTCACTTTCAGCAAGGTTGGTCTGACAAAGTAACCAAGCAAGCGGAGCCTTTTGAAGTACCCTGAATCCCACGATCCTGGAGGTGGGTATTTGTGGTATAAAGCGTTGTATACCGCACACAGTTTTGTTTACATGGTAGTATACGACGTAGAAATAAAACCAGTTTAGTCTTTTTCGGTACTTTTGAATTTGTTATGATTTTTAAGTATGTTTTAGTGAAGATCAGTAGGCTATAATAACTTTATATAGTCTAAATGTATTTTTCTAAACATGTCAACATTATATACACTCCCTTTTATTTGGGCTTGCCGTTATTTTGATATGTACCAATTTTCACTAGCTTAGGCTTCTGATTGACAAACTCATAATTATGTCAGTCTTCTATTGGATGATGGTTTGAGAAAAACCTTGTGGGGAGGATCTGGACA
>OZ024912.1:40705576-40913076 GCA_964017125.1 Flabesymbios commensalis | reverse complement strand
TTAAAGTCAGGTCAAAGTCATTTCAAGGTCATTCCAATGTCAAATCATACGCAATTGTACATAATTTCTCACATTTTATACTGTTTATGGCATTCTACCGACGATCTTGTGCTAGTACATTTGTAATGTTTAATTTAAACTGAGCTCTCTCCCCATACATGTTAAGGTACATGTAGGTTATTGATATTCCGGGGTCAAGGGGGTGGGTGGTAGTAACCTTCTGTGAACTTTCCAAAGTCATCTCAGAGAAAATATATATATATTTTCATATCGGGTAAAAGTGTGCAAATTATTTATCACCGTCTATAATATCACTGGGTATGAATGGTTACATTGTCTGAAGTCTCGTTGTACCTGTTCGCAAGGGTAGCCTACCGCGATAATCATGTCACGTCAAGGTCATCACAAGGTCATCTCAAAGGGCTCACAAATGACAATAAGCTTAATTTTGTCTATTTTTGACAATTTGACCTTGAACTGACCTTGAGGCTACCTGAACACAACTTGGTGGCTATTCACTCACATGGCCTTGTGAGTACTGGAGTTAACAGTGGTAAACCATAACTGTCAAGTACTAGGTTCCGAGGTAAAGTATTGCCATTACTAATATATAATGTCAATCAAGTAAATCTTATAACTTAATGTTGATCAATGTAATCCATATACAGATATAATTCTATGCTAATATTCATCATTGCCACCTTGAACTAAACTGACTAGTAAGAAAGATATATATCGATGGTGAAGAGTCAATACGACCAATGTAATTATGTAAAATATAGCGATAACAATGGACTGATCATAATGAAATGCATTGTGTCACACAAAGTATTTGTTTTATCATATGTAGTCATTAAATCATTGAAAGTGTAGTAGGCCCTATACGGTCGCATATCCTCATGCCATGGTAAAAAAAAGTGAGCATATATTTATTACGTTTGCATGCAGAAACCTGTTAAACATGAAGTGATCCATATCACAGCTTAACATTTTCAAGAATTAGAGTAGCCTACATATGCCTACATGTTCAAGAGTACATGTAATAGTGGAACAAATGGGATACATTTAGTCACCAGCTCCAAGTGTCAGGTTTCTACCCTTTAATATTTCTCGGGGTTCCCAGTGCACAGACATGCAATAACACACTTGACATTGGCTTTTGAACAAGAACAGTCTTTGGTACACTTGCTGTTCTTACTGCAACAGTATTTGACGTTTAAATTGACCATGTTTGGCGGTTTTGAGCATCATAATCGACACTAGCTGTCCATTAACGATATGTCTGCCAAAGTCGGTTGCATCAAGGTATGCCGGTTGACTCAAGTGTGCTATTTTACATATAACCAACTGATGCAGGGCACGTCGTAGGTGTAACTGAAATGCATCTTCTGTTGGTGGCAAGACACGCATGTTGCCTTTAATGTTACCAATGAGACGGGCTCGTAGCGGATCGAAATTCCCTTCAAAGTCGTTTCCGTCGTAGAGTGACAGCATATATAGTCTGGATGATATGACATATTCTTGGACATTCAAACTTTCGTTATCATTTCCATATTTCGCTAGGGGGGGGGGGGGGGAGTTCTTGCAGGCGATAAATAGTAGCTTCGTAGTTACGCCTCTCCTCTCGTCTGTAAAGATAGCTCACGGTGTCATATATCCTGTTAATATAAGTGCTGAGAAGAATGGACGCAATATCAGCAGGTTCAACAGCACATTTCACTGCCAGGGCATCCGTAATTGATGTAATTGATGATTTATGGAGCAGAAAACTTAGTCATGGCTCTGTCAAAGGACCCTGTTTACAACTCGATGGCCAGAAAATTGTATTGTTGATATGAGTTACTAAGGTCCTAACCTTATAAATCACCGAGGTGGACTTCTGGCAAACATGGCTTTTGGCCGGTAGACGAATTTTTTCAAAATGGCCGCCTCGACCATATGTTAAATATATATATTTTTTCTATTCACCCTAGAAAGTCATGTAGTAGCTCATTTTCAACATATTTTGAGGCACTAGATTCATTTCTGGGGTTATTTTAATGATATCAACACTCCTCGTGGCAGAAAACCAGCATATCCACATAATATTATATGATTTAGGACTTAAATCTTACGTTTCATTACAATAATAGTTTACACAGTTGAGATCGGTGGACAAACATTTTGAGATTGGCAATATATCCACTAAAGATGTTTTAATACTGTATAAAATAACCAGCTAATGTTTTAATAATATAAAATAACATGATTTAGAAAGCTTACGCCTCTGCTGTTGACTACTGGGCTGTTAGACATTGATGGCGGGCCCCCAAAATGCCTTATTTGCCAAGAGTATAGCAGAGATAAACCCACTACGTCCATGCCTGTAGGTCGCGAGTCCATGAAAAGAGTTGCTGGCATTAAGAATGCTGTGGTTGTCAGTAGATTGTAAGGTATGGAAAAATGGGGGTCGTAGACTTTGTTTATCACAACACAAATGCATGCTTCAAGAGATACACTCATCATAAGTCTGCAGAAGCAGCAAGAAAAGGGACAGCTAGTCAGCCTAGTAGATCAGAGTTAGGCTCCATTTATTCAATTATTGATACACAAGAGATGGAGCCCACATCAAAGTTACTGCGGAGCTCCTCTACTCCACGTGCTCATGTAAATTCCCATCAAGACCCAAATAACCTGAAGTGCATAGTCTGTAGTTCTGAAGCATTGAGAGTGAAGGGCAAGCGAAATAGAATCAGTTACGTTACATATCTTCGTGCCAAGTTGCTTCTAGATTCTGCTTGTTTTCTTAAAGATAAAGTCTATGACAGAGTAGGAGATCTGTAAGAACCTAGGGATATTCTAGCTGCTGACATATACTACCATACTGACTGCCTCTCACGAATTACCTGCGTCTATATGAGCGAGACCCTCAAAACAAATATATCAACCTTAGACTTAACTCAAGTCCTACTACTGCTGAGGTAAACGCCAGATACTTTATGCGTGTAATGCGTCCCATACTACCTCTGGACATGCTTTTGGAAGAAAATGCTAATAATTTGCTGATACAATAATAGCGGGGAAAGCTTTGACAGAATCAAGGAGAGATTAATTCTTTGTCAGCTTTATACGTGTTGGTCTTCCTCACTCTCAACCCAATGCTGGACAATGCCTCTATTGGGAGGAATACACGCCCTCATATTTAAGGCAAACGTCCCAGTGATGCGAGTTGGGTTCATCCCAGTTATTCCTCGTCCAGTAACAGAGTATTGTACAGTTAGAAAGAATTTGTAGAACTTCCAGCGAGTTTGTCTTCAGTTTAAACAAGATGTGATGCCAGTGTTCAGTGACGAAGATGTGTTTCACACTGTAGCAGATATTGTGACGGCAGAGCCTACCCAGTTTGATGACCTGTTTCCAATGCTTGGCATGTTTCATTACACTAAGTTTTTACTCAGGTGTGCTGGGCGTTATCTCTTAGGTAGTGGTGTAGATGATGTCCTCATCGAAAATGAAGTCTTTGGCAAGAAGGTTCTTCATTCAGTAGGTTCTTCATTCTCAACGAAACCCACTATGTGCGCTAACTACAAAGACTGTGCATTGTGTCTCACATTTGAAGCACTCCGTTATCTGGCTAGCTCTATTCAGCAACAATTTGAAGATTGGAAAAAAATGCGAAAAAAAATCTGAGCTATGTCCATACTTTGATATATATAAAAGTCTCTGTCATAAAGCAAGTTGTCTCATCAGATCGTGAGGGAATTTGGCCTCTTCGTGTTGCTTATATTCGAACTGTGAAGGAATCAATGCAAATCTGAGTTATGCAAGCTGGTATCTTGAGAGAATTCAAGTATTGGAGGTTACATATCCAAGTCTGTTTAGGAGCATCTTCGTGGGATTGCTCACTGTCAAAGATCGTACAGGCTCATTCAATGCTGTGGCCCAGTTCTGAAGCTTGGGTAGACCATCCAGAGGAGCTCACAGGGCCCTGGAGGCCATGTGATTGTTGGAGTATTATTACAAATTTACAACAGAGGTTAACTAATACAGGAATCCTGAACCATTTAGAAACAAATGTCACCATGAGCTGTCTGGACGTAAATGCCTGATATTTGACAAAAATGTTGTACGAATGCTTGACTTTATGAAAGCACGACAAAACCCCTTCATCATTATGATTCACTTGTTACCTTGCACAACATGGACACCAATGTAGCAGGGGCCAATACAATCAAAACAAAATTTCTCAAAACATTGGAAAATGGAGAGAAAATATATCAAGCATATCGCAATGAACGTTTTGTTGAGAAATCATCAAAGCTTGTAGCGACGATACACAGAGTCAACCTGCCACATTTTGATTCGCAATCCTTCTCAAGTATAGATACTGCATTAACAACTGTTAAAAATCCCATCATATCTGCCAAGAAGTTACTGCTGCTCAGCGGGAGATTGAAATAGTCAAAAAGAGATTGAAAGCAATGGTGTACAACCTGAATCATGACTTGCTGGATAGTAGCCGCCTGTTTGAGGATGTGACTGTCCCTCAGTGTACGAAGCCTGACAAGTCACATCAGCTGCATGGCTAAGGAATTGGAGAAACAAATTGTAACAAATAAATATGACTTTCAGCCAGACTACAGTTTAGAAACTGATGTAATTCTTGATTCCATTCAGGTGACCTTGTCTGCAGCCAAAAATATATGTCAACCAAAACTTGTTCATGTTGTCTTTGATTCGTATTGTGAATTATCTGTGAAAGAAGGAGAGCGAGTCCGTAGAGCAGCAAAATTAGGAGCACATTTTGAGGTTGTTGATATATCTGGGTCAGTCCCCATACCACAGCAGGCTGATAATATGGCTCTCAGGGACTTTGATAATGTTGTTGTAAGTGGCATGATTGAGAATGAAAAAGTACAGTCAGCCAAAGCACAAGTTAATCGAAGATCAGGAAAAGAAGTGCCTGAACTTTCGAAATGGCAGGAAGAGGCTTACAGCATAAACATTTCTCACATCGCTGGGCGGTTGACAATCGTTCTAAGAGGATTGTTGTAATTTCAAATGACACTGACAGCGTTTCCTCATCCTGAGATACATCCCAGAATTTATCAGCAAAGATCTTAACGAACACTGGCTCGAGTATGGCACAGGAGAGCACAGACGCAAAATAACATTGCACACCCTTCACAACACACTAGGAAGTGCACAGTGTCACGTAATCATCAAATCACGTATCCCAGCAGGAGACGATGCGGATAGCAAAGTTGTACTAAGCATGCTGCTCTTTTATGTGAGCCACTCAACACATTATAAGCAGATAATGAAGTGTCCATTGCTGAGCAATATGTAGTTAAGATATATATGTGTTGGTGCCCGCTCCAAATACCAGGCTACAACTCTCAACCAACTGTGACATGAGTCTTACCTAGACGGAAAAAAGTTCAGGTCAGCTGGCTCCTACTTCTTCTGTGATCCATGACCTTATTAAACGCAGCTTCTGTGTCATTCGTAATGCCCTCAATCTCCTCAATAGGGGCTAATATGCACCTAACCCTGATAACTATGGGTGGGATCATGATAATGGGGCTTTAATTTCGAATAAATTTCTCCACCCCCTCCCCTCTGATCTACTTGTCCTGTGTCAATGTAGTGCGAAGTGTGACACCCGAAGGTGTAAATGCAAATTAAAGGATATGTCATGTGTAATGTTTTGTCACAAGGAAAAGGGTCGCCTTGATTTTAAAGAGTATAAATAGATACTTACACTAGCTGCTTGGTCTAAACTGTTTGATTTAAAACAAAATAAAATAAGGTGGAGAAAATTAAAACTTAACGCAAAGACTGTATCAACATCATCAGCATTAACAAACAGTTTTCTGAAAAAAAAAACATTTTACATTACCAAGCTTGTTATTGTTTTTACTGACAATGGTTTATTGATAACCAATGTCCTTCCAGCTTGAAAAGCATAAATGTTCTATATAATAATAAAGAAATATATGTGATTAATATAGTAGTGAACAGAAATATAAATGAAAACAAATCCAACAATCAGGCTGAAATAAATTTATTAGCTGAAAGTTTAGAAATCCAAAAAATAAAAACTTATTTCACTGCCATTTCATATTTTCGACATTTTGCTCATCTGTATTAGTAGAATAACTTCAAAAATGATTTTTCTGCCTCAAAATACGTTAAAATGAGGTATTACATGACTTTCTAGGGATAATAAAAAAGTTATAGTTAACATATGGTCGCGGCGGCTATTTTGAAAAATCGCGTCTACCGACCAAAAGCCATGTTTGCCAGAAGTCCACTTCGGTGATTTATGAAGGTTAGGACCTTAGTAACTCGTATCAACAATAACAAATTCTGGCCAAACAATTGTAAACAGGGTTCTATGACAGAGACTGGACTAACTCAGGCAGCTGGAATACACGATCCACAGACAGCAGCACTGTGCGACCAAGATCACGATAAACTCCTCCAATAATCAACGTAAATCATGCAGGGAGCAACGTATGCTTTGATGTCCAGCTTTCTTCTATGTAGTTTAAAATTGTTGATTATTCAAGGGATTGTGACAACGCTTTTCCAATCAGGAATGGCAAGCGTGTCGTATGGTTTGTATCTTATCATCTTACGGCAGCTAATTTTACTTCTTCTTTCGCGCTCCTCACCCCTAAGACTCAATTCTGAGGAGACATCACATCGATCACCAACAAAGTGAACACAGTTACAGTTTTCTGCGATTATGCTGAGAAACAGTTTCAGATATTTTTCTTGGAGTTCATGAAACATACTACTTCCAAGATGCTGGGAATTCTGAATGAATGTCATACTAACATTGCTATAGGATTGTTTGATATTGGAAGCATATCCTTTTGTATCCATGCACTACCAATAGCTGTTTGTATTGCAACCAAGTAGTTGGCATTATTTCCTTCGCTCATAGTATATCCCTGGTCAAGAGATGGATCTGCTTCAAATACCTCCACCGTCTTATCCACAACTTGAAGTCTTGCACAAAATATAAACTTCTAACAACTGCACTCTCTTCTTCTGTTGTTTTTACTACAGCTAGTGCATCAATTCCCAATACTACAGCTAGTGCATCATTCTTTAGAGTATGCTATACAGCTTTTCACCTATGTTCACCTATGAAGGGATTGATCATTTGTTTTTTAATCACCTAAATCGTTTGTTTTGTACATGCAGCCATTTTGACAGATTGGCTGGTTGGGTCTAAGGCCCAGTCACACTGGGTACGGATTGCCACGGTCACACGCGGAAGGAGCAAAAGCCCCGCGCCGGGAATCAGCGTCGGTAAGCGCCGGTAAGCGTCTGTAAGCGTCGGTAAGCGTCCGTGATCGTACATTTCCAGGCGGTCACCGCGTCATTTTTCGCGGAAACCGCGTCCATCCGTCGGCTGCTGCGAATCAACTTCTTGTTCAAAAATTCGTGGCCGAGCGCGGGTGTCTGCAGGGGCCCAATCATCCGTGAATTAGCGTGGATACACAGCGAGATGGTGTACATACACCGTAGGCATCGTACATACACCGTAGGTATCGTGGGCGTGCGCGACGGAGCGCAGACCGGAAATGGCTCACCCTTCACCCCTCTCCAAGGCGGAGCCCCTACACTGGCACGCGCTGTCCCTACGCTGTTCTACGCTGTTATACAATAGCCTACGCTACCCTACGCATGCGCAAAATTTAATGTCAATTTTGGGTGTTGCAGCCTCGGATAGGCAGGCCACTCTACACGATTGTACGCTAGTGTACGATACTCACGATACTGTACGCTACTATAGGCTGCGAAACCATCCGTGAGGTGCTTCACGCCATCACAAGGTGCAAGTACACAATGAGACGGTCTGTGTAGTGGATCCGTAGATACTGGCTGCGCTTAGTCACGCTTAGTCACGCTGCCTACGGTCTCTGTACGCTATGTACGGTGTCTGTACACCGCTTGACGACATATCACGCTTACTCACGCTATGTCACGGTATGTCACGCTGCCTCACGCTGTCTACGGTGTATGTACGCCATCTCGCTGTGTCTGTACACAATTTTGTGGTGTCCGCCACCCAAATGTGTCAATTTGCGAATCGCGTATGAAACGGACGTGGATCGGAGTATTTTTCATACTTCCCTGTTGACCTTCCCCAAGTTCCATCTGCTCCGTTGCTCTTCTGTTGCTCCATCATTGTCGTCAAATGCAGTTGAGGGCTTGGCAGCTGCAGTTTGTAGAACAATGACGAATTACTACTGTGAAACTTGGTCTCATGGCAAAGGAGAAGGAAAAGCAATAAAAATAAGCCACAAAGAAGCAGATATGAAGAATAAATTCCCAATTTCTTATTTGCTGAGGGCTTGGAAAAGAGAAGGAAAAGCAAGAAAAAGAAGTCGCAAAGAAGCAGATATAAAGACGAAATTCCCGATTTCTTATTTCGGACATGCATGTCCAAAGTAAGAAATACGGACATTTTGTCTTTATATCTCGCTTAACTGGTATATAATGCTCAACACAAAAAATTAAAAACGTCTGTATCTGTCTGTTACGTGGCAGTACGCACTATTGTGCGATCGCGCCACGGGTGCTTTCGCACCACATTGTGGATTTTCTGAAGTTTCGCCGGATGGGAACTGCACCTACGTCCATTGAGGTTATTTTTACGTCCAACTCTAGTTCAGTCAGACGAGCCATCTGATTTACGTGGTTCTCTGAGCCCAACGACACGACATCGCTGCACGCATGTCCTAGTGTATACAGAACCTGGTACTGGCAGTCCCATGCGGTCACCCATCCAATAATGGACCGGGCCCGGCGTTGCTTAACTTCAGTAATAGAGCCAACACCGATGAGCTAACGCTGTATTCCGTATATATACGTACGCAGTTCTAGTCTATGGACATGTTTGGACATGTTTACATCATGTGGTCATATTCAGAAGCCAAAATAAAAATACTGATTTTTTGATGATTTTATAGCCTGATTGTTGCTTCAATTATTTTCACGAGAATACTGTGGAGCATATCATGTTTCCTGACGCGCAGTACACTTTTTAAAGCTACATGGTGGCAAGATAATTAGAGCCCTTTTATTTACGCTGTGTTTGGCTATTTTGGCTCTCATTTAAGCTTTAATTATATTTAAATCCGTGTTTGTAATTCCCTGATTATTCAAAAAAAATCCATAAATCTAATATGAACTCGGATCTCCTAGGATCATTGGCGGACGTCACTAACAGTAACAGTGGATAGTTGAGCGTGTCGCACCATTTCAAGCCCACATGCTTGGTAGTTATCATATGAATAATATAACATCAGTGATATGATGTTTTATTACACGATTTGGAAAAACATAATATTAGTATTGTAGTGATTAATTGCGCGATATAAAAAATTGCAAAGACATCGTGTTCGTGTTGTAATGTCTTATTACACGATTTAAATAGAAAAATGTAAGGGAATATCGTGCTCGTGTTGTGATGTTTTATTGTGCGATTTAAAAAGATTATTATTTCGTGTTATAATGCTTTATTACACGATTCTTTTGTTAAATAATGTATCAATTATATTAGCCCAATAGATTTAAAGGTGTTGTATAAATATATTTATATGCTGACATGGATCACTATCATGCATTATCGATAGTTAAAGCTGCATAACTGTTTTGTTTATTTCGATTAAAATATTCTAAAAAGTACAAAACAATCATTCATATTGTCTTAAAGGCCTTATAAATGCACTAAAACTGGGTAAATGTAGCAGAATTAGTTCACCATGCGATACACCATCAAGTATTATTAAGTAGTGAATCGGTTTGTGTACAATATGTATTTAATAGTGGTAGGGTTATGAGTCAATATAATGTTACATTGGCCAACACCAAACCGCCTTATAGGAAGTACTAGACGTTGAACTGAATCGGCATAATGTTGGGCCAGTACCACAGACGATGTGCCGACATTAGTCTGTCATTGGATCAATGCCTTGTGTTAGCTGAGATACAAAGCCCAAATAACCCGTGGTAGACGTCCTGAGACTAGGTCAAAAAATGTGGGAATCGTTTACAGTGAAGTCCGATGTTTTAAATATTATTTTATTTTACCGCATAGCGCGATTTATATCATCGTATATGTGATGATTTACGATAAAATAAAATAAAGTCTGATATTGTCTAGTAACTTTTTGACTATATTTTGAAATGCCCATGAGATACAAAATAAAGAAATATAAATGTTTTTCAAGAAAATCACAAAAATTAAAAGAGCGAAGATGATTTACATCATTGAATTTTAGCTGTTATTCCGCCAACAATTTCCCACAGACTGGTGAGAGCGTCTTAATGGTGGGCCAATGGCTCAGATGCTGGCCCACACTTAAAAGCACCATACTGAAATAGAGTACTATTTTACGGGTGAGTGACATTCTCCATACCGGTACCTAAATTAAACATGACATTATATGCATATATCACCCATATCACACAAAGTAATAACTCCTAGACATGTCTAAATGACATGAGATATTACACTTTTTACTGTGAATTGTATAAATTACCACTGAAAAAATAAGAATAATATTTAAAAACTTGTACTTTTTTTCAATGAAGATCGTTATCTGCCACTTGGTACTTTTAATGTCCTGATTATACAGACAGTGTGTCTTACTCCGCTGTGAGCAGGTCTTTGTTTTGGTGGGGCAACAATATTGAAAAACAACAAACTTAAATCATTAATAACTCGGTAACCGGAGCAGTAAAATAAAAAATAAAACACCATTCTCCGTGGATTAATCTTTTGATTAAAATAAACAAAACAGTTATGCAGCTTTAATCTATATGATTAAGTGGACATCTGAAGGGTCCACATGGCTACCAGAGTTTTTTTGAGGGTATCTGAACCCCTGGAATGAGATATAATTTGAAGATATAATTTGCTATAAAGATATCTTTCAAAATATAATATCAAATAGTATAACATGCATTACAATAAATATAAATTGAGGATATATTTTATATAGGAAAACGATATTCTACTATGTACATTTGTTACACAACGAGAAATAAAGTAGCAATAAAATAAATAGATCTAATATATATAAATTCAAATTGAAATAGGATATTGAGCAAGCCAGTGTGAAACATACGGACAAGCGCACGGTCCAGCATGTACAAACCCAATGGAAGAAATCATGTGCGCGCGGCTTCTAAAATGTTGTATAAACACGTGCACGTGCGTGGGTTGTCGCAGTTTTGTGTGGGCAAACCGTCGCGTTGTGTAGGCATTCCGTCTGGACGTGCGGTAAACTTACGCACACCGTCTCCAAGCGTCGCCATCGCGTAAGACCGTCCCCAATCGTCGGCTCCCATGAGTGAGCGTCCGTAAGTGTAGAGACACCGTAGGAAGCGTGCGTGAGTGTACACGTACCGTAGGTGGCGTACGCACATCGCGTGCGGTATGTGTACGCCACCTACGGTACGTGTGCACTCATCCACGCTCATACACGATTCAGACGCTCACAGACGATTTCCACGGTATGCCTACAGCATTTTCCGTCCGTCTGGGTGTGTAGGCACACCGCGCGGATTAAAACACGCGATTGGGGACGGTCTGGCGCGGATTTCCGATTTCGGCTATTTTGCTCAATCTGCGGGCAGCGTGTCAATCCGCGTCCCAGTGTGACTGTAGCTTAAGCTGTGTTTAGGGTCATCTGAATTGAGGTCTGCCATGACCTTGGTCTGTTGTAAGTATTTCTCCATAGTTGTAGATTGTTGACTAATCGTGGAGAGATTTATCATTGCTTGCAGGTAGTGCGAAAGGCACGACACATAGTTTTAATGACCAGCTGCTACTATAGTATGTGAGGATATTTTCGACTTCAACCAGGTGTCCCCCCCCCCACACTCCAGCACGCTCAGCATGAATTAATCTATTTAAAATCATCACCATGTCCATGTAGCCTACATCAGCCATAGCTGTGTGGCTGATGATGTGCAGTCCTTATTAAATTTTGTTGTGTGAAGTTGTACTTCGTCAAGCTGGCTAGTTGCATCATCGCACAAAGTAGACGCCTCAGCAGCATTATTTTTAGAGAGAGCTTCTAGAAGTAGTAGGATATTAGAGGCAAATGCGATTATATATCCATGTCTTATTTCTTCTATTGTATCAGACACTCGACAAATGCCTCCCAGTGTAGGGTAAACATGACTGCGTGCACTATAATGTGAGCACGCAGCATTGCATAATATTCCTTCTCGGAAAATATTGTATTTGCTGTTCCATGAAAACACACACCAGCCTCAACCAAGATTTCCATGATTTTCCAGTGCCCTGCATCAAATGCCCAATCGCTCTTAGGAAATTCTGGGCAATGTGGAAGCCACCCATTCGCAAAATAACTTTGTCATATTTAACAGGGTTTTTTGCAAGCCGAGGATGACTTCATAAATTGCTTGGTCACATGTGATTATTGTAAATTGTTCTAGTTTTGACAAAACGTCTCAGCAATACTGGAGACTCTTCAACTACATCTGGATGTGTCGGAGATTGTGGGAAGAAAGGGCCATATCCTATCACAGTTACATTTTGAAATGTCTGAAAAGATGTCCATGTCGAAGCATTGCCGATCGGGTGCATATCTTCCAGAAAAAAAGTAGGGCAGCTGTGAACCAAAATCCAGAGGGTCTTCAAGTGATCCATGGTTCTGCCAGACACACAGGTAGCACCGGCTCTGTTTCAGCGCATTTTTTGACGATCCTTGAGAAGAGTAAATGGTTGAGAAAACTGCAGAGTAGATTGGCGTGATTCTAGCAGAGGAACACTAGCTGTTGCTGTATCCTCTTCTCCAATGTCTTCTTTGTGCTGAAATATAATATGTGTTGTGCCATGTAGTGTTCGTCCATCTTTGATAATTTTACTCTTGGAAATCAAGATTATCAAATGCAAACTGCGTAAAACGACCAGGCTTTAGATGAGTTGGTATGAAGACACCATTCTGTTCATTAACTGACTTTGCCATAGTTGCAATGTACCTTTTGCCATAGTTGTAATGTACCTTTTGGCATCTTGGTATCTGATACAATTGCCAACTGTTTAAAAGCGTTAGAGTCGTCTTGCTCCTGGTCTCTTCGAGAATATGTAGTGCTGTACTAATATGTTTTGAAGTTGGGATACATCCGACTGAATGAGAAATATCTTGAGCTAGGTTGAGGATTTGTTCCTGCTGCCTTTGACTGACGTGGACCCAATTTCCGGTTTGTGCCTTCCATGTCAATACAGTGTGATTTCAATGTAAACAAACAGACCCATTCGATCAACATGCCACAAAAAATATAAGACATTTTAATAAATGTGCATTTGACATAACATTCTCAGCCATTATTATTGCCATCACTGCAAACATGAATTCTGACAGTAGCAGCGGTAGGTTCTGTGAAGCAATGGAACTTACCGGTGCTACTGTCAGAATGCAGGCACGTTGACTTTATACTAGTTAAATCAACATAGTGCAATTTATTATTAAGTAAATTCCTCCTCTTGGAGAATGATAAATATAAGCTTTACACATACCAAAAATGGGTATGTCCACAAAATGACCATAGCTCAAATTTACAATATTTGCGGCAAAGCAGACCAGTTAATTATGTGATCCAAAGGTATAACAAAACATAAAAAAAAAAGTATGGCAGGCCACGTCAGGTTTAACCCATTTTTAAAGGCTTTTCGTTATGTGGATCCCCGACTATGAGCGAATGGATGGGGTTTCAGGCAAAATCTGCGCACTGAGGATGTCAAGATGAATCAGGCAGACATAAGCTTGGAAATGTAAACCGTGGCAGTGTGAAGCCGAGCACGCTACCTCCAAGCCGCAGAGGCTCCTCACAATATTGATTTTTTAATAATAAGAAACATTATGTTTCTTTGAAACATTCATAAATTGAGCGGGGGACAAAGTCCAGATCTCTTGTGTGACAGGCGGTAGAGCAGGCCACTAAACTTCAGTTCACATTAGCAAACACAAACAAACACAAAACAGCAAAGAAAATTGAATAATATAAAATACATTAATGCTATCTGTGTAGTCATAGTTCTGTAGGGATGATTGAACAGATTACCGACATTTTTTCTTCCAGTCAACCTTCGTTCTTTTGTATGTCAGTGCCCGTATTCTCGTACATGTTACGATATATCGTAGCCTTCGGAGCCTATTATCGTAATTTGTAAGGAGAATGTGGATCCTGAGTGTTAACACTATGTCTTATCTTGCAGAGCCCTGGAGCAGTGGCTAAAACTGTCAGCTTAAAAAGTCGGAGATCGCGGCTTCGAGCCCCACTCTGACATTCAGTTTTCAAAGAAACGACATTTTCTTCTCTGCTCACTTGTAAAGATTCAATATTGTGGGGAGCCTCACACCACGAGGGCTCGAATTTCGAATCCTGTGTCTGCAGGGCAGTGTCACCTCATTTATCTCACCAGCCTTAAGCATGTTTTAACCATTTAGCCGACAAATTATTCAATTTGAATTTTCACCCACTTGAAGTTGTGTCTCGCTGACGCGATCCACAACTTCAAGTTAGTGAAAATTATTCAGATTTGACATAATGGAGGTCAACTCTTTTCAAGTCTTGCTGGTTGATGTCACACTTTATCTTTAACATATTTAAAATGTGTTATTTAATGTGCTAATAAAAAATGAAAACCCGAATATATGCGGCACCGGCGGGTAAAGGGTTAACCCAAATAATATGTCATACATCGGCCCAAAGTTTGATAATGCAGGCCTATGTTTTTACAACTATTTAATCAGCTTTGCCTCTCCCCTTTCCATTTTCACCTTCCCGCAAGGCTAGTTTAGCCCAAATCGCGTATAAACATTTTCAGTATTATTTACTCCGACATGATTACTGCCATAAACCATTCTTCCGGATACATAAAATAAAAGTTACTAATTAGGGGCCTACCATGTATTATAACAGCATCAAATCTATTACAGTAGTACTAACTAAAAATGTGACACCTACAAATAATGTTTATAGGGCCTATATCGACAGTCTGTTCTAAAGAGACGATTGCTGAGATATTAATAACTGATTTCAGTCGATGTGCCCATTTTGTTGAGTAAGATTAAAAATATTTTACGGTTAGGGCTTCAGTCGCAGACGGGGTGGTACCAGGCGATGGATGATTATGTGCTAAGAAATGATCGGACACGCACACCACCACAACAAGTGCCACCCTTGCCATTATCCCGAGGTGAACGCTAGAAGGCGCCACTTTATCATGTTCCTGTTTGTGCGCGTCACGGCTGCGCGATATGAAGAAATTACCGCATTCCCGCCGATTTTTCTAGATGTATTCAAATGACCAAGATGCGAACAAAATGCATCTCATTCTCAATTATATTGATCTACCCCATACAAATCACATTTGATACATTTCAAATTTCCTCTCACTGTGTTATGTGTTATAGGAATCAAGTTTGGATATTGAAATGTGTTGGATTCTCATGTTATTGGACGTAGCCCTGGGCGTCAGGGGCCACGAAGACCAACATTAATTACCGTATAAATTCTAAACTCATTTAAAGTCAGTACGAGTCGGAAAAGGATAAAGCTAAAAGATTGAATTTCAAGGCAATGAATTGCAGCAGGGTTGATAGAAAATGCGGCAGTTTGGCTGTTCCGAGGACTGAACACACCCCTGCTGTTTGACAATATAGGTTCACTGCTGCCTCTTCTTTGCACCACATAGTCTACAAGTTTTCACGTGGTACATTGGTAAGGGGACATACCTGGAGAGCCAGAGTTCCATGTTCGAAACCGATCATGGACTTTTTTTTTTTTTAGGAATGAATTCCTATTTTTTTGATAAATTATTTCTATATAGGCATATGTGACTGACAAGAATATTTGTCAGAACTCCATTTTAATAGTTAGGCCTAGGCTATAGACTAGATACAGTCGGCTATATGGTAGCCTATTCCACAAACAGTAACAGTAGCCTAACACTAGACTATTAGACTACAGTGACACGGACACGTCGACGACCCAGTAAACACATTTGTACAATGCTAGACCAACGTCGAAGACGTTGGGCCGACGGTGTACAAATGGTGTTATACAAATGTTTTGTGTTTGCTGGGGAGTGGCCTGTAACGGTTAGGCCCACTACTCTGTAAGCTAGACCTACAGTGTAGTCTATTCGACAAGGCCTATCCTTGCCAAATGTCTTACTTTACTTGGAACCATTCCAGAACAATTAGATCTAGATCTATAGGCCAACCATGAATGATTATAACGATCCTAATAAAAAAAAATAAGTGAACAGTCTGTGCCACTGGCAGTGGTTACCAATGCAGATGCCAGGACATTTGACATGTAAGCCTACCGTAGTCTAAAGGCAGTAATTCTGGACTTCAATTCAAACCAAATAGGCCTAGTTTTAAAAAGGGACGTCGTAAATTACATTGGCACAGATCTTGTCAATTTAAAGATAAAATGGTTCCTATCAAATAGGATTCTAATTGTAAAGCCTAACGTTAGGGCCTAACGTTACAGAAATGACAGAACTACAGAAGTTAAGAAATTAAGGAATGTAGCCTATATCATGCTAATGTCAGGGGGAGACTGGAACAGCCAGATATGACGTCACTGACATGTGTGAGCTAACACATGTCGGGGGCTGACATGTGTTGTAGAATATAGTATGACTTCTAAAGAGACACCCATGTTATAATATGTTGTATGGTATGCAATCCCGTAGGAATTTTGTGCTAAAATAGTTTGTTTTTGCAGATTCGGGACCATTTGGTTTTATTTTTATAACATGAAATGTTAGGGGCCCGCATTTTTCCGACACCGGAACCTTTTTTCACCTATTTCAAAATGGCCGCCAAAATACGCCAAAAAGGCATGAAGGCCGTACTCTTTAATGATTTTAACAGTAATGGGTCCATATTATAATTAGAATTATATTTCTTAAAATTAATGTGATATATTTCTTTGTGTAAATCATTGTATAATTTTCCAACTGGAAATAGAAATTAAGACCTAATAATTATATACCGTACTGCAAAATTATTTAATCATCAGAATATTAATTAATCTGGGTCACACACATTGTAGGCGCCAAAAATATAATTTACATTTGACATTAATAAACCAGTTCTTTGCACAGAAATCAGGACATCAATTAACATGCAGCATAAAATTTGGCAGCATGTGCACCCCTCAGAAGCGTCCAAGCGTCCAACCGGTTTCATGGACGGTAAAGTCACCCTCAACGGCTCTGGCGTGATGAACGGCAAAGTTAACCTCCAGGGCTCCGGCGTGATGAACAGCAGCGTTAACCTCTGGAACTCCGGCGTGATGGAAGGCAGCGCGAACCACAAGGGCTCCGGCTTGATGGACGGGAACGTTAACTCAAAGGGCTCCGGCGTGATGGCCCAGGGCTCCGGCGTGATGGTCAGCAACGTTAACCTCTAGAGCTCCGGCTTGATGGACGGGAACGTTAACTCAAAGGGCTCTGGCGTAATGGACGAGAGCGCTAACAACCAGGGCTCTGGCCTGATGAACGGCAACGTTAACCTCCAGGGGTCCGGCGCGATGGACGGAAACGTTAACCTGTGGGGCTCCGGCCTGATGGACGGCATCGCGAACCATAAGGACGTTAACTTCCAGGGCTCCGGCGTGATGGACGGCAACGCTAACCTCCAGGGCTCCGGCCTGATGGACAGCAACGGTAACCTCCAGGGCTCCGGCGTGATGGACAGCAACGTTGACCTCCAGGGCTCCGGCGTGATGGAAAGCAACGTTGACCTCCAGGACTCCGGCGTGATGGACAGCAACGTTGACCTCCAAGGCTCCGGCGTGATGGACGGCGTGATGGACGGCAACGTTAAACTCCAGGGTTCCGGCCTGATGGTCAGCAGCCCGAACCACAAGGGCTTAGGCGGGATGGAAAACAGCGTTACCCTCCAGGGCTCCGGCGTGATAGACGGCAACGTCAACCTCCAGGGCTCCAGCTTGACCGACGGCAACGTTAACCTCAAGAGCTCCGGCGTGATGGACGCAGCGTTTAAACCTCCAGGGCTCCGGCGTGATGGACGGCAGCGCTAAGAACCAGGGCTCCGGCTTGATGACGTTAACCTCAAGGGGTCTGGCGTGTTGGACGACAAAGTTAACCTCTAGGGCTCCGGTGTGATGGACGGCAGCGCTAACCTCCAGGGCTCCGGCCTCATGTGCGGCAGCGTGAACCTCCAAAGTACCGGCTTGATAGACGGTTACGTTAACCCCAAGGGCTCCGGCGTGATGGATGGCAGCGTTAACCTCCAGGGCTCCGGCCTCGTGGAAGGAAGCGTTCACCTCCAAAGCTCCGGTTTGATGGACGGTTACGTTAACCCCAAAGGCTCCGGCGTGATGGATGGTAGCGTTAATCTCCAGGGCTCCGGCCTCGTGGAAGGTAGCGTTCACCTCCAGAGCACCGGATTGATAGAGGGCAACGTTAACTCAAGGGCTCCGGCGTGATGGACGACAACGTTAACCTCCAGGGCTCTGACGTGATGGACGGCAAGGTTAACCTCAAGGGCTCCGGCGTGATGGACGGCAACGTTAACCTCCAGGGCTCTGACGTGATGGACGGGAGCGTTAACTACCAGGGCTCCGGCTTGATAGACGGAGGGTTAACCTCAAGGCACTAGCGTGATGAACGGCAACATTAACATCTAGAGCCCCGGCCTGATGGACGGCGACGATAAACTCTAGAGCTCCGGCGTGAGGAACGGCAATGTTAAACTCCAGGGCGCCGGCCTGATGGACAGCAACGTTAACCTCCGGAGCTCCGGCGTTATGGACGGCAGCGCGAACCACAAGGGCTCCTGCTTGATGGACGGCAACGTTAAACTGCAGGGCTTCGGCGTGATGGACAGCAACGTTGACCTCCAGTGCTACGGGATTATGGACGGCAACCTCAACCTCCAGGGCCCCGGCCTGACGAACGGCAACGTTAGCCTCAAGGGCTCCGGCGTGATGGACGGCAGCGTTAATCTCCAGGCCTCCGGCCTGATGGACGGCAGCGTTAACCTCCAGAGCTACGGCTTAATGAATGGCAACGTGAACCTCGAGGGCTTCGATTTCATGGAGGGCAACGTTAAATTCCAGGGCTTCAGCGTGATGGACACAGCGTTAACGTCAAGGGCTCCAACTTGATGGACGACAACGTTAATCTCCAGGGCTCCGGTGTGATAGACGGCAGCGTTAACCGCCCGGGTTCCGGCCTGATGGAGAAAAAAACGTTAACGTCCAGTGTTCCGGCGGAATGGACAGTAGCTCTAACCACAAGGGCTCCTGCGTGACGGACAGCAGCGTTAACCTCTTTACCAGAGCTCCGGCGTGATCGACGGCAGCGTTAACCTCTTCACCACGGTACGTATGATTTTCAAATTTATTAATGTATTTATTACGAAACTACGAAATATGAAACAACGAAAGTATAAAACAACAGAAGTTCGAACCAACAAAAATACGAAACAACGAAAAAACAAAACAACAAAAATACGAAAAAACGAAAGGGCAAAACAACGAAAGTACGAAACAACGAAAGTACAAAACAACGAAATTGCTAACCATCAAAAGGGCAACGCGAAACAACCACTCTGCAATAATAACGCCACTGCGAAGCAACGGAAAAGCGATGTAAAACTACAAATGGGCGATGCGAACCAACGAGACTACGGAACAGCGAAACAACGAAAGAGTTATGCGAAACAGCGAAAGGACGATGAGAAACAACGAAACTGCGAAACAACGAGACAGTGAAACAACGAGTGTGCGGAAGGGCAAGATGGTCCCTATCCGGACACCATGCCTATGCCATGTACATTTTCCGTGTGACAAAAATAAAAATAAATAGTGTAATCCTCTCAGGGACGCATTAATGAGTGTCTGCCGGGAAGTATAGTTCAGAATTATTCGCGTGTCGATAAGTTATTGCGGTGGGCCCACTCAAATCACTGTTACAATCCCAGGAAACCGATATTTCAAAGAGGTGAGGCACTCTTGGGAGAGAAGATCCAGAAACACTGGTGTTTACAACGTTGGCACAATACCAGTGTAATGCTGGATATTTCGACACGTGTCTGTCCTTCGTCAAGGACAACAGAGAATTTGCTCAATGTTTAGTCTACATCTCTAAATTTTGACCGCGTTTAACCCCCAAAAATTTGCATATAAACCAAGAAAGACCGAGCGAAGCCTAACTATATTACAATCCTGTTTTGCATCAATTGGTCAAGTCTCAGATAAAAAGGGTTTTTCAATTTGAAATCGTCATAAATGTCTTAGTTAGCTCTTTCTGCATCATTTGAATACCCATGACCATGCATAATACACATACTCTTTCAGTGCGGGGATCGACCTTAGACGTTAGAATCTGACACCTATGGTCGTAATATTCTGACGTGTGGAGATTTCAGGTCACACTGTTAACAGGTCATGGTCCATCGGACGTCTTCTCAAACAATCCGATTGTTGATGTTTTGGCATTTCAACTGACAGCCAAATTATTGACTGATATTCTAACCTTGTCTCTAGTGTACATAGGCAGCAATCAATCTATGTACGTTTAGATATATATTAAGCCTGCCAACCTGATATCATCAAACCCTTCTATTTTAACAATTTATTTTGTTAACGTTAGAAATATGAATATCGGGGAATTAACACGCGCATTTATTATGCATTGGTCTACCTTCTTTGAACATAAGTAAGGCCTATATATATAAAAAATACTCCCATAGTGTGCACATAGACACTGATAAATATTTTAACTGATAACTAAATGATATCCATGCTTGCAGTGCGAGAAAAACTAAATAACCAACAATATTATTGTTTCCGCATTTCCAGTCTTCTCGACCAAAAATGTGCCGTGTGTAACTTCAAATTCCCATTGGTACCTACATAGTGACTTTTTCAATTTAAAATCATTGTAAAAGTCTTGGTTAACTTGTTTCGCTTCACTTGAATACCTTTATTATATGTCTAAGGCATTTATAAAGATTTTTACTCTTTGAGTGCGGGAATCGACCTTAGATGTCAGATTCTGTCTACGGTCGATCCCCGCGCATAAAGGGCTAAAGGGTGATTTCAGACAACGTGATAGCTATCCGCACAAACGAAGCCTACAAATTGGAACAAAGCAAATTTCTGCAACCATTTAAAAGATTGGTGATAGGAACATTGTGTACAATGTAGAACGCCAACCAATGAACATGTGTTGTCGAGTAGTGATTGACATACGTTATCGTCTTATCAGTGATTTTCATTTGGTTCATTTTTATTTTTTGGGGTTAATCTACTTCGATTGATTACACCATCGGAGCAGCTCAAATTTAACGAAAACACGATCGATTATCATGGTTCATGAATATTTGTGCCCGGGAATATATACAGCTATCCTTGTCACCCATACTGATATATAGGGCCTGGATCCATGTGGGATCTCCGACAACCCAGCTGTGAAATTTTCATCGGGGCCACGTACCGTCGCCTCTAGACTCAGGTGGTACATGTTTGCCATATCGCCTTCTTGGATATGAAAGGGTATAAAATAGAAAGAAAAGAGCCTTCGCATGCTGACACGCTCACATTCAAGAAAGTTCTGTGGGATGAGCAAAACATTTCTCCTGAATTTGAACGAATATAAATACATATGCATATAACTAAGCAAGTAAGTTGATGGATATAGGCCCTATATTTCTATTACATATAGGATGGCTGCGTTATTTTCTTTAATTGCCCACAAATAAAATAGAAATTCACAATCGCTGTATGGATTCCAATATAACGTGTTTTTAAATAGTCCATAAATATATTTAGTTTAATTTTTAATTGTTGCCATGGCAACGCCAGAAGACACACCTGCCACATCATAAAATTTTGGCCGTGAAAGGGGTGATTGACTATCATGTGACCCTCTCAGAGGGTCACATGATAGCCAATCACCCCATATCAGGAAACACTTGTGCCCCATCTTGTGGCAGCTTTGATTTATTTGTCACAAAATTATTCATACTATATAAGGGGTGATAGATCACCTTTAAATAGCGAATTTATTATTAAGCCCGTCAACACATTTTGCACCCAAATTTGTTATAAATAATCAAAATATCCCCTCCGCGAAGCCGTTGCTGGTCTCATTCACTGTTGTTTTTCTTTTGGCCACTTGTTGACAGAGGGTTTAAGCTTACCGTAACTCTGACAAACAGCAGTAACTGCTTACTTGTCTGAAAGAGAACTGTTACTGCTGCTTGCCTGTGGACGGCAAAGTCAAACAAACAAAGTAACTGATTAGTCTTGAAGTAAGCAGTTACTGCTGTTTGTCTTTGCGTTCTACGGCAGCGTTGTCACTGATATTAACCCTTACTGCATGAGGATCGACTTTAGACGGCAGAATCTGACGTCTGTAGACGTCTGATTACGACGTCTAAAGTCGATCCCTGCACCTTAAAAATTGAAATATTTGTAATTGCCATAGACCCATAACATAGGTGTTCAAATGACTGACAAAGAGCTAACTAAGACATCTATGATTATTTCACATTTGTCTCTACAGTTTAAATAAAACTATTTTAGCGCCTCAAAGGTTAATATGGGGACAATTGATACGAAGATCGATATCAAGCTGTTACAGTAACTGTTCGCCTGTGGGTACGCCATTAACACCGACACCTATCTCCTCTTGTACTTAGATATAACAGATCGTTACACCTACACATACCTAGTGTTTGTTTCACGCAAATAGGAGTAACCGGGCTTAGCGTCGCCTGGTAGACATGAAACCAAAAATGAAGCAATGTATCCCACTGGGCACGTTGAGTCTACGTCGCAACGACCTCGTGTGCCCAGTGGGATCTCAGGGACATGAGACCCCTGTTGAAATGGAACAGCCCAGCATAGTCAAACGCGTAATATACAGGGGCGGATTCAGGATATGTTGAAAGGGGGCCGTGGCGGGGGGTCTGGGGGGTCTCCCCCATGATTTTTGGGGGAATTTGGATGCACCAATTGCGTTCTCACGCATTTTAGTCATTTATTTCAGATTAAGTTTATGCTGAATTCTAGTGTGCAAAACAAACAAACTTTTATTTGCTTTTCCATTGTTAATCTTAACTATCATAAACCTACTATTGTGTGGGTCTAGACAATTAATGTAGTGACATGAATCTGTCCACTATGTAGATAATTGTGATTCTAATTACAAGGGCGCTGCCAATGGTGAAAATGGTCTTGATTGACCAGTTACTGTCGCTATATGGTTATAGTTGTGTGACATTATCACGACCGTGTTTATACTTCGTATATTGGTATAGGCCTATACATGTATATAATAGTGAAATGTCCAATAGGAATAAACATCATCTAATGACTTTATATAAGCTTAAAGGCCCTGTGAAATACTTTCAGTTCATCAATATAATTAAAGTATATATCACAATGAACTATCTTCTAACTTAGCAGATTATTTTAGTCTACTAAATATCAGTTATTTTCAAAAATAAAAATTGAAAATGTGCACATTTACTGGGCTGGGCGGATCTCACAACTCATGACTTCAACCCCAAAACCACCAATTATTGAATCTGAATTACCAGTGAAACTGCATCGGGTATATGTTTCATGTTTCTTGTATTTGTACATGAGCTGAACCAGATTTATAAAAACCTCTTCACTTCCAGGCCGAAGTGTATGCCAGGATCCAGGGATCCTGGTGTAACTATAGTAAATCTGACGGAAATTTCCGTCATGTATGGTAGTGAACGGGTTAATTTCAATATGCCTGCATCGACAGGGTGAACTAGGGGTGTGTGAATACTAGACGCTGGTCAGGAGCGGTCGCGGTGCTGGCAATCAATTCTAGAGCTGCACCTGTATTCAGGCAGCGCTGGACCGGCGTCCCGTGTTAACTTTGGTCAGTTTTATAAAATTATACCGTACATCATCAGCTACATGTATAGGCCTATGTACATGTATTATAACCAGCCAAGCATGTCTCCATCTTGGGACGTCACGAATTAGCTCCGCCCCCTACTTTTACCTTTGGTTTATAAATGGGAGCTTAGCACTTTAGTATTTAAAAGGCATCTAAAATAGTATGAAATATGGCATTGTGCAGGGTAGGTCTGGGGACTACATGGGGCCTGCTATACCCCACTAGTTTAATGCATAGTGTTGACTAGTAGGCCTAGATCTATGCCTCACGTGGATGGTACTTAGCAGTAACAGGCACAGTCAACAGTCTGAGATACGTGGTGATACTGTGCCATAAGACTACATGTAGGGCCTACATATTTGGTTGTAATTACAATGAACCTACGCAACTACTGCTTGAAGTTAAGGCATGCTCGCTGAAAATCAATATAAGGGCCTACATGAAATCTGATGGGCCAGAGAAGATCTCTCTCAAAAAAACTTGGGCTGTGAAAGGGGGGGGGGGCGGGTCGCCCCTCCCCCCCTGGATCCGCCCCTGATATAAACATGATAAAGGGTGGACATGGATTTTTTACACAATTGTACAGAATTCTCACCAACGCTATAAAACTCTCTTTTCACACTATTTCCCAATGTTGAATCAGCACACGCTGTCGGTATTAAAATCCAAATATATATATATTCTCATTAAATCTTAGAAAAAGACAAAAAACGATTGCCTGCAAACTATCAGCATCGAACTCGATTTATTTACTGATCGTTCTTTTGGAACTATAGCTGCATTATACCGTCAAATATTACTTCACTCTTTTTGTTTGGTTTACTAATGTTAAATAATGATATCAGCATTATGTAATGATGTACTAATCGAGTCCCTTCCAGGGTTACATGTCTATATTCCGAAGGTTTGACATCGAACCTTCGGACCATCGAACATTCCGACCATCGAACCTTCAGAATATAAATATTATCGGACCATCGAACTTTCGGACTATCAAAAAACTTCGGACCATCAAATTTTTGGAAAGCAGAAACCTTCGGACTATCGAACCTTCGAACCTTCAGAATATAAGGACGTCCCACCTCCCAGACGGGGTGCCTGTCTGACCAAGGAAAATAGATTATATTCTCCCTGCTCTGACACTTCGTTTCTAGCTAAATCCCTCCCTATCGTGTGAGGAGTCCTAATATTTTTGCTTTATATTATTGTTCGCATACGAACAATAAACGGTCTACAAAATCTATACTGTAGCTGGCAATAATCCTAACAGTGTACTTGAATGTGATTCATCTTGTTAACTAGCAAATGCAACAGTTTTCTATAGCCGTGTAAACCGTATTTAGTTAACACATTGTCAGTGTTTAATGACGCAGGATAAACCTGGTGAGGACGTGCAGACGAGAACGTTCGGTAGACGGCGTTAACAATGGATCTGCATATGTGAACTAGCAGAATTGTGCACATTCATTAATTGGTTCAGATACTCTAATATATAAACACAATTTACAGTTTAAGTACTACACTGTTTTTTACACAATAACAAAGAATTTACAATAGGAACACAATGTAATCGCTGTTTGATTATTTTAAAATTCTTGCAGTCTTAACCCTTTAACCGCCGGTGCCGAATTTATTCGGTTTTTCACTTAATTATTACTACATTCAGTACCGCCTTTTAAACATGTTAAAGCCATTATGTGACATCAATCAGCACAAATTGAAAAGAGTTGACCTCCATTTTGTCAAATCTGCATAATTTTCACTCACATGAAGTTGTGGATCGCGTCAGCGAGACACAATTTTAAGTGGGTGAAAATTCCAATTGAATAATATGGCGGTTAAAGGGTTTAATGAATAGTAATATTGTGTGAAACACAGTGAGGTCACCGGAATTTAGTTTGAATGGCTACCAGATAAAAACAATGTTACATAACTCCCCCTCCCCTTCATTGTATTATATATTGCTAGGTGAAAATATTGCAGGTCTAGGCTATTGAATTTCACAGAGTATGTTTTTATGAACCTTATTTCACTTGCACCCACGCAGCTAGGTAGTGGGGGACAGCGTCCGCGCTATCCCTTGAAAAATACATAAAAACTAAATAAGAATAGAACATAAGTTTTTCGTTTATTTTTATATAGTTAATGAGATAATGTGGTATGACATATTTCCAGAAAATCTAAAATAAAAATAATCATTCTGTATGCTGGCCGTGAAGACTTTGGTCTAATTTTTTCAATGTGTACGAGATGGTAGAAAAACGTGTAGGCTGGTTATCAGCCTGGTACTGTTAATAGATATATAAATAAAATTGTGTTTTTACAATGCAATCCATAGACCCATTATTGCATTTAATAACAAATACTCCATGATGATCATGGTGTATGGGGTATGTTCTATGTAAGCTACATACAATGTGGATACATAATATAGCAGACTCACTTAGTGTTTCAAGGATTTGTCCAATATCTTGGGCAAAGGGGGCTAGCGCTTTGGGCAGAGGGGGCCACCCCCCCTTGGGTACTTTTTATTATTTTGATACACAAGTGTATGGTGTCCGGATAGGGCCATCTCGCCCTTTCGTTGTTTCGCTGTTTCAAAAATTAAAATCTATTTAAAATCTCGCCCTTTCGCATCGCCCTTTCGCAGTTTCGCCCTTTAATTGTTTCGTATTGTCGCAATTTCGCAGTTTCGCATCGCCCTTTCTTTGTTTCGCAGTGTCGTTTTTTCGCAGTGTCGTTGTTTCGCTTCGCTCTTTCGCAGTTTCGCATCGCTCTTTCGTTGTTTAGCTGTTTCGTTGTTTTCAGCGTCGTTGTTTCGCATCCCTCTTTCGTTGTTTCGCATCGCTCTTTCGCAGTTTTGTACTTTCGTTGTTTCGCACTTTCGCTTTTTCGTTGTCTCGCACTTTCGCTCTTTCGCTGTTTCGCACTTTCGTTGTTTCCCTGTTTTGCACTTTCGTTGTTTCGCTCTTTCGCTGTTTCGCACTTTCGTTGTTTCGCACTTTCCCAGTTTCGCACTTTCGTTGTTTCGTTCTTTCGCTCTTTCGTTGTTTCGCAGTCTCGCAGTTTCGTTGTTTCGTACTTTCGCACTTTCGCTGTTTCGCACTTTCGTTGTTTCGCACTTTCGTTGTTTCGCACTTTCGTTGTTTCGCACTTTCGCAGTTTTGCACTTTCGTTGTTTCGTACTTTCGCAGTTCCGTTCTTTCGTTGTTTCGCAGTCTCGCAGTTTCGCTGTTTCGTACTTTCGCATTTTCGCTGTTTCGCACTTTCGTTCTTTCGCATTTTCGCAGATTCGCACTTTCGCTGTTTTGTACTTTCGCAGTTTCGCACTTTCGTTGTTTCGCACTTTCGTTGTTTCGCTCTTTCGTTATTTCGCTCTTTCGTTGTTTCGCACTTTCGCAGTTTCGCACTTTAGTTGTTTCGCACTTTCGCAGTTTCGTTGTTTCGCATTTTCGTTGTTTCGTACTTTCGCAGTTTCGCACTTTCGTTGTTTCGCACTTTCGTTGTTTCGCTCTTTCGTTGTTTCGCTCTTTCGTTGTCTCGCACTTTCGCAGTTTCGCACTTTTGTTGTTTCGCACTTTCGCAGTTTAGTTGTTTCGCACTTTTGTTGTTTACCCCCTCCCCGCCCTTCCGCTCCACTCGCCTCTTTGTATCACGTGTGTTGTGCATTGGTCCAACGCTGCTTCAAAAAATGCGAAACAACGAAAGTGCGAAACAGCGTAAGTGCAAAACTGCGAAAGTGCGAAACAACGAAAGAGCGAAATAACGAAAGAGCGAAACAACGAAAGTGCGAAACAACGAAAGTGCGAAACTGCGAAAGTACGAAACAACGAAAGTGCGAAACTGCGAAAGTACGAGACAACGAAAGTACGAGACTGCGAAAGCGCGAAACAACGAAAGAGCGAAACAGCGAAAGTACGAAACAACGAAACTGCGAGACTACGAAACAACGAAAGAGCGAAACAACGAAAGTGCGAAACTGTGAAAGTGCGAAACAACGAAAGAGCGAAACAACGAAACTGCGAAAGTACGAAACAACGAAGCTGCGAAAGTGCGAAACAACAAAACTGCGAAACTGCGAAAGTGCGAAACAACGAAAGAGCGAAACAACGAAACTGCGAAAGTACGAAACAACGAAAGTGAGAGACAGCGAAAGTGCGAAACAACGAAACTGCGAAAGTGCAAAACAACGAAAGTGCGAAACTACGAAAGTGCGAAACAACGAAAGAGCGAAACAACGAAACTGCGAAAGTACGAAACAACGAAAGTGCGGGACTGCGAAAGTGCGAAAGTGCGAAACAACGAAACTGCGAAAGTGCGAAACAACGAAAGAGCGAAACAACGAAACTGCGAAAATACGAAACAACGAAAGTGCGAAACAACGAAAGTGCGAAACCGCGAAAGTGCGATGCGAAACAACGAAACTGCGAAACAACGAAACTGCGAAAGAGCGATGCGAGAAAACGAAAGGGCGATGCGAAACAACGAAACTGCGAAACAACGAGACTGCGAAAGAGCGGAAGAGCGATGCGAAACAGCGAAAGGGCGATGCGAAACAACGAAAGTGCGAAACAATGAAACTGCGAAACAACGAAACTGCGAAAGGGCGAAATGGCCCTATCCGGACACCATACAAGTGTGTACACTGAAGAGAGCTTAATAAAACGAAAATGAAAAAAACCTTACATTTGATGTATATCGTGACATGCTTTGTTGGACTAAGTAATACTAAATACTTTTGTTCACAGGGATTAGTGTGTGAAACATGCACCCATTGAAAGTTAGCGGGCCCCCTTTGCCCTGGTTTCCTTTGCCCAAGGGGTAGAGAGGAAAAACAACGGCCCTCTAATATGCACGTCTCTCCCCTGATCCGGTAGGTCAAGAAGATGTTCATGCATATTGCTCAGGCAGGTGTACAACGATTTATAAAGGTGACAACTACCTTGACCAGATTTACTCGCGAACTAGAAACTAATTAATTAGAGTTAAGTAGATCAAGTTTGAATGCCATGGCCTCACTGGCATGTCGCCGAAACTGATATGGTCGTCAAAATGGATTAAAAGTCCCAAGTTTAATAGTTTGTAGAATTAATGGGAATATAATACAAAATACGGCGTTGTCTCATCGGTGTCGGCTCGATCACTGAAGTTAAGCAACGTCGCGCCCGGTTCATAACTGGATGGGTGACCGCCTGGGACTGTCAGGTGCCGTATACACTAGGACTTCGTGCAGCAATGTCGTGTTGTGGGGTTCAGAGAACCACGTTAATCAGATGGCTCGTCTGACTGATTTTGAGTTGGACGTAAAAGAACCTCAATGGACGTAGGCGCAGTTTCCATCCGGCGAGACCCCAGAAAATCCACAATGTGGAGTACTTGGCATTCACATAAGGCTATGAATGATATCATGAATGATAACAGGCTTTTCTTAGTTACTCCCGTGGCGCGATAGCACAATAGTGCGTTCTGCCTTGGGTCTTATATCCCTGTGATCTAAGCCATGAGTATGTACAATAGTGTCCACTACAGAAGATGTACGGTGTGGATGGAGCAAGCATATTATGTACAAAACTAATACACTTCATTCACATGCTGAAAACCAACTCATGGTCGCGTAGTCCCAGTATTCGGTCTCAGTATTCAATTGTTATAAATACGAATACGTATAATTATTCAATTTTATTTTTCACCAGCCTGATACTCTTTTGGGGGTAGTGCTGTTGGGTTATATTTTTTAACTCATTTATCCTATTTTAATTTTCACCAAGTTGTCTCAATCCCGCGACCCATAACTTCCAGTGGGTGAAAATTACTCATATTTGTCTTATTTGAGAAATTTACAAATATTGATGTTTAAATACTTATTTTCTTATTTTCATTCTCAATAACCATGATAACAGTGCTTTGATCGTCTTAAAATGAGACGAAATAAAAATTGTGTTATCATTCTGATAACGTGCTATCCCGGAGATGTCTAGCGCATGTAAAAGGATATTTATTAGGCCCAGTCTGATACACGTACATATTATTTAATTTACATATCTGCCTGAATTATGCATAGCCAGCTTAGATAATAATAGCACCTGATTGTGCGGAAGCGTGAAACCATAATTGGCATAATAATATGGTACGAAACGTTATAGCCCAGCACTGGACCAATACCAACCATAAAGACACATGACGCTAAATCAATGTTGGCCTAGCATTGCTCCAACTACGTAGACGTTAGACATTGAATCAACGTATTGTGTCTGCTGTGAAGTGACTAGGGGGATTATCAGATTATGACCTACATGTGCACGGTCGATTTCAGTCATGCAGCCGTTATCTGGTAATGTGTCAAACAAGAAGTATTATTCGCTCGCAGTTATATTAACGTGTCCTATCTGTCAATCACTTTATAGTCCAGGACAGCTATGTCAAAAATAGGGTCAACCCACCACAAATTGTAACAGAAATTATCCCTTTACCAAAAGTCTCATAAATTATCATAGAACAACATATTAAAAGTCATTTAGAATCGGAGTAGTGGAAGAGTGCCTAATTTTCATAAATCCAAAATGGCCGCCATGAAAACTGACTGAGTCTTATTTTGGCGATATCTCGGCTAATAATCAATGAAAAATCATGATTTTTGTGTCTAAACCTATGTTTTTAGGGTCAAGGAATCTATTGATTACTCAATTGAACATCCTGGACATCCTGTTAACACCACAAACCGAAATATTTTGTATGACGGATGTGAAATCACCTCAAATTTCACGATTTTTGATTTTGTAACATGACCATAATATTATTATGCCTGACTTGATTATTAATGACCTGAACATTATGGCTCTTTTATAATAAACATGTTATTGTATCAGTGGTTAAGGTTTCAAAGTCATTAGGGGCTCACCATCCGATCACCAGGGGGGGGGGGGAGGGGGTGTAGTTTTTGTCGCGGACAAATTATTTATTTCAACTAAGCTAGGTGGCGCGCTGAATTTTTTTTTATATGTTTATATAGAACAGTTCTTGACGTAAATTATTTATTTCACAGAGTCTACCCGAAATTATGTATTAAAAAAGACTACAGCCCCCACCCCCTGTAGATTGAATGGTGGCCCTGTTGACACATCCAGTAGGCTTAAAATACATAAGATAAGTTGTATTTGTAAATCACATTATATGCACCTATTTCCCACACCCTCTCTCCCTCTACAAAATATAGTATGTCGAGGGTTATGTGTGAAAAGGGGGTACCTATGATCATATCAGGCGAATAATTCCACATTAAAACAGTGCGATTATAGTCGGATTCACATTAACTGTGATGAATGATTTTCGTCGATTTCTCAGTCAATTCCTTACCAATTGTCATGGTACATGTTCAGGCACTATTTTCTAGTCATGGTGCGACTACCCTGAAATGTCATTGAAAAATATTACATAGTTTAAAAGTTGGTCTATTTAACGTGTAGTAAATAAATCAAAATGTCACCCTCTATAAGCCCATTAGCTTCGTCTCAGAATTTCATTACATGTAAAATGGTCTTACTTATGAAATACTTATCAAAACTTCGCGAAATTGTCAGCGTAGTCGCGACATGAATGGAAACAACTACTGTGTGTAAAACTTCAGAAAAAATTGCTTTAGAATTCACTGAGGTATTTGCGAAAATTATTCACCCTGGTTGATGAATTTTCATCGCCTGGTTTTTATGAAACATATTGAGAAATTTTATAAAAGATGTAACCGCAGCGTGATAAGCTGTTTCATGGTTGCACAATAAAATAATAATACTATCACACTTAGATATTGATATGTTTCGCAAATATTGAATTATGTATGTTTGGGTTACTGAGACTAAAACAACTGCGTGTCCCCTTTTTATAACGTAGCATGTAACTATTTACACATAGTGATACTATGAACAATATCAACCTCGCCTATAAACATAACCGTTTAATGGCTGCACTAAAACATTAACAGTAATATAGCAAATGCCAGCCATAGCTAAGTAATGATATCCTATAAACACACATACTTCCATACAGGTATGGAAGTAGCGAATCTAGACGTGCATTTTGTAACTGATCTCGACGAGATCCGTTGGAGCTGGATCTTTATCTGTTACGATTGGCAAGTTCGTCTTCGTTGCACCAACCCCAGTCCAATAAGAACAGTGCATTCAAATTAGGCAAACAATGAGGTATTACTTACTATTCTAAGGCTTGACTATGACTTTATGATGAAACTTTTGCAGGCTCAGATGGTCAAGGTTTACCTTTGTATGAAGCGATAAGAGCGTCTTCACCTGTAGATATCACGTCATCCTTTGAGCTATTTAGATCATTGAAAACTAGCCCACTGTTCCCGAAATACTGCACTGGTGGATAAGAGTGTCAATGCTGCTTTTTTGCCAATCCCGACGCCAGATGTGGTATACCATCCAATAATGTGATGAATAAACGACACATTTCTGTACACTTCAGGACTGTTATTTACAATAAAGCAATACTCCAGCATTTTGGTGGATGATTTTCTCAATGATTTGGTCTAAGATACAATTTGTGAATTTGGCATGGAAGCATACCAATAAGTGGGTTTTTGTTATCGCCAACCACGACTGTTGGGCTTGGTGTTTTCTTGAAGCCGCTATGGCAGTTTGCACTATTAACAGATCTCTTTGTTAGACATGTTAGAAATGATCTTCCCGTTTCTCCTTAAAGACCACAGAGTCTGAAACTTGTACAGTTGCACCTACATAGATATTAGAGAGTTTCTGGTGAGCTACATCAACACAACAATTGGTGTTCCATAGTGGTTTTTGACATACTTTACATAATGCTTGCATGTTTCTTCAAATGCGATTCCTTTACACAGAGAGACTCTATGAAGTAAGGTACCTCTATGATCTAATATATATTGAGTGTTAATTTTGGGTAGTGGTGTGTTATCAGGCATGTGATGTCACAGTGCATCAGCTAGACTAGTTTCATTTGCGCTTCTAAGAGGAAACTTACTATTATAGGGTTGAGGGATCTCTACATACATGTAGCTCGTACTGAAATACATTCGTTAGGTTATCAGCACCATAGCTTCTCTAGATCTATGATCAGCACCCTGTCCTGCAGCTACAAGTCTCTGGAAGAGAAGTTAGGTATCACTGTAAATGATCTCGTCTCTTATCTTGATGAGTTTACAAGTTTCTTGAAGAGCGGTTAGGTGAATGACCTCGTATCTTATCTTGGCGAGTCATCATGCAGTGCCATGTCCTCCAGCTACACGTCTGTTACAAGTACATAATCTTAAGGGTGTCTGTCATGCCCTTTTATCGTCGTGCATGTGAAACTTCCTTGTGTTGCACACTGGTTGTGTATGAAATATTAGTCAGGGCTCGCATGGCAGAATTAACATGAGTAGGGGAGACCCAGGAGGATTTGGACACAAGGTGCATTTGGACAGTAGGTCTAGACCATAAATAGATGACATCACTACAGGATCACCGCTCTCAGGTAATGCCTTTTGGGAACCCTTTAACCAAGACCAAGTCAGTGGACGCCATTTTTTAATTTTAAATGTTTGGTCACATTTGTTTGATTTTTAACTGTCGAAGTAACTTGTCAGAGGTAAGTTGAATGGTTTTTTTTTATTTATTAATGACTAGTCTTGGATTTCACTTTAAATATTTCAATGGCTGTATTGCTCATTTTGTGTAATTCATTCAAGTGTATCTTGTTCGATATTTGAGCTATTTATAGATTTTCAATCTGTTGGGTGCATTTTGACAAAAAATTCAGGACACTTTTTAGGGAGGAATCGGACACTTGGGGGATGTTTTGACAATGTCCATATCCTCCCCAAATCACTTGTCCAAAGCCTTCCAACAACATGAAATTCATTATTTCTAGCAATGTTATTCTTCTGCATAGAATGTTAAAAACACATATGGCTATCCATAGGCATAGTGAATTTCTTTCTTTGGGCAAAAGATTAGCTTTATCACATGAACATAGTATGAAAAAAAGACAAAAAGTTAGCAATGTCCAAATCCGCCTGGGTCTCCCCTACAAGCCGGAGCTCAGAGCAACCATACGAGACGCGCCGATTCATTCATGCCACTTCCTCTCGTCAAACCATCTGTAGTTCTGAAGTTTTTCATCACCACTTCAATGATTAGGTCAGTCGACAAGTCAGCTCAGAACCTATCATTTCTTCTGGTAGCATGGTAGCCATCATAGTGCTGGGTGATCAAAATATGTGAAATTTTACACAATTCGGCATTCGTCATATACGACAATCCCATTTATGTTGTCAGAAACGGTCCGAGATGCTTAACGATGTGCTCATCCGATTCCTTGACCCCAAAAACATATGGTTAGACACCAAAATCATGATTCTACATTGATTATTAGCCAAGATATTGCCAAAATAAGACTTAGTCAATTATTTTGGCGGCCATTTTGGATTTATGCAAATCAGGCACTCTTCCACTACTGCGATTCTTGGTGACTTTTAATATGTTTTTCTATGACACTGTTGGTGAAGAAATAATTTCTGTTGCAATTTGTGGTGGGTCATTTCATAGTTTGCCTGGACTATTAGTAGCATATAATGGTACAATATCCCTGTAAACAACATACATACAGCTAATGCTGGATTGATGTTGGGACAGCGTCGCAGAGGGTGTATTAACCCAGCATAATTATTGGCTGAATGTATCGTGTATGGATATAGCTTTTTCATAGTATTTAATAAATATACTGAATTTCACATAATTTTGATGAATGTGACAGACAGTACGCAATGGTTCATGTATCTTCACTGAGATGTATGTCATCACTTTTTGCTATTTGTTCGAATATCCTCATCATTGTGACTGTATTAATATGTCACATTTTGGGTCATTTTTAGCAATTCATAATCCGTGTTTACAGAAATTAAGCGCCCAGTCTAGGAATACCCTAAATCAGGTAATTGCTGATCATTCTTTCCTTCTATGATTTTATTCTGGAATAATTTGGAAGAAAATATAAAACATCTTGAAAAAATGCCTCTGAAAATGCACTTAACAAAACATAAACCAAAATGTAACCCATATTATTATCTTGGAAACAGACAGTTCAACATAATAATGGCACGCTTACGGATAAGATGCAGCGAATTGCGGCAACATTTATTTGATATGAATATCATAGAGAATAAAAACTGTGAATGTGGTCTCCCAGAGACAACGTCTCATTTTTTTCTCGAATGCCCACTGTACATTGTGTCAAGGCGTATTTTATGTGATTTCTTTCTGCGTAATAATTATGAATTTACTGTTCATGTTCTTTTATATGGCATCAGTGATGGTATAAACAACTTTAAAATAAATCAGGCTACCCAAGAATATGTTATCGCCACCAACCGATTTCAATAATTTTTTCATCGCAAGAGATACCTCGATTACACTTTTGTACTGCTTCAATTGTTAATAAAATATGTTTACACTAATTGCTGATTCTGGTAGGGGGTGATGTGTAGAATCCGAATATAAATTATGCTCAGGCGGCACCATTTAGAATTGTAGTTATACAATATAACATTCAAGATAATTTCGACTAGTATACTGGTCATTGCATCCATCTAGACCACTGTCAAGTGTGAGAAGTATTTAACCCTTTAAGTTTTGTTGGATTCTGTAATGTCAATTAATTCAATACTGATCTGCTAATGGTGATGGATTGGTATATAAAAGTATGGTAAGGTTACACTAATTGGTCGGTTATTGTGTGTTTCTAGTTTATTCCAAATGGCATCCAAGATAACCAACCGGCAGCGTAATAATATTGATACAATTTAGGAAATTCACAATTTCAATTAGTTTGATTGTCATGCACTTGTTTCCATTTAGCGATCAGTAGTATGGTATCCATCTACATTTACAGTGGATTCAACTCCGTGAAAACACGGAGTTGAGAGAGCCATTTAATTGCACTTGCCTACCTTGGCGATGATGCTTGACACATGTAGTATTATACTGGATCCTAGCCCTGTATTCAGGGCTAACTGGATTCCAAATTGCAATGCACTCAGCGACGTTGATGATAATTATGACAGAGGACATTCCCACCATCGAATTGGACGTTCGTTTGTCTGGAAAAAAACAAAAGACAGAAAACCAAAATGTGATGCATCTGAATGACAGTTGCAATAACGCAAACAATGTGTTACTATAGGTGAACATAAACTTATTTGTTACTAAAATTGTCAGTGTGCTGACTATGACTTTAAGCTTGTTACTGTGATTCCATCACTCAAACACAACGGATATGACTCTCTCTTGACTATTGAGTGTGCATCATAAAAGTCGATACGTGGAAGCAAATAACAATAATATAACAGGTAGACTATATTACCAGCTAGCATTTGCTATTTGCATATATGTATTTGCTGACTGTCTGGTGGTAGTCATGGCCAATTGATTTGACAGCCCATACTTTTACGAGGGATGCAGAGGCTGTTTTTTTCTGATATTGATCGTTATAGAGACCCCATTAATCATTTTGTCATCCCGATGGAAGTACGAAAAGTGGTATTACAATCATAATGCTCTGCTGCAAATACAAGCTGAGATAACCAACTTGTCATCTTGGCGTCCATTTTGCTTTTTTATTATAAATGCCAAATTCCAAAACTATATTGTGCAAGTGTCTTGTGAATTCCCACCCATTGGTCATGTTTGCTTTATTTAGTAATTTTGCGGTGGTAGCCGTATTATTTGTCTTGACTGTTCTTCTCAGGTGCGCGACCAATTATCGCTTCTGTTTTCTAATGAGGCAGTTAGGGTGTATCCCTATGACGTCACTCAGAGATCAGGTGTTGGCGCGCCCATCACGCAATCCGATAACGCCTATTACATCACTAAACACTAGATCCTCCCACGACAACCCGGCAGACACAAAACGTTGAATCAATGTTTGTTTAACGTTGGTCCAACCTCGTAGACGGTGGACTAACGTTAAACCAACATTGATTCAACGTCTTGTTTCTGCTGCCAACAGTTTGAGGAATTGCGAAAACGGTGTAACAGTTTCAGATTACTCCTCCCCCCCCCCCCCCTGATCAGGGCCCGTATTCTCGTACAAGTGACGACATATCGTAGGCTTCTGATTGGTCGAGATGGCCATCTCGACCAATCAGAAGCCTACGATATATCGTAACTTGTATGAGAATACGGGCCCTGAAACTAATTTCAGGTTACCACCTCTAATTTCCAATTGGGGAACTAGGTGAGGTAACATGCTACTGCCTTTTTCTAGTTTCAGCGTACCTGGGTACGGTTCATACGGTTCTTATGTACAATGGTTTACTTAGGCTCTAAGTGCAGTATAATCAGGTAACGTCCCACTGCACCATCATAGTATGATCTCTCATGTCCAGCCCAACAATTACGAATAACAAGCTAATTAAATACGGTTCTACACAGGTTTTACGTAGTGCACCGAGTGCAGCATATACATGAATGTAATAAAGAAAGGCACACAGAACATGTGAAAGTGGGGGATGATGTCGTTTTTTCGTTGCCGTAGCTCCAGTTTTCACGTTTCCAGGAGTGGTTTGAAGCATTTCAATATAAACTGCTTCAGCGTTTCTTTAATGTGCAGGCAGTGCAGCTGATAATTACTTTATTTGAATATAAATTAACATACTTGTTTTTTTTGACAGAATGTATCATATATCTCCACACGTTTAAATTTATTTAGCAGTATAAGCTGGGCGATTCTCTGGGCCATATTTTCGTACAAGTTACGATATATCGTAGCCTTTCGGATTGGGCGAGATGGATATCTCGACCGATCCAAAGCCTGCGATATATATATCTTATCTTGTAGATTCCTCTTTATATCTCCCTGCTACTCCTGGGTGTGTATATATAGTCATAATATCAATCAATTTGTAGACTTTGTTTTCATATCTAAAGCAACAGAACCGTGGAAGCGTGTGACAACCATCTAGGGAACGGCCCTCGATACTGACCAAATTGATTCATCGTGTATACGATGCGGCCATTTCACGGCCTTGTAAGCTAACGACCGACTCTCTGACGTGAACCAGTCATCTATGTAGGATATATGATATGACGCCGGTGCTGTTAATGTCGACGTAGGAATGAACTTAGTCGGAAAACAAGGCAACTGGGATAATCTTCACCAGGACAGCCCTCCTAGTTAAGCCATAATAACTGGTGGATTCTGATTGGGTAACGCTCCAAATTCCTGAGGATCACCACCAGTGTACAGTGTGATAAAGACATCCAGTGACAACACATGAAGCCTGCAAAACCATAACATGGCATGGCATGGCATGGCATGACATGGCGTGGCGTGGCGTGGCGTGGCATGGCATGGCATGGCATGGCATGGTATGGTACGGTACGGTACGGTACGGTACGGTACGGTACGGTACGTTATGGTATGGTATGCTATGCTATGCTATGCTATGCTATGCTATGGTATAGTATGGTATTGCTTAGTATCGTATCTAATCGTATCTAATCGTATCTAATCGTATCGTATCGTATCGTATCGTATCGTATCGTATCTAATCGTATCGTATCGTATCGTATCGTATCGTATCGTATCGTATCGTATCGTATCGTATCGCATCGTATCGTATCGTATCGTATCGTATCGTATCGTAATCTCAACGTGAGCGCGGCGTATGGTGTTTATCTTAGGCTCGGTGTGACTGGGGTATTAGACACCCCTCATGTAGACTACTTCTGGCCGTCTACGCTTCTCAGCTTATCGACGTTGATTCTACGTTTCGACTTAAAAGGAACGACATGTGTCATAAATTGTGTAGGGATCCACCAGAGAAGACGATGAACTTAGAGCACAACATACGGGCTAGTCCACGGAAGCCTATAGGAGGACACAGAATCGGGATTCTCCTGATCGCATTCAAGCGCCAGTTAATCATAGACCTAATTAATTTAATTTGCCGTCCCTAAAAGGCTACAATCTGCATGCCGTTGACCTGTATTGATGCAGTAGGTGGTTCAATTGTGATCAATCATGGCCAACATGCCAAATTTTCGGAGGGAATTTGTTAACCCATGGCGTGCCAAAGACGTATTTATGACGTATTGTCTAAATCAGAAATAGAAAATCAATATTTAAGTCACACATATAATAATATATGCATACAAGTTTAGTTTATGGAAAACTGAAAAGATTACCAAGTCTGTACACTCAATAAGTCCATTCACCGCACACGCAGTGGTGGCAAAAATCAGCATGCTCAATTTATCAAATCTTCTGATGCACATCATGCTGACGACACGATCATGAAGCATGTAAACAGTGTAATCCTAGCAAACACAAAACTTGTGTATAACATTTATACAATGTTGGGTCAACGTCGAAGACGTTGGGCCGACGTTGTATAAATGTTAAGCAGATGTTTTGTGTTTGCTGGGATGTCACAAATACCACAAATATTCCTAATTTGAGAACACATTTATATATATAAATAGAACATAAAAACGACTTGTACAACATATTTTATTTTATAATCGAATGCAGTATATAATCCAATATCTCTCTTGCCCCGGAGAACCTACTCAGATTCTGACGTTTAAAGTCAATCACCACGTCAATAGAGTATGCTTTATCTCTCAGAAAAAATTCTAAAGACTATCACTTATTGTTTTGTTGACACGCTTTCAATGTACAAATATAATAATTGTTCATATGTCATGTCACAAGCCTAGCATCCGCTGCCTTATCATGCTTTTTTTCCATATAAACACTGATAAACACCGATATGAAGTCGAAGCACAAGCCTCCGTGCTTTATCATGCCCCACTCTCCCTTATTATATAATGCCAACTGTTATATAATGTCTGAGATCGGATTTCGTCTGATCTCATTATCCATTCCCATCAGTCACACGACATTCATCCAATTACAGAGGGCCCGTATTCTCCTACAAGTTGCGATATATCATAGGCTTCTGATGGGGGGAGATGGCCATCTCGCCATCTCGACCAATCCGAAGCCTATGATATATCGTAACTTGTACGTACGAGAATACGGGTGGACTATAAAGGCAGACGGCAAACCTTCATTAAATCAGCTTTATTTTTTCAAGATATCGTGAATTTCACGTCTACAGTGAATTAGAAGTAAGCGTGTCACATTATTCAATTGTATTTTTTCTATCTAATATTCAGAGAATCAGATAAATAAACTAAAACTGTTTAATATAGATATTTTCCTACAACAATGGATAAATAGGTGTATTATTAGCGAATAACTTTTTCCTCACATCATCTGGATGATCCGAAATAACTAAGAAACCATTCTGACCGATGGAAATCATATTTCAGCTAAAATTTAATTCAAATAATTCTGCTCGGACAATATTTATACAAACACAATAATTTTTCTTCGGCGTATTACATGTAGCTTCACATTGAATGACCCTAAAAATAGAAATCAGTCACAATTAAATAGACATTACATGTACTTCGACAAATCAATTCACGTTAACAACGTTTCGGGAAGATCGACGGGAAAATTTACCTCTGCGAAGAGCTTATTTCGTTGGCTTAAGGAAAATGGAATCTATTAGGTTCCCCTTTACTTGGTTGGATTCACCCAATTTTGAAAGCCCATGCGTTTTCTCTGAACACGAGTGCTCTATTAGGTACAGATAATTCCGTTTATCGCCTTGACTTTGAATACCGTAATGTCAAATCGACTTGATAGATGACCCACCACAACATGGAAATGCAGTATCGTGCACAATCAAAACTAGCTAAGGGTATACTCGATGGGCAGAACAAATAAATGAAAGAATCAATGAACGAACACACGAATGAACGAACGAACGAGCGAACAGATGAACAAGTCAGCAGCGAAGCGAACGAACGAGCGATTAACTAAACAAGCAAACGAACGAACGAACGAACGAACGAACGAACGAACGAACGAACGAACGAACGAACGAACGAACGAACGAACGAACGAACGAACGAACGAACGAACGAACGAGCGAACGAACGAACGAACGAACGAATCAATGAATGAATGACTGACTGAATAAATGAATGAATGAGTGGGTGGGTGAGTGAGTGAGTGAGTGAGTGAGTGAGTGAGTGAGTGAGTGAGTGAGTGAGTGAGTGAGTGAGTGAGTGAGTGAGTGAGTGAGTGAGTGAGTGAGTGAGTGAGTGAGTGAGTGAGTGAGTGAGTGAGTGAGTGATCGAATGAAAGAATGAATGAATGAATGAATGAATGAATGAATGAATGAATGAATGAATGAATGAATGAATGAATGAATTAAGTGGCTAATTTCTAATGAAAAAAACAAGAAAAAGCCAGCGCAGGATATATATATTTATTTATTTTAGTGACATGCACAGTAAAATGCCCAGCAAAACATGGCTTTCAAGTCGCTCTGAGTACAACAATATGTGCGAGTGTTGGTGACAGTGCGGCCCGACAAACACGAGGTGACCGGCCAAACTGCGGTGGGATCATCCCAGTGTAGATGATTTAATAAAACTGTTCACATAAAGCCATGATTATGTCAATTACAGTATTAACAATTGTCAAAAATTCGTTGTTCTAAAATTGTCATATATAAGGTACATATAAATACAAAATGAATTTCGTCTTCGGTTTCAGAAATGCCACACATATTACACAAACCATCTTCAACTCGTAAACTTTTAAATGTTTTAGTTGCATGATCTCGTATTCTTCTATATCCAGTCCAGTCTGGTTTAATGTCCAGTCTCTAAAACTATTAGTAAAATTCATGTGATCAATTAAATTATTAAACTTCTTCGTGCCTTTGAAATAGATTGCTTAACGTAGTTAAGAACAATTAGTGTGGTTTTAAATGTGATTCATTCACGTTTATTGTGCATATCAGTCAACCAGGTTATTTCCATCAGTTTAAATAACTCTGACTTCATCTCATTCAAATCATAAAAATTAGTTGTCCATATATTATCTCACGATATATATTAATCTCACGACACTGATTGATGTGTGGGAGCTAATCCGTCCACAAGACCTTGGCAAGAGAAGGTATTGTTCACTTCAGCTGATTATAAACCATATATTTATAATCAAAATAACTGTTAAGAGAGGGGTGCTCTTCAATCACCGGCGGGGGGGGGGGGGCTTGATTATTTATCCGCGCATAATTTCAACTGGTCGTGGCTCCCCACAGGGCACACGGCGTTGTTGAGACGTTTAATCAACGTCATTGACGTTGATTCAACGTTGCTCCAACGTCGTGTGACCAGTGGATCGGTGGCACGCTGAAAATGTCTAATTTGATTAGGCCTAGTCTACATTTTGAAATATATTATTTAATTCATAAAGAGCCTTTCCAGGGTTTTTTTTTTAAAATACTCCACCTACGCCTATTCTGTGGAACGCAGTGACGTCACCGGAATGACTACTCGGTGAAAACATGTTATGTAAGAACCCCTCCCCATACTTCATTGTATTAGGCTAAGGTTATTGAGTTTCACAGAATAGGCCTATACTACGGGTGTGCCTAACTGTAGGCCTAAGTAGGCCTCCTATGTATACTTTGCTGGAGGTTGCGAGTGTGTGATATTTATAGATTATGACTCCTAGCCTAAGCCAACACACACGCTGACAGAGAAATTCAGCTAACACTGTCTCAATACCGGGCCAGCATTTCGAAAGCTGGCACAACATTGAAGTTGTCCCCTCTTTGACTTGCAAACGCCGCAAGCACATATATACGGAACCGTGCAAACGAAATGACAAAAATATTTTTTTATCTCGTTATAACGACTTATAAGTCGGTAAATCGACTTAGTAGGAGTCTTTATAACGACTTATAAGTCGTTAAATCGACTTAGTATAAGTCGTTAAATCGCCTTAGTATAAGTCGTTAGATCGACTTACAAGACTTATAAGTCGTTATATCAGCTTACAAGACTTATAAGTCGTTATAACGACTTACTGTAAGTCAATTTAACGAATTATAAGTCGTTATTATAGCTTACTAAGTCGATTTAACGACTTGTAAGTCGCTATAAGTAGACTTAAATCGATTTGACGACTAATAATTCGTTATAACGACATTTGTTAACTCGAATAAACGACTTATCAGTCGTTATAGCGACTTATACTGAGTCGATTTAACGACTTAGAACGACTTAGCTTAAGTCCATTTAACGACTTATAACTCGCTAAACGACTTATACTAAGTCGATTTAACGACTTATAAGTCGTTTTAACGAGATAACAAATATTTTCGTCATGTCATATATAGGGACAAATAACAAAAAAACACAAATTGGCCAAGAAACGACGAGCCCAGCAATAGGCCTACACAATTATAGACCAAACCTATATAACTTAACCTAACCTATTTTTAAATCTGCAAATTAATAAAGTTAAGTAGACTATTTTAAAATGTATTTTATCACAGTTTACATACATATCCATTAGAACACATTACTATTCTGCAAAGGTAAAAGTCAGTATCTGCTCACTTTACATGTAAGCAGATACCGCCTTTTGGCTTTGTACGGCAGAATAGAAGCCATCCCATGATACAGAAACTTGCCTTTCCACCATGACTCGTTGATGCGTAATCTAATTTTGGCTCTCTTTGTAGATCGTGCTCATATATACTCTGGCGCCACGATGCTGTAAACCATCTTAATGGTGTCAGCCTTTTCCGTCCGCGTTGAATGATTAATATAGATAGTGAGAACAATTTATACTTATTTGCCATATCAACTGTACCACTTTGCTCCTTAGAAAGCAGGACACTTGCTCTTAGAAAGCAGGACATATCTCAAATGGAATTGTTAGAAAACAGGACCATTTCAGCTAATGCTTTGCTGGATATCGTAGATTTGTAGGATGATATTTGAGCAGGTGGGATATCAATTTGATGTATTGGACACCAATGTATATTCAGACGATTTTTTGGCACGGCAGGTTTATCCATGTTGAAATAAAATCAACAACAGTGTCGATTTTAATGCCGATATCTAGTGAGCAGACGTCCATTTAATCTTAGAAACACAGCCAATCGATTCCAATTCGTACATGTGTTTGCAAGATGGTACAACAGCTATTCATAAAATATCTAATAAAACAATTGAACACTTATAGCATATGTAAATATGCGAAAACTGTGAATTACTGGTCGTCATATGCGCTTGTTGACGGCTCATTAGAAAGCAGAACACCATGTTAGAGAGAGTATCACGCATGACACCATGTTAGAGAGAGTATCTGCATGACAAGTCTACAGAGGGTGAGGTCAGAAGACACTTTTGTTGGTTGTCTTTGTTTGGCAAAGAGGTATTTGCAGTGCGTACGCACAGCAGTACAGCCTAGATTTAGGGGCTCCGGGTGCCGCACACAACTTGATAGTTGAGGACCACACTGCCGTGCAAAGCCAAAATGCAGTATCTGCTCACTTTTCAAGTGAGCAGATACTGCCTTTCGGCTTTGCAGAGCAGCATATTGAGCAGGTTATAACATATATTTTTATGTAGCTTGTCCCTGAAATTCGGTTGTTACCTCTTGTTTAATATTATTTTTCCTGTAGGAAACAATGCAGTTAAACGACAAACATGAGATGCTGTGTAATACCACCTATACTGTCGTGCAAAGTCAAAAAGCAGTACCTTCTTACTCCACAGGTAAGCAAATACTGTTTTTTGGATTTAAAGAGTAGTATACTACACAAACCATGCTTACCAAACAGTTAAGTACCACAGTACTCTGTAGCTGGTAGATTCCCTTTCATGTCGCGTCATGCAGGAGAGGGTTGCTATAAGCTAGTTTCTTACAGAAATGTAAACAACAATTGATAGTGTGGTTAAAATGAAGTTAACAAGACAATGAAAAGTAACGATACTGTCATTATTTTACAAAATATTTTTTTTTACAAAATGTAGTAAGGCAGCTTTAACGTGTTTAGGATGCATTAACAATTGAAACGTGAGCTATTTAATAACATTTCATTAGATTCCCCGTTAGATTCAATTAATATATAAATATGCGTGGCTCCTTTGGCATGTTTTGTATAATTGAATCATTTCGCTTCCCTGTCTTTTCTGCTGGTAATGGGTGGTGCGTGCTCCACTTCAAACAGAAACATGATCCACCTAATTCTTTTGAGAGTGATCAATCAATGTACTCTTCGTGGCCATTTAGATACCGCGTGAGTCTTGGGATTGACGCCATACTCTGCACTCGTGCGGCATGATTGTGACTGATGGAAAACCACAGTAGGGACCTACTGCAAACTCCAATAATTAGCACGCTTGGAACAGTTATCATAATAAAAAGTGAAAAAATATTACAGCTCACTCACACAGCAATAGAAACAAACATGAAGCGTTGGCCCAATGTTAGGTTAGCCTTTCAACCCTTGACCCTTAAATTTGTAAAAAAAACATTGCAATCGAAGAGTTTTTTCACCTTGAAATCATCATAACTGTCTTAGTTAGCTCTTTCCGGCTCCTACGGCCATTAGAAATAGTTCCACCCTTACAGTGTGGAGAGAGACTTTAGTCGTCAGAATCTGACGTCTACAGACGTCAGATTTTGACGACTAAAGTCGATCCCCGCGCTGTAAGGATTAAAGCACTGAATTAATTTGTAAACAACAACAAAATAAAAAAGCTTTTTTTCACCTTGAAAGCATCTTAAATGTCTTGGTTAGCTCATTCCGATTCATTTGAATACCTATGTTAGGGGTCTACGGCCATTAGACATATTTCTCCTCTTACAGTGCGGGGATCGACATTAGTCGTCAGAATCTGACGTCTGTAGATCCCCGCGCTGTAAGGGTTAGCCACCGGTCCCGATGACATTCGTGTTTTTTCATTGTTTATCAGCACATTATAAATACCAGCTTTAGTACATGTCAAAGATAAAACTGGGCATCAACCAGCAGGATGTCAACATCGTTGACCATCATTTTGTCAAATCTGAATAATTTTTACCCACTTGATGTTGTGAACCGCGTCAGCGAGATACAATGTCAGGTGGGTGAAAATTGCAATTAAATAATTGGTGGTTAAAGGGTTAAAGCTGACCCATCGTCTGTTAACACTTTCTCTTACTTTAATTTGCACCCACTTGAAGTTGTGTCTCGCTACCGCGGACCACAACATCGAGTGGGGGGAAGTTTCTCATACTTGCTTAGATTGAGACAATATACCATTTGCAAATGTTGATGTTGACACACTTATTTCTTTCCAAATATAATTGATTTAACCGGCTGTAATAAAACAAATTAAAACGAATAAAATAGTGGTGATCATCACTGGGACGGTAAATATAACATTGGATCAACGCTTGATATCTGCTGTCCGAAATTAACTGCAGCGGTAAAAATAGTACTGGACACATTTCAGAAAGCAGATGCCCGCACCAGCCTTCTGAAGCAATTGGGCACTTTTGAAAAGTGACTCGTAGAAGACGTCATCCAAACTATACTTCCACCATTAATGTTTACCAACGTTTCGTGTGCATGGTGAGTGTGTTAGCACTATGACTGAAGTATCGTATTCTACTAATGATTTTGACTGGCTAATCTTGTCATGTGACACATTGAGACACTCTTTCGTTGATCAGGAATTGACTGGAGAACATGGTCCAACATTTTGAGTAAACTAAGTGACTATGTCACTAAGTGACTATGAGCTGTTTACAGTACGTTGGCGTATTGTTGTGCCAAAGGCCTTCGATTTTGGCCCAGTACTAATCCTGATTAGGGCCACAGTCCGATACTTTGTCTGCTAATTTATACCCGTGTAAGATATAGGATGATTAATATTTGCAGTGTGGTGTATCTGGGGGCTAGCAGTCTGAGAGGGGTTGTCCTCTTATCGTCACCTGGTCAAGCTACATGTGCCCCGAACCCGACCATTAGATCCCAGATCTGCTGTCCTGCTCTCAAGGGACGCCACTTTTATTGAGCGAGCTTCGAAATCGTTTCTCGATTAATGGCTGTAAAAAAACATCAAAGAAATTGCGCTTAATTCAGCCCAACTCTCCACCCTTTTCTTCAGAAACGTTCCATGGGAGAACAAACAATCCAGGGGTATTTTCGCTCGACACCCGAGCATACTGTACATCTTCATCAACAGTACCTTGCATGGTCTTCTTGCCGACGTAATTGCGGTTTATGAGCACTGGGAGGGTATTTTATGTGCCATTTCTATCAGCGCATGACATCCTATAGCCGTTTCTAACCCGGAATTGTCGTTTAGCTTGGTTATTTTACTGAGGACGTAAAGAGCTGTTTTATCACGTAATGGATGTACGGCGCACATTTCTGTTTACTCAAGAGAGAGAGAAAGAGCGGCTCTAGTATTAACCCTCAAAGCGCTGAAATACTAGTATAAAACATAAAGACCAAATGTGTTTATTTTCAATTTAAAATAATCATAAACGTTTTCGTCAGCTCTTTCCGCTTCATTTGAATACCTATGCTATGAGTCTACGGCCATTACAAATATTTTTACTCTCACACTGCGGGGATAGACTTTACTCGTCAAAATCTGACGACTAAAGCCTATCCCCGCGTGGTAGAAGTTAACTGACCAGTGGGCGTTGAACCTATGTTAGTTTATTGTTGACCAGCGTCGAAGACGGTGGGCCAACCTTAAACCAGCATAGGTGCTACATCTCGTGTAAACTGACCATAAACGACAGGGTGTCATTCTCCCTGGTCGAGGAATATACATAAATTCACTCTAATCAAACATTGGCGGCTCCAGCCAATATTATCATGATTATAGCAATTAGTATAAACAATATTTTAGTAGCCAATTCAAGCGATACAAATATGTAATCCGAGGCTCCGCATATTATTTGTTATTACTATTGTGCTTATTGTGACATGATTATGTACAGCTAGTAATTGCACAAAGTGAATAAAATTTAATTACATAAACAAAACTCAAAAACGCAAAAATGTCAACTCATTAGGTAAAGCAATTAAAAAACCTGGAATTATTTGTATACTCTTTTTCTGTAGCTATATTGGATTTTTCAATCAAAATCATCACAAGATCGTTCTTATGTTTTCTCGAATAGTGTCATTCAATTTTAAGCTCGTCTTTAATAATACACATGACATTATCTATATATCATTATAATTATGCGTAAACAGAAAGTACTTGTGTATCCATAACTTCACCAGGCGATCGGATAACACATTTAAATTGAAACTAAAATAAAAAATAAAGTGGCCAAAACACATCGAATACTTTTGATTTTAGTATGTCAAGTAATATGAATTCGGAGAATAACAGACTAATTGTACACAAATGAGGGTGTGATCAATCTACATTTTACATAATTGCGTTAATTGTGTCCGATTCAGAGTAACCAATAATCGTTGAGCAGAATGCTGGTCTGTGTTGCTTAACCATTAACCCTTTAACCGCCGGTGTCGCATATATTTGGGTTTTCATTTTTTATTAGCACATTAAGTACCACCTTTTAAACTTGTTAAATAAAAAATATGACATCAATCTGCAATATTTGAAAACAGTTGACCTCCATTTTGTCAAATCTGAATAATTTTCACTCACTTGAAGTTGTGGATCGCGTCAGCGAGACACAATTTCAAGTGGGTGAAAATTCCGATTGAATAGTTTGGCGGTTAAAGGGTTAACCTTGTAAGTGCTACATTATCATAATTATCTAAATTAAATATTTACTCACTTGAAGTTGCGGCTCGCTACCGCGATCCACAACTTCAAGTGGGCAAAAATGTATCAGATTATGTACCAAAAAAAAGACAAATGCCAATCTAACAATGTTGCCCCTTACAGCGCGGGGGATAGACTTTAGCCGTCAGAATCTGACGTCTGTAGATCTGCAAAGGCAACATACAGTAACTGTCAAATTAAACAGTAAGAAGTTACTGTCTTTTGACTTTGCATTATATGGCTAGAGAAGGGTAAAATAGCATGATAATGATGATTATGACCCCCACTTTTAATCTGCTAGGTAATTAATGTGCCATATCATATATTATTGTATCTCCATACCATGATTATATACAGATTATCCTACCCATAGTCAGCATTTATTAATTAACATAATTGGCTGAGGGAGTGGTTGGATGAAGGTAATGTAACGTATGAATTCTACCGGCATTAAACAATTTTTCTTATTGTGTCCCTTTTGTGTTCGCGGTGTTTCTCTGTTGACAGCCATCCCGTATGCGGTGTAGTTTATAATTAACCCTTGAATCGCTGAAATTATTATATTGGATTTTTTTCCCACTTGAAGTTGTGGGTCGCAGCAGCGACCCACAACTTCAAGTGACTTCAATACTGACCGTTACATAATTGGAATCAGAACATACTAATTATGCTAATCAAGAAGCTAATGCTGCCCATTTCTCCTTCCTGTTTCCTTAGATAAGATAAGATAAGTTTTATTTCAAGTCGCAAAAAAAGTAAAAATATAACATTAGCTCTAATCAGCTAGTCCAAGCGACATGTGAAATAAGCAATAAAGATAACAACTAAAACAAGCAGGTAGGCTGGCAGGAAGTTAACATAAAATGTAAAAACGTGAGTAAGAATTATGTAGAAAAATACTTATAATGTATATGAGAATATAAATTAGATGGTTTAAAATTACATAATACATTTCGGCACTTAAAAGTAGATTTAAGATTATATAAGAAAAACTTTTTAAAAATTATATAAGAAAACATTATACATAAATCCTTGTTTGGAGGACTAATATAATGGCTAAAACGGCTGTAGATGGTTAAGATTTTAACATTATCTCAACAAAGAATGACTGTCGAACCATTGTCAGTCCAATGTTGGGTCGGCGTCGCTTACGCTAGCACAACATTTAGCCAGCAACGTTTCGGCTAATATTTCAATACATTTCTGAAAGGTTTAGACTGTAGTTTTTTCTAACCGTCTGTCTATGTTCAGTTAAACATCATAGATTATGATTCATTTATAACTTAGTACAACGAGTATAATAACATCGCTTACAATGGACATAATTATCACTGATAGTTACATTATGCTGGTATGTTTACAACACTATCATGTTGATTGTTACTGGGGTTGAAAATATTTAAAGATAACCTGGTAACAAACTAATCTTTTAGCACAATATATCAACATAGTATGTCTTCTAGTATAATTTCGCATCATACTACATGTATTAGCTTTATAAACTTCACATACACTCTCAAAATAACACTACCGTGTAAAGCCAAAAAGGCAGTAACTGCTTGTTAGACAGGAAAATCCACGAGAATAGCTCATTCGGGTGTCTTAATAGGCTTAATTACTTATACACCCATTTTGTATGCCCATTACTTTAGACAAAAATGTGGGGTTTTTTAACTAAATACATTCTGTTGAGCTGATGTGTCGTGATGGCACTAAGTCCAACGTATGTGGCTATATTCTAGTCAAAATAGAAGTCAAAAACACACTCCCTCATTTCGTTAAAAGGTGATGTGATTAAATTATGTCTTGTCGTATCTTTGGCTCCAAATATATCCACATTAAATCAACCGTGGAAATGAAATGGACGTTTTTGTTTAAAATATACTGATAGTCTGCATGCCGAAATCCAGGAAGGGAATAGTTGGTGAGCAGGTTTATTTGGAAACCTGAACATATACTTCTTTTTAATGATTTGTCCCACGGTAATGTGTAATTTATGGTTCCTATCCGATTTAGGGTTGTATTTCAATCACAAATAATTGTAGACTATTGTTTATAATTCAACCTGTACTTGGATAAACATATTTCTTTTATGCGGATTATATAGTAGATGTAATATATATTCTAAGCTACTCGAATGCAAATCAATAAATGCAAGTACATGCAGATTACAAACAATAAACAAAAAATAATTAATGTGTTTGATCATGTGTATACCCTTGCGTAGGCCCATCAGTGGAGATTGAAATAGTCCATGCAACGGACATTTGATGCAAACCTTAACCCTTTCACCGCCAAATTATTCAATTTGAATTTTCACCCACTTGAAGTTGTGTCTCGCTGACGCGATCCACAACTTCAAGTGCGTGAAAATTACAAGTATCCAGATTTGACAAAATGAAGGTCAACTCTTTTCAAAACTTGCTGATTTATGTCATATTTTATCTTTAAAATGTTTAAAAGGTGGTACTTAATGTGATAATAAAAAATTAAGAAAACCGAATATATTCGGCACCGGCGGATAAAGGGCTAAAGAATTGCAATTACACTTGAACACCACAGTAGTCAGAAGGATATTACTTATGAGCTGTATAGCAGAGTTACCATTAATTAAGTCGAATGAATGGAGTAACATTTACGGCGAGTGTGGTAAATATCAGATACATGTTTAAATCGATGTGGATCGTGATAGTTTAAACAATTATATAAATTACAATGGTTTTTTTCTGAAACAAAATAGCAGCCACATAAAGGGCTTTCGGCGCTTGAAAAAATAGTAGCCTAGTTTCATTATAATTAATTTCATCTTTTTTGTCACCAATACACATAATTATGATAAAGAATAGCTTATATGCACTATATTATTTCCTTTGAATGCATCAAGTTAAGTAATTTATATTGTACGTTTTCATTGTACGTATAAAAAGATGATCTGGCCACCAATAAAACTTGGTTCTAAAGAAATAAAGTCTGTCACCAACCGTCAGCCCCCGTTCTAACTGGAACTACTGTTACTGTCGTGCAAAGCCAACAGCTAGGTCAGTACCTGCTTTATCTGCTTACTTTACAAGTAAGCAGATACTGCCTTTTGCCTTTACATAGCAGAAAAGATAAATTCAATCAGCATATTTCCATCCAAATAGATAACGTTGAGTAGCTGCGAATGAACCAACTTAGATTACAGTGTGGCCATTTCGCCTTGGGCTGGCACAGCCAACAGGAGCTTCACTAAGAATCACAGGCGCCGTCCGCTCACTTTCGTCAGCGCATTTTTATTGACTTCTTTGGAGACTACTTTGGCAATTGCCTATTTGTTATGGACACTAGAGAACTAGATCAAATCAAGGCGCAATTTGCGTATCACGGTCGTTGCATATTCTGAAAAGGTTGCTGATTGTGCATTTCTAGCGTACACATTATCCTAGAAATCAAATGTTAGTTTAGTCCCGCTCACGGATTTCACCGTTATTTAAGATGCATTTGACATTTTATGTTACAAGCGTTTTGAATGTCTCTCTAAACATTTTGGAATATGCTTAATTCATTTCTGGATTTTCTGGATTTCTATAATTCTGTAAAATGGTGGACAGAGAGTTTCGTTGTCGAACGGGTTTTATTTTGCTTCATGTTTCTGTGAGATTTTAACATCTACTGATGTGAAGTTCGTAACTTGCCAAAGTCGCATAATGTCAAATGCATAATGTCAAAAGGACAACACACCAAGTGAATTCAACCAAGTGAATCTAACCAATTCCGTATCAACAGATTAGGCTTGTTTCATAACAGTGATGTTCACGCTGCCGTTCAAAACCAAAAAGTATACTGCCTTTTGGTTTTGCTTGGCACAATGGTAGTAACTGTGTATATGTATACAAAGCTAACAATACTTAGCCAGTGCTTAGCAGGCCTGTGACATGCGTTTTATTTTGCTAGTGGATATAATATAATGTTAGGGTTTGCTCGTCTACGTGCATAATGTCTTTATTAATAGGCCTACTTTATGACCATTGCTTCAAAATATTTCAGGTGCCACTGTAGATCATATATATCCACAATAATTATGATTATCACATAGTTATGCATCTCGCTTCAATGTTTGATTTTAAACGATTTGGATCATTAAAATAATATATTAATTAATACGATACAAGGGCATCAATGCGTTATAATTTTCTGACTAGAAGTAATTGGCAACTTGGTCACCTTTACATCAAACATCTCTATTGATTCATCATGATCATGTTGAAGTACAAAAATGTATAAGCCATTGTTGTTTAAATGGCTTGTCTGATCATCGATTAAATGAAACAAATGCAAAATCTAATGAGCAAGAGCAAAAAAAAAACATTAAAAAACATGAAACCTACTTCAGGAAAAGATAATCAAAGCGACCAACAAGAAACAAACATTGGACAAATTTATGCAAAAGTTAATAAGGGGCGACGAAATAAGCACAATTCTTGACCTATTTTCAGAAAAGTTAATGGGGGCGACAAAGAAAGACACAAAAACACATAGCTGGAAAAATGCTTTTTTTTATCTCCTGAAAAGAACAGTTTTTTTCGGAGATCGACAACAATCATTACCGAAAAAACACATATTTTTTTGGTAAAGCGCGATCTTAGTATAATAATATAATGTTCTGATCAACGGACGGAATGAACAGATAAAGGTCACACACGCAATGGCACAATCTCTGTAACAGTTGCAATAAATGTAATATTTATGACAATTTTAACTCTCGCAATATTCAAAGTGGCAAAATTACGAACATTTATATTTTCACACATTGTAGTATTTAGCGCGCTTCGCACTGCCCAGAAATAGTGTATCACAAAATGGTTAAAAATGCTGTGATGACGTTTTTTTAACAAGATATCTCGACAGCTTCATCATTTCATGACAATGGGATCATTCTGTGTCGACCACTAGAAGTCAGAGTGTCAAATGGGCCACTCACTGAAATGAGTTTTAAACATCAAGGTTTGCAAATGTTTGGTGTAAAATTAAAGAAATAAAGATCATTTTCACCCACTTGATGTTGTGGGTCGTGGTAGCGAAGCACAACATGGGTGAAAAATTAAAGTATTTAATTTAGCGCTTTAAGAGGTAATCTGTAAAAAAATCATATTGCAATTCTGTCTTCTTTAATATAAATGTGCAGTATTTAATAGGTGAATAACATTTTGGATGTATCAAATACAAAATGTATTGGATTGTCTCCAGACATATGTCATTATAATATTCGTGACAAGTGAGTAAATAGAACGGTGGAAAGCAGGGGAAACTTAGAAAATTCACGAACGTATAAGTAGCTGCACTCCTTCAGCAGTGTCATCTGTCCATGTGTAGACACTGCTAACCTTCGTCTCTCGCTTGAATAATAACAAAGACCATGTACAATCAGACAGTCAACTCTCCCCAAAACGTGAAATCGCTCTCAGTGCTGTCCCCCGGTATTGGGGGCGGGGGCCCTAGGGTAGTGGTTAGCACCGCTGCCTTTCACGCCAGAGTTCGGGGTTCGGTTCCCGGTCTCGGCGGTTTGAAAGAAACAATAAATGTTTCTTCCCCATCCACGTGTGAAAGTCAGTATTGTGGGGAGCCTCCGTGACCGAGAGGTAGCGTGCTCGGCCTCAGACCGCCAGGGCTCGAATTTCGAGTCCTGTGTCTGGAGGACAGTGTCATCTCAATCATCTCACCATCCTCAGGAGGTTCTCCTGGCCCAGTTTAGCCTATATGTGCACAAAGGTGGCCTAAAGCCCAATTCATTTCATTTCCCCCGGTATTGGGAGTTGGAACTAATGCTTTTGCCATCTATAATGATTTTACCATAATATTACGACGAGTAATTATGACATTGATCCTATTAAAAACAATACATACTTTACATCATAAAAATCGGAAAAAAATAAGTATTAACGAAGCTTTACTTCTATTTTTTATCCAATAATTTGTTGGTTAGTTTTCAATACTTTTTAATTGTCTTCTTCCCTTTGGTACCTCAGGGGTTGATGCGCCTGTATAAACAAACATGCATATTCATTGTTTACAAACAACAGGTGACGCCCAGCTAACTCGAGACGTCGACTCAATTATAGAGTAATGCTGGTCCAAGGTTTGCAGTGCTGGACCAGCATCACCCCATTATTGGTTCATCATCTCGTATCTGCTGGCAGGTGACATGGGTGCAAGGGTAGATACGGGCGAAGAAAACCAAGATAAGGGCAATGGAAATAATATATATACTATAAAAATAATATTACTAAATATTATAGTCTAATGACACGGATCATTTATCATGTTTATCATTCGGAATATACCTGAACAGAAATATTTTGTTGATATAAAGCATGTTACTGTTACGCCTAATTCTCTCACAGAATTAGCTCATTCAATGCTGAAATCATTCACGCCACAAACAGGTATTACCATTGAGAAGGAGAATTTTTTTGCATAATATTATATATCAGTGGATATCTTTGTCGCAAAGTGTCGCGATCTGCATGTGATCAATGTAAAGTAATTTTGATGCCACTAATAAATTGCATACATCTCTGTCTAAGAAGCAATATTTTAATATTCAAGGTGTGGGGCTTTTGTTTCACGTCAAAACTTGATACAATTAATAGGTTCAAATGAACGAATTTTGGGAAATATACCTGAACACATTCTACATAGGTGTCACAACAAGTTATTAAAATTCAACTATAAATAAATTGTGTCATAAAAATGAACGTCTCTTGTTTTCAAGATATCAGTATATACTGCTAACGCTCCAGTCCTCAGTTACATTGATGGCAGTGGTCAGAGAGAGAAGGCTCACATATTATAATTTTACAATATTGCTTTTGTGCCCTTATCTTATTAAAATTCAACTATAAATAAATTGTGTCATAAAAATGAACGTCTCTTGTTTTCAAGATATCAGTATATACTGCTAACGCTCCAGTCCTCAGTTACATTGATGGCAGTGGTCAGAGAGAGAAGGCTCACATATTATAATTTTACAATATTGCTTTTGTGCCCTTATCTTGGTTATCTTGGTTTGTGTTTTTAAATAATAAAAGTTTGAATCAAAATATACGTCTGCCAAGTTATGGTTGTTACCAACGTTTTGCCCCGTTCGCTATGCTTGACGACATATCGTCACCCCCCTCCCATTCTGTGCCCACATATTTGTGTACTGTCTGTACACAGCTCTTCTGTTATTTAAATAAGGACATTTTAATTTCTAAAATTGTATGATAATATAACATTACTTTTCTGCTATAGTAGCAGTTATTTTCGTTTCAAAAATAAATATTGCAGAGATATTGTCAAAACTGTCAAACCTAGAAAAACATTATTTTTTATTTGGAGGCTAAAGTGGTTAAATTATCACTTGTTTTATATGATGATACACTTGCTAAAGTGTAGCTCCAACTCCCGTATTACAGGCATTTGTATGGTGAAATCCGTAAGTTGATCATCTTATTGTACAGGATCTTTGATAATATTGCAGTGGTCAAAAACCAGGTCAGTCCTATCAAAACCATGGCGAGAGTTTTCAGCATTTTTCAGATTACGTCAAAGCTGGTCTCTGAGTGGACCTGGCAACCTGCCAATACCTCGAGCTGGCAAGCTGCCATTATTAGTCCAGTTGCCGATCAGAGAACCTAGAAATTGTGAGAAGTGTAAGGTGTTTTGATTGATTCATGTTCCCAATGGGTTTATGAACAAATTCAGCTTTGTTGCCCAGACGGCAACTTTGGGCAACTTTTTTAATTAGCATAATTAACATAATTAGCATAATTAGCAATGGGGAGTAATGCCAAATGTTCATTTTAAACTAATGGACGTACACAAATCTCCAATACCACATTTCCATATAATTCAGACCGAAGGAATTCATTTCTGAAGTTAATGGTAATAAAAAAATCCATGTCAAAGGTCATGATTATGATGCAAACCAAACTAAACTGACCAATAATATGAAATGGGCAGTGCCCAGGACGCCCCCGACCTTATCAGTGTAGATAAATAAATTGTCATAAATAAGTTGCAATTTAATCTGAAGTTAGACTCAACAGAATTGAGTGCCTACATACATGCCTACATTTATACATACCTATAGGAGTTTTCTTTTAGGGGGGGGGGGGGTAGCCCTAGTAGTTACGTTATATATTGATATATATTATAAAATGTAATTATTGTGTTAACAAACACGAGCATGACTATTATATTTTTCTTGCAGCTCATTATGTATAGACTATGTAGACATAGGCCAACAATTGTTTTACTTAACACTTTAAAACAGTTGGGTTCTTTTGCTTCACTATTACAATAAAACCCTTAGATCTATACAGCTGCTGTACCCGAGAACTCACCCTTGAATACCCCAAAACCTGCTATAGTCTAATTGTGTCTAGGGAGGTTAAAATGGGTTTTTCTGTGAGTATCAATTCTATGGTAATTAGCCATATGCCTACCGAGTCATTCACAGGTCCGTATACAAACTAAGACAAGGGGGGGGGGGGGAGGGGAGGTACACACAAATGTAATATGGGGGCTGGGGGTATCCCGCATAAATGTTGAAAAATAGGCTCTAACTGCGTTATGGCGCAATTTAGAGGTAAAAAATATTTCAATGGCAATTTTTATTCAATTTTTGGTCTAACCTGCAGCTACACATGGGCTACGGTAGGCCTACATACGTAAATAAACAGCGCATTATACTTGCTGGCAAAACAAAAGGGCTCTTGTCATGGGCCACACAAATTAAAGGCTGATGGAGGTCCACATAATTATCAACACATGACAACGGCCCTGTTTCAATAAAAACAGTGAAATAATAATTTTGCCCAAAAAATTATTCATACAATTAACACAGGCTACCTGGGTGTTATTGACAAGGTGTGAACAACACAGATATAACAAACTATTGAAACATTCTCTAACATCCTAACACTGCATGTACGATAAGCTTATATATACAAAAAATCTAACAGTTCATTGTTTTCTATCTCCCCGACTTCGTCCTCTCATTCTTCCTCTTCCTCCTCAACATGAATTTCCTCTGATTCTTTGCAACAATCATCTAAGACGGACATGAAATGAATGGGATTTTTAGGCCACCTTTGTGCACATATAGGCTAAACTGTGCCAGGGAAACCTCCTGAGAATGGTGAGATGAATGAAATGACGCTGCCCTCCAGACACAGGATTCTAAATTTAAGCCCTGATGGTCTGAGGCCGAGCACGATACCACTCGGTCGCGGAGGCTCTCCACAATATCTCAGACTGATGCCACCAAGAAGCTTAGAAAGTAAATTTCATCACTTGCGAACTTCCTGCAATCTGCCAGCCAAAGGTGGCGATCTCTTGAGTTGTTTTTGATCTGTGACACTTACGGAGTGACAGCCTTCCACAAAAGCATTTGGAGACGAGCGCGACGATTATGGAGATCCAGGTTCATATTCGTAGGGGGGGGGGGGGAATTCAGTGTAGGAGGTTTTTTGCGATAGATGTTGTACCGGTGCAGTTGACAATATATTCTCTGAGTAGACTGATAAGAAAAATATCTGACCTATATCCATCAAGTCACTTTGTGTGATTCAGCTGATTCAGCTGGCGCTTGTTGGCTGTGGTTTACGGCATCGCGATTTAGAAGTCGAGAAGACTAGTGTCAGTTGATATATTGCAGCACCCTCACCAGCTCTTCCCTGACACTCATGACCTTTGGCACTTAATCCTTCATATGCCTATTGGGCAAAGATGATGAGGATAGTTGCACCTTGGTACTTTTTACCACTTGTGAGGCATGCCTAGCAACTGTCCGTAATGTCTGTCACTGTTCCTGACGTTCGCCATACATGCGCTCAACGAGCAACACATTTGGTTTTAGGACAGTTTCGCTATCACTTCCCAAACGTTTCATCAGTACAGACTTGTCTCCAAATGATATCCAAATCAAATGAAATGAATCGGGCTTTAGGCCACTTTTGTGCACATACAGGCTAAATTGGGCCAGGAGAACCTCCTGAGGATGGTGAGATGACACTGCCCTCCAGACACAGGATTCGAAATTAAAACCCTGGAGGTCTGGGGCCGGGCACGCTACCTATCGGTCACGAAGGTCGCCCACAATACTGAGTCTCACAAGTGGATGGGGAAGAAACATTTCTTTCAGTCCGCCGAGACCGGGAAACGAACAACCGAACTCTAGCGTGAAAGGCAGCGGTGCTAACCACTACCCTAGGGCCCCCGCCCAGCAGATTGTACTGAAACACTGGAAGGAGTTGAAAGTTTCTCTGCTGCCCAATAATGAGCAAACGTGCAAACAAAGCCTCATACACAATTGAAAAAGTTAATCGATTTGTGTGCCTGTATCAACTATACATACAGTTACATCACGTGATGTCTGACGACCTTGCCATATTCGGCTTCATCGTGACCTGTAACTAAAATGATAAGTCAATCTTGAAGCCCTGAAACACTGGACCGACAGGACCACAATACAACAAAGTCTCGCATTTGTTGTTTAAATATCAATTTGATAAAATTATATACTATCGACTTCGACCTCTAGTCGTCACTCATTGTCTAAAAAATATGTAAAAGTATCCTATATCTCAACTTGACCGTGATATTCACAAGATACACCAGTGGTGCAGATTGGGACACTGTAACCTGAACGGTTTTTTACAATGGCCTTTATATATAGATTGGAAATAAGGCAAGCGTGACCTATGATCTGTAAAATCTGCAAAAATAGGTCAAGGTCACCCATGTTAGAATTTCAACGAGATATATGCCAGATACAAATGTGACCACTGTAGCTGAAACAGTTATTAATATATCGATTAGCCAAGGCTAGTGATGAATGAACGGCACGACGGACGGACGGCCGGACGGACAGACGAAAAAACTTTTTTCAGCGAGGCAGAGGATAAATATAAGATCAGAAGTGAATTGTTTTGATCTGACCTAAACATATGTTTGATTGATATTGTCCATTTTTCCTGCAGCCACAGGTTCAAAAGTAACATTTTACCTGGATCATAATGCAGAATAAGCCGATTATGCTAATTATTTTAATTATGCTAATAAAAAAAGTTGCCCAAAGTTGCCACTTGGGCAACAAACCTAAATTTGTTCAGTGACATCATAATAATATGAATCAGTCGAAACATCTTACACTTCTCATAATTTCTAGGTCCCCATTGAACATATAAGAGAAGCAACTGGACTATTATTCGCAAAAAGGCCCCAAGATATTCAGTCCTTGAGCTGTGTGAGAGGGTGTGTCTTTCAGTCTAATAAATAGCATAAAAACAAGGATCAGGCCCATATTGACCATCTCGATCAAGATGACTATTTTGACCAATCCGAGGCCTACGATATTTCGTAACTTGTAGGAGAATACGGACCCTGGTGCAGCACCGCGAACTGCCACATGAATCGTCTCAAACACAACCAAGATCGTTTGGAAATGTCGTCGAATATGTTAACGTTTATTTTTTCTTTAACGTTTCAACATGTTTAACGACTAATAATATAAAATTAGCCACTGCTTTTTTTAATAAGACTATGGCTAACGTTTGTATTTTTTCTGAAGACCTTAGACATTAGAATCTCCAGACTCCCAGGGGAGTACAATAGCCCCACGTTATTCCCGTTATTTCCACGTGATGCCAGGACATCACCTAAAGGGCTGTCCAGGTCGTTGCTTCATAAAGGCAAGCTTCACCTCCTGTCTCATACAATTCTCACGATATGCCAGACATCTCCCACTTGTCAAAAAGAAAATGAGCGGTTACTGCATTTTTTCTTTGCACAACCCTTTGCCCGTATTCTCATACAAGTTACGATATATCGTAGGCTTCGGATTGGACGAGATGGCCATCTCGACCAATCCGAAGCCTACGATTATCGTCACTCGTACGAGAATACAGGCTCAAAACTGTGGTGCAGTTTTTTCCATTTTTTTCCAGTCATTCCAAGTGAATTTATTGTCAGTGAAGTGAGAGAATAATATTGTTTTACGACGCTCCCTGCACGCTGTGATAATAAAATTATCATACCGGAATAAAGCTGGAAATCGGAAATTTACCCCACTATTATCATGCTTAGCAAAATTGTTATTCAAAGGGTATTTTCTGTGAAGTTTCAGCGTGCAATATCTTATGAGTCAATGACAATTTGTCATGGTCCATTCAAAATAACATTGTCGAAGTTAAAAAGTATCGTGGGCGAGGGGATAAAAATTAAAACTAAAATTAAACTAAGCTAAAGTTTAGCGAACAACCTATTTGCAAGCATATTAACCAGATCGCTTAAAAGTGTACATAATTATGAAAAACGCTACTGCACGTTTTAGGGATAATGATAACGACCAAGGCAATAATGTGATTTTAATCAGATTTGTTTTGTGTTGGTGATAAAAATTAATAGCTAGAAGAGTTTTTAAATTGTAGCACAATTAGAATTGAAAAATATTGCCATCATTTGTTTTAACTCTTGCGAAATGTTCAGAAAAATAGGATTGTTAACTTTTTCCGGGGCTGTCTTTTGTTGTGTTCTTCCACCGCGCCTAATATTGTTTTTATATTCTATAAACAATACCGATAAATGAAAAAACGTTTTTTTTAAATGCTCTTATTTTAGAACGTTTCGATATTGAACTGTGTGCAGGGTTACCTGAAGGATTTATATATATATATATATATATATATATATATATATATATATATATATATATATATATATATTTTTTTAGGGTGATAGTGTTTGGAGGGAGGAGCTGCTGTGCAAGCGGAGCGAGCAAATTGTTTCAGGGGGGGGGGGGGAGTGGCCAGTTTAGAGGGGATACAAAAAGGCTCCAGGTAACTCTGGTTTGTATATACTCAGAGAATCACACTAATAATTAAATTATTATGATCATCTATGTACACAATGTAATACTCACCTATATTCAACATGGAGTATTATTTAGGACGTCAGCTACCCACACCCCCACCCTCCTTAGAACTGGACGGTTTCTTGTCTTTCCAGCCATTTACATTGTTAAAGCTAAGCCTGATATCTTATATGTATAACATCACTATACTCTGATGACATCGCAATCTCTGACACAGAGGCCTCTATTTTTAAATGTGATAGCTAAAAAAGATCACAAGTTTACGCCTGCTGAAAATGGCCAAGTTTTTCATAAGCACTTAAAATATACGCTTTAATTTCATGGTTTCCGAGTAACATCCACAAAATGGCGGTCAGTGTTTAACCGGACCGACGGCGAAGTTAGGCAGGCCGGACATGCCGGGTAACCTCACTAGTGGTAGCGTGTATAGCTTACTTATAAAATAATCACTATTACGTATAGGATAAAACCCGAGGAGCTCTACATTTTTAGCTTTAAAAAAGGCCGAGGCCAAAGGCCGAGGACTTTTTCAAAGCTAAGAATGTAGAGCTCCGAGGGTTTTAACTGACTTAAAACACATACGACTATAATCAAATAATGATAATCCCCCATAATCAACAGTTCAGTCGTGCCTGACTGATTATAGCACTATATAGTCCTATACTTGATAGGTATGTACTTGATGAACAATAACTTTCCATTCCCGGCTTAGAATGTCGTGGTCGGACAAAGAAAATAATGTAGTGGTGTGGTATAAAAACGCAATCAGCACTAAAAGGTCGAATCCGCGCAGCAGACCAACCAGATTTACACAATCATGATCTGATCAGATGACTGACCACAGTCTGTGGTCATGCTGACCCTTACTGTAGATCTGGTAATATTCGGGAGATTTTAATTTTCGCGATTTTTGCGCGGAGGACAAAATAGCGAATTCAAGAATATCGCAAAAAATATTATTATAATAGCACTACTAAAGAAAAATAAAAAATCGCGATTTCTAAAATTCGTGAAATGTCCCAAAATCGGAAATTCGCGAAAATTTCAACACGTGAAAATTGCCAGATCTACATTATTTAAATTTTCGCCCACTTGCGAACCACAACTTCAAGTGGGTGAAAATTACGCATATTTGTTTAACTCGAGATATTTGCAAATTCTCGTGTTTCAGCACATATTTTTCTTCCAATATCAGTGATTTAATCGACAAATAAAACAAGTGGGTGGAAATTACTCAATATTAGTTTGATTCGAGATATTTGCAAATTCTCATGTTTTAGCACACATTTTTTTCCAAATATCAGGGATTTGATCGACAAAAAACAAACAAATTAATAACGACAAAATCGTGATCAGCTGGATCAATGTATATTAACGTCATTCAGGCTGCAGATTCTGCCATCTTAGAGATATGACAACTTGAAAAAAACTATAACTAGGAACAGCATATGACTGGTCTACGGGTTTAATATGGTAATTATTATTCTAAAAAAACAAGCGTCCACATATGTCGACATCATTATTGGTGATGTTCCAACTGCAAAACTGTTATATCTGACCATGTTAGTCGTGAAATACATCTGCCCAGTCGACTTATCATAACAACATTTGTTTTTGTATCGAGCATATTTGCTGAAATTAAAAAATATACAAAACATTGGACATTACTATTACACTGATGTTACAAGTCACAATGTTGATGCTAATAGTATTTACGTGTACTATTCAGACATTACATATATATATACCGATTCTCATTTAAAAAATTATCTGAAAACTTACATCTTTGCCAATGATTTTTTGTAATTAACAGACACAAAATTGAAAGCGGGAATTGGCTGCCGTCTCGAGTTTTATGCAGCAGCTGCGCACGTGTCTTTGTCTATTGATCTGTATAAACGTCAGAATATACGTCGTTTTTTCTGCTTTAAAGCGCCTTGTGTGATTGCCTTGTTCGACATGTTAAACCCTTAACATGCCGTGCTATTTTAACCCTTTCAGCACGGGGAGACGTCAGAATCTGACGTCTAAAGACGGTCCTCGCACTCAAAGAATTTTAAAAAGTATAAAGTCTGTAGACTCTTTCCAAGGCAGCGGAAAGAGCTAATGGATATGTATGATGATTTCAAATGGAAAAAAAACCCTTTAGTCTCCGTGGTTAATACAAAAATATTTCATATTTTTGCAAGGGTCAATGTCTACATACTGTTGGGTCTTATCAAACCCCACACGGTGTGTGGCTAGCTGTATCATTGCATAGTCTGATTTTTTCCGATATGCCCACAAAATATTCCACATTAATTTTACACTAGATCATGGTACGGTTTCACCAACTGACTTAACCCTTTAACAGCCAAATTATTCAATTGGATTTTCATCCACTTGAAGTTGTGTCTCGCTTACGCGATCCACAGCTTCAAGTGAGTGAAAATTATACAGGCTTTACAAAATGAGTGTCAACTCTTTTCAAATATTCCTAATTCATGTCACATTTTATCTTTAAGGAAGTACTGGATGTGGTAATAAAAATTTAAAAAAACGAATTTATTCGACACTGGCGGTAAAAGGGTTAAGTCAACATTTTGTATTAACCCCTATTTTAACCCTTGCAACGCTGAATTAATTTTGTATAAATCATGGAGACCAAAGGGTTTATTTCAATTTGAAATCATCATAAATATCTTAGTTGAAATGGTTAAGCCCGTGGGGCATGAGCAGCCAGCGGACTAACATGAGTAATCTTAGGAATCATCACTTACATTTATATTTGCAAAAACAGTTTCCACTTATGGATATTCAGCACGAGAGCAATACAATTTATGATGCGAGAGTCCTTGATTTCAGTCGCTCCTTTCGAAGTTAAAAACAATCAAGCGGGCTACAGACAGCAAATTTGTTCAGGTTATCGCATAGAAAGTTGTATAGCTCTAGTGATGTATATCATTCTGTAAAAAATGTTTTACATACCTTGAATTACTCAGATTATCGACTGTATAGTTCTTCATGTGTATAACGCAGTGTTTTCTGAGCCCCCCCCCCCTCCCTCTTGTCCCGCGTATTATGAACAGTAGTTTTATTCTATCTCTTTAACCCTTTAACCGCCGGTGCCGCATATAGTCGGGTTTTCATTTTTTATCACCACAATAAGTACCACATTTTAAATATATTAAAGATAAAATGTGACATCAACCAGCAAGGTTTGAAAACATTTGACCTCCATTTTTGTAAAAATCTGAATAATTTTCACTCACTTGAAGTTGTGGATCGCGTCAGCGAGACACAACTTTAAGTGAGTGAAAATTCAGATTTAATAATTTGGCGGTTAAAAGGTTAACATACCGTGGTATTTTACAAAACTTACCCAGCAAACACAAAACAGTTGTATAACATTCATACAACGTCGGCCCAGCGTCTTTGACGTTCTAAATGTCAGACAAAACACACCGTGCTGGGTCTGATGGTATGGTATTTACCAGATGCTCGAAGGATCTCCCAACCATTTATTCTAAAAAAACGCATTGATTAATGAAAAGTTACACTGTCCGAATCGTTTAGTTTTGGTCAATTTTTGCTCTGGGGTCTGATCAGACCCCGGAGCGTTTACACTTCTCACGGCTTTATTATAATACTTAGCCAAATTTGGTTTTCGCCATCTGAAAAAAACAGCAACATTGCTGGCAAATTTGAATGAAGCATTTTTTGTGACGCGAACAGTACCTTTTGACATATAAAACAAAGCGTCCGGGGTGTGATCGGACCGCACACGGTATGTTAGAGGGTAAGCGGCTCTATTTAGCTGGCCTACACTCGACCCTTTAACTCTTAAAATGTTGAAATATTTTTTTCTAAACCATGGAGACAAAAGGCTTTTTTTAATTTGAAATCATCATAAATATCTTAGTCAGTTCTTTGCACTTCATTCGAATACTTATGCTATGGGTCAACGGTCATTTTTCACATGTTGTTTTTTTCAATGCGGGGACCGTCTTTAGACGTCAGAATCTGACGTCTGTCGACGTCAGATTCTGACGTATAAAGACGATCCCCGTGCTGTGAGGGTTAATCCCTCATGTTGCATCAAGCCGTTATTATCTATCCCTAAAACAAACATAATTTTCCTGGAACTAAGGGGTTTTAGAAGGAAAATTTCCATGAAACGGTTTTACAAATACATGTTGCCAAATGTTATCATCACCCGACTTTAAGTCATCTTTATCCACTACAAGTGTTGTAGTGGATAAATTCAGAATTCAGATGGTAAATTCAGACTTGAAGGGGTTAAGCTTCACTTTACCCCTTAACCGCCGGTGCCGCATATATTGTTTTTTTTATTAGCACATCAAGTACCACATTTTAAATATGTTAAAGATAAAATGTGACATCAACCAGCAAGATTTGAAAAGAGTTGACCTTCATTTTAACAAATCTGAATAATTTTCTCTCACTTGAAATTGTGGATCGCGTCAGCGAGACACACCTTCAAGTGGGTGAAAATTCAGGTTGAATAATCTGGCGGTTAAAGGGTTAACACAGGTAGTAGTTTTCTCATTTTCCTAAATTATTATTGAAATTGGATCAAAATAATTAGGATAATTGCTGTTGTAGATTTTCTCTGACCATGATAACCACACCATAATGTTCTCATCTGTTGATTAGCAACACCTGTGTATGAAATGGTTGTTAGAACAGTGGGTATCCTCACATTACAAATTTCATGACATTATAAATTACATGATTTCGGGCTTCTTGATTCGAATACGTGTCTCAGAGTACTGTTTACCTGCTGTGTATATGTGACCTTGAAGGGGCCAGACCTGAGCGGCTGGCTGGCTTATAAGATGCAAATCCCGTGGCGCTTAATGAAGCAGGCTGGACGTCCATTAGAAGAGCGTGGCAATCAGCTAATTTGGCAGTGCACTGCTGGAGCTATACTGCTCTGCAAAGCCAAAAGGCAGTATCTGCTTACTTGTATAGTCAACAGATACTGCTTTGCACGGCTTTAGTGTGTCTTCTTGGCAATAGTATCTTCAATAATTGATATCCATTGTGATAATCCAAGAGCTTGTTAAACTGTCCACAATCAATACGTTATCAGTATCGCTTTACGAGTAACATCCTCTATATCCTGGCCGTGAGGTTAGTGTACATTATTAATGTTGAGCTTGTAACAGGTAGGATGTAAAATACAATTACATTGCCATGCAATATATGCCAAATACAAGATCGAATCAATATAAGCAAGATCTGGTCATCTTATTTTGGTAATAACAGTAAATAAGATGGCAGAACTGATTGCCACATTGTACGTACCAATACATGATTTACAAATGTAAAACACACAGAGCTACATGTATTTCGTTTCTTTGATTGAACTAATAATGTATTGTCGTGTTTTAATAAGATACTATATCAGACTGAAGGTTTGCGTGTCCATGACTAGATATAGCATATAGCATATTATGTGGAATGTCTGAAGATCAATCAAACAATAAGGATTCACCAAGACACCAAATCCATAAACTGTAATAATAAGTCCATATATAAATCTAGTCAGGTATCATGCTAAATTATTCCATCATGTATCATGTACGTCTTAATTACAGCAATCATTGTGAACATTATATGCAGTAATTTTGAACTACATCATTGTCACATACTCAGAATTACAGCATGTAATTATGTAGTAGTTCATTTCAGAGACAGCCAGAAAACCTGTTGGCTGAACACCGTCTTTCAAGCTGGGAGGTTCTTACTTAGCCCAGTGAAAACAAATTATTTGCATAGCATTAATACAATGTCGGCCCAACGTCTTCGACGTTGGTACAACATTGTATAAAGATTATACAAATGTTTTGTGTTTACTAGGAGTTGTTGTGGTTTGGTGTAGATCAATTGACTGTTGGGCATACCCAGCAAACACGACATAATTCAGCTGATGCTGGGTTAATGCTGGGCCACCGTCTTCGACGATGACCCAATATTAATCCAGCATTAGCTGAATATGTCGTGTTTGCCGGGTACTTATGTCTTTGGGGAGGTCTTATTAGCTGGCTTCTGGGCCACAGTGGCAGGGTTATGTGTCGAGTGCCAGTGGGAACAGTGAAGGTCTCATAAGTGTCCGCAAGAGGGCGTCCGTGATAATCCACCCGCTTCGAATTTCTTAGCCACAGCAATTCTTAGCAACAGTACCCCAACTAGCCCCAGCGTGACTGTACTGACAAGCGGTACAGTCACAGTTGCATACATTCGCTTCTGGCGAGACACCCCACCTCTGGTTATCGTGGAGTTAAATTACGAGAGAATCACACCCACCTGCAAGTATTAATGTGTGTACGCATGTTCCTGAATATTCAACCAGCTGCGCACACTTATAAAATAACATGTAACATTAAAGGGACCCCTTGGGATGAGACATTTTCAATGTTGTCAATTTTGAAATTTCAATTTATATGAAGCTATATAGCATACTGATCTTAACTAAAAATACGAGAAAGTCAAAAAACAATTTTAATGCAATGAAAAAGAGCGAAATAGTTGTATTTCCAGGTCGTATATTGCCATGTAAACAAAACAAGTCAGCAATATTCAGCACTTTCCATCACATATTCCCACGTATCAGACGGTGGGATCAGAGCAGTCGCCGCTAATTGGTGTTTTATAATCAGGACACGGGAGGACACACCTGCAGCACTGAGTGTCTACCCAACGCTGAGCCGATGCCATCAGCATGTGGCCCAATGCTGTGAAAACATTCAATCGTCCTTCAGGTATACAAATAGTTTGTTTGGGTTACTTCTGGTTTCATAGAAATGTTGATTAAAAATATTTGTAAAAATATGAAAATTCTGAAAAAAATAAAAACATGATCCGTGGGATACACTACTTCAGTGCGGAGTTAAAAACGAAAATTGATGTCATCCCAAGGGGCTGCTTTAAAATCAAGTAACAAAATCGCAGTTAGCTGAAAACAACGGTCATTTTTATTTTCAGAAATTCCGCCCAACTTGTCACTTCCGGAAATCAGCAAATCCAGTGACCAATAAAACGTCCGTTTCATTGTCACATGATCGGCCCTTTGTGCATATAATATTGCACCACGTGTGATCACACTGGAGAATCTAAAACACGCCTATTTGCGAAGTGCAACGCTTCTCGGCGCCAAACTGTCATTGTTTCAGAAATCTTTCGCAATATCGACTGAAAAAAAGCCAAAATATTCAATTTTTGTCCAATAAAGGTGTGCACGGAGCATTAGTACATCTTACGGACTTCCACACATGGAATTTAGTGAAAACAGTTTTGGTACCCTACCTCAAAACTGGGCACGATTCCATTCATATGTATTTTTTTAAATCTGTTTATATATACAATGGGATAGATTATGTTACATTAAGTCTGTTTTACGCCACTGATATCTTATTAATTTGTTTATTGACCTGCGTAGAAATAAACCGTTGAAACGCTGTAAAATCATTGTTGCTCGCCTATTGGAGCAATTTGAAGACGCCTATTGGAGCAAATATTATTAGTAATGGTATGGCTATATTAAATACGGATTTGTTTTATCTTTGGCTATTTTCATAAGCCGGACTTATGTGTTATGTAGCCTACGGCGGGATAAATAAATTTAAATAATATTTATAATATAACCTGATAGTCTACATGTAGATTATAGCCTAACAAAATGTGCGTTAATATAAAGAGATTATTAATCGTACTGCATAGCCTACTGGACCTATCACCTGATCACTGTTCTGCCATTGATAGGTTGGCCTATAGGCCTACACGAGGCATGGTGGTCTGATATTAGGCCCTATAGGCCTATAGGTCCATGAACAGCTAATAGCCTAGACCTGTGATTCACTACAACGTGGGGGCGTGGACCATGGATTGTTGTGCTCCTTTTATCCTAGAAAATGAACGTTTTTTAACATAATTATGGTGATGACTGAGAGCAATCTCGACATCAACTCAAGACACAGTAGGCCCTACATAACTTTTTAATGCTGTAATATCACTGATTCTAACCAACCAGTCCTATTGTAGTACCCTCCAGTGGGTACTTTGATCGACGTACGTCCTTCAATCGTAGTACCTTAGTAATCCTACGTCAATCCAAGTACCGTCATTTATAAGCCAGATTATTTAGCCTTTACATGGGTGCCCCCTAAGAAATCTAATGAACAGTTTTGTAAGCTCTCCCGATTGCCAGACATTGGTGATTCCCTTCTTCTGATGTGACAGCTTCTGCTGGAAATATCTGAACGTCCCATAGGCAAGTTTATAAATTAGTAAACTTTCCCCAAAGCATGCCAATACTATCTGGATGCTTTTCACACATGATACTCTAGTGTAATAAGCATGGGGGACACAAAATTCTGGGCAATAACGAAAGGTAAATATATTAAGAACATTTAGAATATACAATATTGAACTTTCTATGGCATAAATAATAGAAATAAGATAAATTTGAGCACACCCCCTCTGCAATTTTCAACCATGCACATGTGTAGTACGTCCATTTAAGTACCATTGGGTACTTTGATTGACGTACCTTGCTGGAGTAGTACTTTGTGGTACTTCGATTGAAGTACTGTGATTTGAGCATTATCAACTAAAAATACATTTTTATCATTAATATGCCATAGATTCCAATGCAAATCAAGTCCAATACTTGCTTTAGACCTTACACTATATGTTGACAATGATTATCTTACCCCCTAAACAAAGCTGCCGCTTTATTTGCAAAATAAGGCACTACCACGTGTTGAGTTGTTCTTGGGAGTAGCCTACAAATGACGTCACCCATTTCTGGAGAACAGCACCTAAGATTGGATGGGTTTAACCAATGGGAAAGCTTATTACAATCGTACTGGAAGCTATTTAAATATCAGTGGAAGTACTTGCATTGACTTACCAAGGTACTTCGATCGAAGGACGCACGTCGATCGTAGTACCCAAAAGAGGGTACTACAATCGACGGTCCGCCTCGACCTAATTATCGACCTGATCAATCGAGACCAAGTCTTTCATAATTATGAAGGCAAAAGGGAGACTAACGTAGTGTGCCCTATTTCGGTCATAGCCCTTATTCGGTCATAGTAACTTTGGGATCCCTTTACCACGTGCTTGGCGCCTTTAGCAGACAGATAAACAACGAAACGAAAACAAAGACCATATTACAGCATAATGCCGGCATTTAAAGCTTTTTATATACATTTTATTTAATAGAAATAGCCATTTGAAAATGGGTCGTACCAAATCGTATACTTAGCATATGTACTACATAAAAATATTGTACCCTTGCACGCCTTAGAAAAATACTTTGTGATCGATATTACACCTCAATATGAACGCTAATTAGTTCTCAATAGATCGCCAGAAGGCCTACTAACGCTGTGAAGCCGAGAGAAGTCATTTTATTCACTTAAAACACTGCTGAAAAATATGACTGAATTGGGACCCGACAAAAGCTTGTTTTGACCGAATTGGGTCACCATAAATACTCAAAGGTCCCTTAATCGGTCTCAGGGGCCTAATTCAGTCACAGGATGTCCTAATTCAGTCCCACCCTATAACCAAATAAATCAAGTAGGCCTACAAAATTACTTCTATCCCGGAATTTATGGGAAGATGAAAGTCAAAGAATATACGCCAAATTAGGATGCTAATGGGAGACAAGTTTGTCAGCAAAACTAGAATTCCCGCTGTGTTTCGGAGGTTTGGGGCCACCTTTGTGCACATAAGGCTAAACTGAGTCATCCTGAGGATGTTGAGATGACACTGCCGTCAAGACACAGGATTCGAAAGGCCTGATGCCGAGCACGCTACCTGTCGGTCACGGAGGTTCCCCACAATATTGAATCTTTACGAGTGCGCAAGGAGTTTTGTGTCTTCGAAACTCGAAGGCCAGAATTGGGTTCGAACCTGCGATCCCCGATTTTCCAAGCAGACAGCTTTAACCACTGCACCAGGGCCCCCGCATCTGTCGTAAAGGAGTCATTCAGAAAGTTCAATCTGAATGCAATTGATCAGGAACTACCTAATACATGTTCAAGCTCCACAAACATCAGCTTCAAACCAGCTAGAAGAACTTCGTAGCCTACCAGAGTATCAGTTTAACCATGCACGAAGGTTAAAAAGACCTCCTGGGTTTAACAGACAGCGGACTGAATGACATGGAATCGGTGTTTTTTTTTATCTCATAGGCTTACTTATGTGGTATCCCCCTCTGTCATCCCTGCTTGTTCAGTAGTTGTAACTGTTGGAATATTGAATATTTCGTGTATACACCTACTGGAATATTAAATATTTCGTGTGGACGTTGTCCGCCAATTGTGACACTTCAAGCTGTGCAAAGGCCTTAGCTAAAAAAATCAACTTTTCTGATGATAGACGCGAAAAGTCGTGTTGGTGATAACTACCCAGTGTAGGCCTGTACGCAACATGGAGTTTTCTCAAATAGTCCATGGGCCATAAGGTTAATCAGTAGGCCCTACCAAAAAATTGAAATTTTCTAATCATAATGACCATGTGAGTATGTGTATTGTGATACATTTTCAGTATGATAAACATTTCAGATGAGTAGCTTAACAAAGATGGCGATAAATTTCAAAAAGGCGCGAATCCAAGCTAAATTGCATGTGTTTACATGCTTGAAGATTTCATCATACAAATCAAATGTATATACATAATTATTGGTGTATTAGAAGCTGGAGACCACTATGTTAAAATACCGTTTACAACCATCATAGCTGACTTCGAAATCAGTAAATCTTGCTATGGTTTACTTATATGTCGATCACAATATATTTGATCACAGCTGACAAGTATCACGTCCCCCATATCGTTTTTTTAGCCCGCTAATTGGTGCATTGTTTGATGATGGGCCTAATCAGGGGAAATCTATTAAGTTAATGAAAATTTTAAAACCTATTGGCAATCCTCTACGTCAAGGCCTAAATGATTTTGCAAAATATTAATTTGATCCATCAATGACAAATTGGTCTGTATAACCATGAAAAAACAAACAGAATTTTTTTGGGGTTATTGTGGTGTAACAGATGACAAGATATACTTTGTTGTTCCAGTTTCAAAATATGTTTTCTTTGCAACTCATAGAGATGCAGTGTTGTGTATGTGTGTGTGTGTGGGCGGTTTCCGTGACCGAGACCAGGCGTGTTTGCCTCAGATCGCCAAAGCTCAAATTCCAAACTCTTTTCATTTAATTTAACTTAGCATCTCTGGGACAATCATGTTCAGTTCCGCAATAGAATGGTTCACGAAATATTGATGCATGACGTCAGCCTTCACCTCGATGAAAAGTTATTGGGCTGTGGAATAACAAAAACTCGGAAAATCAACATCTAAGATATCAACATAATTATGCATGCCAATTCTCACCAGGGTTTGAGACAGGGACACAAATTAAATCTGCAGAGATTTAACAGCAGTACGAGAAATAAGTTATAAGTATAGTCCAATCAAATGATTAGGTCCACATATGTGTGGCGCTGTTCGTACACAGTGGACTAACGTTACTCCTCCAGTAGAAGAACATGATGTGCATCGAAAAATATGCTAATTCTAAAACAGGGGAAATATGGATTTAATGACAGTCCTGCTTACGTTGGACACAACAGCATTGTAGGCCTACAGTAGTTGTAATTTTAGGGGGCCCCCATTCAACTCGCAGGGGGAGGGGGAGCTGAAATATTTTTTTTAAATACATATTCTCAGGCTAAATGTTCGTGAAATTAATAATTGTCTGAAGGACATGTTGTAAAGAAATATTTAACTTCAAACTAAATATAAAATAAATAATTATATAAACTCCTGAGCATCAGTTTAATGGCCGCTAAAGCAATTTTGATTGACCGAACCTTAAATGTGTGCAGCAGAGCGCACCGGAAAATCAATACTACGCCTAATTTGGCATCTAAATTTATAGACAGGAAAGTTTTAGGGAAGTGAAATAAATATTTGTCTCCACACACAAATGGAAAGAGATATTTTGCTTCGGGCAGAGTGTGAAAGACTGAAAGATTGAAAATGAAATAAATAAATATGTCCGAATAAAACAACTCCATCCCCCCTCCCCTAGAAATTAAAGGGTGGCTCCTTTATCGTGTGTATTTGGGATACAATATTATTATTGTCAATAATAAAGTTAAAATATGTACACTGACCGAATTAAGACACCATGACCACTTTAGGTCGCCAACTATGACTTATTTGGGACACCAGGTCCCTATTCAGTCACAACAGATTTATTTTTTACAAACGTTCAAATTTTTTGCTTTTTTTACCATTTTCTCTCATTTTCAAGAGAAATGTTGATACAATGATGAAAATTTCAATTTAAAAACATTTGTTTTCGTTGCTAATGCACTGTGAACTAGGGATATTTGAAATTGTGAAAAGTATGACTGAATAAGGGCACTTTACGTTAGGCTAACACATTTTTTATTGGAAGCCATCTGTGACTGAAATCTTCAATTTCCAGTTTTGTTTCAGCCACAATTGGGCTAGGCCTATAGGCTACTTACCCCCTGCTTATTGTGTCACCCAAGTGTACGATAGGGCCTACAGGGCCACACGAGTGCACATGTAGTTCACATGTATGCGAGCCATTCTACAAAAACAGTGAATTTGGGGGTTTCACATTGTATCAAAATAAAATCTACAAAAATTCAAACGTATTGCAATGATTTATTATGTTTGTCAGACAACTGAACAATATCAATCAGTATTTGGCAGTGATCGTTTAGTACCCCAACACAGGGGGTGGAATAAAATTAATGGATGGCAAATATGTCAACACCGTACCATTTTGTAATGCTAAGCACACATTACACCACAACCTCACGTTTTGCGTCTGCATTATATCCAGGTGATCCATTTCTATAAAAAGGAGTTTTGAAAATTATCCTTGGTCCCATGGTCAGGAACATATATAAAATAAAACGTTACATGTAGAGGTCATCACCGTAATAGGTTGGCGTCATCACGTAACATAGCCTGTCAGACGTAACCGATAGGTGCATATATGTACACATACAATCTCACTAATTATTAAAATTGGCCTACTTTCATCTAGTTCAGCTTAAGCATCAAAAAATGTAAAGTGGATTAATATTAAAGCATTCCAACACAATCTGTCAACACCATAACAAAATTTGTCAGCACCGGAACAGAAATTCGTTATGGTGATGACTGTTACTGTTATGACAAATTGTATGTCTATTAAATATTTCCCCCTGAAAAAAATCAATATTATCACCCAAACTATATCATATATTTGGGTCACACAAATCAGCTTAACGACATTGACTTTTGCTTTCTACTTTCAACTGTGGCTATATGTGGGCCGTTAAGGTGATGACTTACAATAAACATTCCATTTAAAATTATTCCTTAGAGTGGTATTTTGAAAGACAAAATATAAAACTTTCACCAACCTTGTGTGTCCCATGCTAGAACACAAAAGATCAGTCGTATGCAATGATCATCACAACATACCAGTTGCAATTAACACCAGCTAGCCTCATGAATATGCTGTGTTATGGTGTTGACATTACTTTGATGGGCACATTTGTCAATGCAACATGTATGCTACCATACGGCACCCTTTTCTCTGTATGATCTGATTGGTATTCCCTGAGGTTACAAACTAGGAAATACATTTCCAGATACCTGGCACTTATGTGCATTGCAAAATGTTATTAAACACAGAAAATCACCTTTCGGGCACGTTACGGTGTTAACAATAATGTCATACTCGCATACCAAAAACTATTATAATGGGTGCACTTAGGAGAGTGTTTTTTTGCCAACATTGTGCACATTGATAGTGAACTGTTGACATGGGCAGCTACATTTAACAGCCTTTAATTTAGGTAGTAGGCCTATTCAACGTTAGAGTAGGCCTATACAGCAATTATTCTTGTGTAGGCCTACAGCCTTTTCACGCTTGGGCCCTACCTGTGGCTGATTTAATGTCGACTTGACATTTATTTGTCCCGTATGATAAGACTAGACCTGACAACGAGTCACTCTTCGCTGTACATCATGTAGGCCTACATGTAAACTATAGCCTTGTGTGGGCTACATATTAACCTCATCCTCCTATTCTCCCAATCTCCCAATGCATGCCATGTGAACTAAGCCTACATGTGCACTTGTGTGACCCTGTACATGCTGTAGGCCCTATCGTACACTTGGGTGACACAATAAGCAGGGGGTAAGTATAGCCCGATCGTCGCTGAAACAAAACTTGAAATTGAAGATTTCAGCAACACATGGCTTCCAATAAAAAATGTGTTAGCTTACTTTCTCTCGGGGACAAGGCCAATCATGTACGCAGAAATGACTTAAGAAAGAGTTGTTTGACTAGTTTTATTCTCATATGTCAAAACTGGTGGTTCTGTGAACATATACCTCATTTTTATTACATGAAACAAATGAAATATGTCGTTAACAATACTGTGATACAATAAATAAATTGAAATTATACATCATAAATATCACAATTCGGAAGTCATTTAATGACACTTACAAACTTTGACGCCTTGAATAACAATGGTACACTATAGGAACTTAGCACAGGTGTGAGTCAAGCTGGACAAGCACCTGCTGCGGCAGATATGAAAAAAACAAGGATAAATTTTAGTGTCTTTTAATCACACAGTCATTATTAACATATATTTGCATACATGTATTAAATAATAATAATTATGAAAGGCTTGGCCTCGACTACACAGGTCGATAATAGGACTGGTTGGTTAGAATCAGTGACATTACAGCTAGGCCCTACATCCCATGCTCAACTCATATGGTACAAGCAACATTAAAAAGTTATGTACTGTGTCTTGAGTTGAAGTCGAGATTGCTCTCAGTCATCACCATAATTATGTTAAAAAACTTTCATTTACTAGGATAAAAGGAGCACAACAATCCATGGTCCACGCCCCCACGTTGTAGTAAATCTCAGGTCTAGGCTATTAGCTGTTCATGGACCTATAGGGCCTAATATCAGACCACCATGCCTCGTGTAGGCCTATAGGCCTACCTATCAATGGCAGCACAGTGATAGGACCAGTAGGCTATGTAGTAAGATTATTAACTGTCCTTATATTAACGCACATTTTGTTAGGCCATAGTCTATATTATAAATATCATTTAAATGTATTCATTCCAGCTGTATGCTACATAACACAATAATCTTAAGGCCTATAGTCCTGCTTAAGCAAACTGCCTTAGATAAAACAAATCCGTACTTAACATAGCCATATACCAATACTAACATATATAGTTGCCCCAATAGGCGTCTTAACATTGCTCCAATGTGCGAGCAACATTGATTTTACAACGTTGTCTACGTAGATCAGGCTGATCCACTCTGCTTCTGGAGCATAGCGCAAAAGTCCCCAGCTTGGACTATTGTCTACGCAGGTCATTAAACAAATAAATAAGATATCAGTGGCGTAGAACATAATTACTTTAACATAATCTATCCCATTATAGAACGTATATATATGCAAATAGATTTAAAAAAATAACATATGAATGGAATCCTGTCCAGTTTTGAGGTAGGGTAGCCTACCAAAACTGTTTTCACTAGTCTGAGAAATGTTTTCAACTTTTCCATGTAAATTCCATGTGTTGAGGTTCGTAAGATGTACTATTGTTCCGTGCACACCTTTATTTGACATAAATTGAACATTATGGACTTTTTTCCAGTCGATATTGTAAAATATTTCTGAAAAAGTTGACAATTCAGCGCCGAGAAGCGTTGCACTTCACCAATAGGTGTGGTTTTGATTCTACAGTGTGAGTGTGTGTGCTCAGCAGCGCCACAGACATCAGAGCGTGTCGTACAACCAGAGATATTATAATAACGTTATTATAATATCTCTGGTACAACTATCAACAGAGCAAAATGACGACGGCGCTGAATTATCACCCTGCCCAGTCAGGTCAGACCGTCAGACTACCAGTCTGACCTTGACAACAGGTGTGTGTAAGGCCTGTATGAAATGGAGGGGGTGCGAGCATCATGAATATTCATTATGACGTCACCGGCCGACTGACTGCGGTATGGAGGTCACACTCAGGTCAAATTGTCTGGCCAGCAGGAGTTGGGCAGGGAAGAGGGGTTCTAAACACATAGCACATATACGTGATATCAAGGAGTCTGCCGGTAGCAGACAACTGGATAGATGAAGATGTGAATTATGAAAATGATTATTGTCGCGATAAAACTTCGATATAGTTTTTTGCACACTATTATAGCAAATGATTCTAACACAATAAAATACATAATCTATCGAGAAAATTAATGACAAAGCCTAGGAGTATTCTATAAACTTGTAAATTCATGGCGAGGTGGGTTTCATTTTTTTAATTTCTCGCTAACAAACATGGGAGATGTTGAGATCAATTCTCAGCCCTCGTGCTTGACCGAGGACTGAAATCTTAGCTATACCCCAACCACCGGGCGGGGGCCCTAGGGTAGTGGTTAGCACCGCTGCTTTTCACGCTGGAGTTCGGGGTTCGTTTCCCGGTCTCGGCGGTTTGAAAGAAACAAACATGTTTCTTCCCCATCCACTCGTGAAACATAGTATTGTGGGGAGCCTCCTTGACCGAGAGGTAGCGTGCTCGGCCTCAGACCTCGAGGGTTTGGATTTTGAATTTTGTGTCTGGTGGGCAGTGTCATCTCACCATCCTCAGAAGATTATCCTGGCCCAATTTAGCCTGTATGTGCACAAAAGTGGCATAAAGCCCGATTCATTTCATTTTTACCCCAAGCACCAATCAACGCTGGTGCAAAGATTTCTCAATTTTTGGAAAACATCCCCGACGTTGTCCAAAGATTGAGAAATTGACTAGCGTCGCCTCAATATATTATCCTTGAATAGCCACAAGAGCACAGATAATGTATAACGATACCATGTATGCCATGTATGTAAGCAACGGCTTACGCTTATATAAATTAATATGTACAGTTACCGTATGTATACCGGAACCGGGATATCAGAAAAATGGGCGATATTTTGTGTAAACATTGGCAATATAATAGTATCTACTGCAATGCCATTATACTTAGACCAATTATGTTGCTTGCGTGGTTAAACTAATAAACGTCGTTTATAATGGTTGACCCTTCAACCGCCGGTGTTGCATATATTCGGGTTTTCATTTTTTATTAGCACATTAAGTACCACCTTTTAAGGATGTTAAATATAAAATGTGACATCAATCAGCAATATTTGAAAACAGTTGACCTCCATTTTGTCAAATCTGAATAATTTTCACTCACTTGAAGTTGTGGATCGCGTCAGCGAGACACAACTTCAAGTGGGTGAAAATTCAGATTGAATAATTTGGCGGTTAAAGTGTTAAATAATGTAGTAGTTTTCTCATTTTCTCAACTTAATTTTTAAATTATCTGGTAAAGTATCTACACATTACCAAGATCCAAATAAGTATGCTGTTGTAGATTTTCTCTAGCCTTGATAACCACACCATAATGCTCTCACCTGCTGATTATCATCCCTCTTACGAGTAATGAATGTATCCGCGTTTGTCCATTGTTGCAAGTATTATTGCTCCGGATAAGTTCATCTCTGATTGAATATGTGACATTTACTTTACGGAATGCAATTATGATTCAATAGCGTTTCATAATACATGTATGTGTATGATCAATTAACCCTTTAACCGCCGGTGCCGCATATATTCGGGTTTTTATTTTTGATTAGCACATTAACTCTTCCTTTACCAATTTCGCATTTATGCGAAAACTACCTTCCTTTACCAATTTCGCATTTATGCGAGTTCCACATTTGTACATGCATTAATTGTAATTGATATATTTCATTACGTGCATGGTTGAAAATCGCCAACCAGAATGGTCAGTGGCATGGACGAAATGTTCTCTTGCATTTTAAATTTGTACAATGTGCGCATGCGCATAGCTATAACCTGTATAGTGCCCAGTGGCTACTTAAGGGGTCCTCTTTTAAAAAGAAGTCGGTTTCTGGGGGTATTTTGATCAGGGGGAAGTCGGTAAAGGAAAAGTTAAGTACCACATTTTAAATATGTTAAAGATCAAATGTGACATCAACCAGCAAGATTTGCAAAGAGTTGACCTCCAATTGTCAAATCTGAATAATTTTCACTCACTTGGAGTTGTGGATCGCGTCAGCGAGACACAACTTCAAGTGGGTGAAAATTCAAATTGAATAATTTGGCGGTTAAAGGGTTAAAGGTCACCATTCCGATTGCGGTAGCTTAAAGTAATTAGTTCAAAGACATGAGTCATGGCTTCACGAAAGAAAAAGCAGTTTTCGGCAACATACATTTCAGGTATGACATTTCAGATAGCAAGAGAGCAGCTGCGACATTTACCATTTATACTCAGACGGTTTTAAAGGTGGATTAAATTCTAATATAATACATGTACTGAGACCATTTATCATGATCACGACTATTGTCGTTTTCAACCTGTTTTATAATTCGATGAAATCACTGATATTGGGAACGAAATGGGTGTTTAAACATCAAATATTGTGTCCCAAATTAAACAAATTTAAGTTATGTTCAACCTCTTGAGGTTGTGGATCGCGGTAGCGAAACACAACCTCAAGTGGTTGAAAAATTTAATAAATTAACCTAGCAGGACAAGGGTTAATGCCTTGTGAAGCATAGTGCATTCGTCACTTTGTTCTTATTCTAATGCAAAAATGGTTTGATAGTAGCATCTCTATACTACAGATGACCACGAGCAACACGAGACGTTTATACAGATAAAATATATATTATGTAAATAAAATGTGAATATACTTTACCAGCACAGTTGTCACCAAGCAAGTGAAAACGTATAGTTAACTTAAAGGGGCTTCATATGTTGACTTGTCGATAAAAATAAATTTATATGAAGTCACATAGCCTACTGATCTTAGCTAAAGGTATTTAAAAATCATTAAAAAATTAAAAGCACTGACAAAGCCTAAGCTAGTTTATAAGTCGTGTACTGTCATGTAAATAGAACTATGTGCAGCATACAATACTTTATAACACCATCACCCACCTTCTCAGACTGTGAAATCCAGGGTACTTCAAAGGGCACCAATGTTAATTAGTGTGTGAAAGTGGGGGATTGGTGGATTCCCATGCAGCACTGATTGTCTGCCAAAGCTGGGCAGAAGGTATCAACATGTAGCTTAATGCTCTGCTAACAGTCAACAATCGTATAATTGTACAAATAATTTGTTTGTGTTATATCTGGATTCTTAGAAATGTTTATCAAAGATGTTTTTAAAAATAGACAATTTTGTAAAAAAAATCATGATTTGCGGCATACACTGCTCCATATAAAAAACAAACAAATAACAAAATTGATGTCATCCCACGTACAGAGTCCTTTTAGCAGTAAATGTAGTGACCACGTGGTAATGTGTAGATACTCTATCAGTACACTTGTCACTATGTGGTATTGTATGATATTTATCATGTTTGAGTGCACGGTACCAGATGAATACAGTTTATATCTCTAGAGATAATTATATTGACGAATTTTCTGAGTGGACTCAGGTGAAAAATGTGCTGGTGAAGTATCTACACATTACTACATGGTGACTAAAGTATGTATTCACCATGTGGTAATGTGTAGACCCAACACAGTTGTTACCAAGTGACAATGTGTATATACTTTAAATACCAGCACACGTGGTAATGTGTAGATTATATTTACCAGTACATTTGTCACAATGCGGTAATGTGTAGATACTTTACCAGCCCAGTTGACATCATGTGGTAATGTGAACATACTAACAGTTATTACCATGTGGTTATGTGTCGATATTTTGAAATTAACAGGGAATAGTCCAGGCTTTGCACTTCTTCCTGTCGCAATATTGCCACAATGCACAGAAAGCGACGTAATAAAGTTAGGCCTACATATATTTGCTAACTCGTCCAAAATTAATTACACGACAGTTACTTAAAGATCTAATCCACAACATTGTACTTGCAGTTGTCATTTATTTAAGCAAAATTGAAGGACATAATCCATAACAAAATCTATAAGAATACTGTACGGGTCAGCAAAAATAAAAACGGCAGAAGAGTGAGCCTGTGCAGAGTGAGCATTGAGCCATGCTGCAGTGCAAAGCCATGACGCAGTATCTGGTCAATACTCGTAAAATGAGCAGATATCGTAGGCGGCATACAGGCAGCTGACGATCAAACTATAGGCATCCTATTGGCCAAACATTACCCATTTTCACCCCAACCACCAATCCACGCTGGGGCAAAGATTTCTCATTTTTTGGAAAACGTCCCCGACGTTGTCCAAAGATTGAGAAATTGACTAAGTGTAGCGTTGCCTCAATATAATATCCTTGAATAGCCACAAGAACACAGATAATGTATAACGATACCATGGCAACGGCTTACGCTTATATAAATTAATATGTACAGTTACCGTATGTATACCGGAACCGGAATATCAGAAAAATGGGCGATATTTTGTGTAAACATTGGCAATATAATAGTATCTACTGCAATGCCATTATACTTAGACCAATTATGTTGCTTGCGTGGTTAAACTAATAAACGTCGTATATAATGGTTAACCCTTTAACCGCCGGTGTCGCATATATTCGGGTTTTCATTTTTTATTAGCACATTAAGTACCACTTTTTAAACATGTTAAAGATAAAATGCGACATCAATCAGCAAGATTTGAAAACAGTTGACCTCCATTTTGTCAAATCTGAATAATTTTCACTCACTTGAAGTTGTGGATCGCGTCAGCGAGACATAACTTCAAGTGGGTGAAAATTCAGATTGAATAATTTGGCGGTTAAAGTGTTAAATAATGTAGTAGTTTTCTCATTTACTCACCTTAATTTTTAAATTATCTGGTAAAGTATCTACACATTACCAAGATCAAAATAAGTATGCTGTTGTAGATTTTCTCTAGCCTTAATAACCACACCATAATGCTATCACCTGCTGATTATCATCCCTCTTACGAGTAATGAATGTATCCGCGTTTGTCCATTGTTGCAAGTATTATTGCTCCGGATAAGTTCATCTCTGATTGAATATGTGACATTTACTTTACGGAATGCAATTATGATTCAATAGCGTTTCATAATACATGTATGTGTATGATCAATTAACCCTTTAACCGCCGGTGCCGCATATATTCGGGTTTTTATTTTTGATTAGCACATTAACTCTTCCTTTACCAATTTCGCATTTATGCGAAAACTACCTTCCTTTACCAATTTCGCATTTATGCGAGTTCCACATTTGTACATGCATTAATTGTAATTGATATATTTCATTACGTGCATGGTTGAAAATCGCCAACCAGAATGGTCAGTGGCATGGACGAAATGTTCTCTTGCATTTTAAATTTGTACAATGTGCGCATGCGCATAGCTATAACCTGTATAGTGCCCAGTGGCTACTTAAGGGGTCCTCTTTTAAAAAGAAGTCGGTTTCTGGGGGTATTTTGATCAGGGGGAAGTCGGTAAAGGAAAAGTTAAGTACCACATTTTAAATATGTTAAAGATCAAATGTGACATCAACCAGCAAGATTTGCAAAGAGTTGACCTCCAATTGTCAAATCTGAATAATTTTCACTCACTTGGAGATGTGGATCGCGTCAGCGAGACACAACTTCAAGTGGGTGAAAATTCAAATTGAATAATTTGGCGGTTAAAGGGTTAAAGGTCACCATTCCGATTGCGGTAGCTTACCTTTGTGGTCAGCCAAATTAAAGTAATTAGTTCAAAGACATGAGTCATGGCTTCACGAAAGAAAAAGCAGTTTTCGGCAACATACATTTCAGGTATGACATTTCAGATAGCAAGAGAGCAGCTGCGACATTTACCATTTATACTCAGACGGTTTTAAAGGTGGATTAAATTCTAATATAATACATGCACTGAGACCATTCATCATGATCACGACTATTGTCGTTTTCAACCTGTTTTCTAATTCGATGAAATCACTGATATTGGGAACGAAAAGGGTGTTTAAACATCAAATACTTTGTCCCAAATTAAACAAATTTAGGTTATGTTCAACCTCTTGAGGTTGTGGATCGCGGTAGCGAAACACAACCTCAAGTGGTTAAAAAATTTAATAAATTAACCTAGCAGGGCAAGGGTTAATGCCTTGTTAAGCAAAGTGTATTCGTCACTATTTCTTATTCTAATGCAAAAATGGGTTGAAGGCTTATAGTAGCATCTCTATACTACAGATGACCACGAGCAACACGCGACGTTTATACAGATAAAATATATATTATGTAAATAAAATGTGAATATACTTTACCAGCACAGTTGTCGCCAAGCAAGTGAAAACGTATAGTTAACTTAAAGGGGCTTCATATGTTGACTTGTCGATAAAAATAAATTTATATGAAGTTACACAGCCTACTGATCTTAGCTAAAGGTATTTAAAAATAATTAAAAAATTAAAAAGCACTGACAAAGCCTAAGCTAGTTTATAAGTCGTATACTGTCATGTAAATAGAACTATGTGCAGCATACAATACTTTATAAAACCATTACCCACCTTCTCAGACTGTGAAATCCAGGGTACTTCAAAAGGCACCGATGTTAATTAGTGTGTGAAAGTGGGGGATTGGTGGATTTCCATGCAGCACTGATTGTCTGCCAAAGCTGGGCAGAAGGTATCAACATGTAGCTTAATGCTGTGCTCACATTCAACAATCGTATAATTGTACAAATAATTTGTTTGTGTTATATCTGGATTCTTAGAAATGTTTATCAAAGATGTTTTTAAAAATAGACAATTTTGTAAAAAAAATCATGATTTGCGGCATACACTGCTCCATATAAAAAACAAACAAATAACAAAATTGATGTCATCCCACGTACGGAGTCCTTTTAGCAGTAAATGTAGTGACCACGTGGTAATGTGTAGATACTCTATCAGTACACTTGTCACTATGTGGTATTGTATGATATTTATCATGTTTTAGTGCACGGTACCAGATGAATACAGTTTATATCTCTAGAGATAATTATATTGACGTATTTTCTGGGTGGACTCAGGTGAAAAATGTGCTGGTGAAGTATCTACACATTACTACATGGTGACTAAAGTATGTATTCACCATGTGGTAATGTGTAGACCCAACACAGTTGTTACCAAGTGACAATGTGTATATACTTTAAATACCAGCACATGTGGTAATGTGTAGATTATATTTACCAGTACATTTGTCACAATGCGGTAATGTGTAGATACTTTACCAGCCCAGTTGACATCATGTGGTAATGTGAACATACTAACAGTCATTACCATGTGGTTATGTGTCGATATTTTGAAATTAACAGGGAATAGTCCAGGCTTTGCACTTCTTCCTGTCGCAATATTGCCACAATGCACAGAAAGCGACGTAATAAAGTTAGGCCTACATATATTTGCTAACTCGTCCAAAATTAATTACACGACAGTTACTTAAAGATCTAATCCACAACATTGTACTTGCAGTTGTCATTTATTTAAGCAAAATTGAAGGACATAATCCATAAAAAAATCTATAAGAATACTGTACGGGTCAGCAAAAATAAAAACGGCAGAAGAGAGCCTGTGCAGAGTGAGCATTGAGCCATGCTGCAGTGCAAAGCCATGACGCAGTATCTGGTCAATACTCGTAAAATGAGCAGATATCGTAGGCGGCATACAGGCAGCTGACGATCAAACTATAGGCATCCTATTGGCCAAACATTACCCATAGGAATCTTAGATATCGTAGGCGGCCTACAAGCTGCTGACGATCAAACCATATACATTTAATAGGCACAATCTCTCCGCAGGTATCCTAGATATCGTAGGCGTGCTGCATTGCGGCCGCCGTCAATCAGCACATTTTTTAAACATCGACCCATCTCTAAAATCATGTCTTCTTTCTTCATATTCACTCTTTTCATAACAGCAGTGTCATTTATACATAAGAGCGATGAGTTGGCCTCCTGTGGCCCAACCATATTTGAAACAAATTATCACCAGCCTTCATCATTAACAAACATCATGTTTTCTAATTTGTTCAAAGCAAAATTACCTTTTTTAAATGTATGTATCAATCGGAAATTACTTCCACTACCACCTTCTCGACCATCTTTTAAATTGGCTATCTCACTTCTACTGGCAGGACATGTCAGCTTAAATCCGGGTCCCTCTGGCTCAAATGAAAGAATCAAAATTGCAACAATGAATGTCCGATCTATCAAACCTAATACTGCCCCCTTCTCCGAATATGTAACATTTAAAAATCTGGACATTGTGGCAGTGACAGAAACATGGTTAAAACATGATGAAACGAAATCAACGATAGCTGATATCTCACCTCCTGGCTATTCGTTTTTTCATGAACCTCACGCAGATCAGCGGGCAGGAGGAGGTGTAGGCATACTAGTGTCTGACCAATTAAAAACTGACATTCATCCTCTGCCATCATTTAAAAGTTCGAGGCGATTTCTGCACGTATCGGGAACAATTCGTTCAGTGGTTTCGTTTGTCTGCCTGTACAGGCTTCAAAGCGGTACATCCTAATTTTTTGATGTATATTTCAAGATCTACTAGAGAACATAATTTCACTGCATGACAATTTGTATAGATTGGGAGATTTCAACTTACATCTAGATAACTCAAATGGAAACACCAACAAATTCAATGAAATCCTCACATGGTTCCATCTTAAGCAGCATGTTAATTTTCCAACTCACATTCATGGTCATTGGCTAGATCTGCTAATCACCAAACGCATTTCTAATTCTATCAAATCAGTTTTTTCGGCAGCAGGTATCTCGGACCATCTTGCGGTCATATCAGAAATTGACTGTTGTAAGACGAAATGGAACAAATAAAATATATTGTTTCGAAAAATAAACAAAATTGATTATGAATCGTTTCATTCAGATATTCTCAGTTCGGATCTAATAAAGAAACCAGAGAAAGATCTCTCGGCACTTTGTCAACAGTATGATTATGTTGTTAGCTCTATTTTAGACAAACACGCTCCTGTAAAAACAAAGACTCTGCCCAGAAAACCACCAACTCCATAAATGACTCCGGAAATAATGAAGGCTGAAACCCTTCGCCACAATCTCGAATGAACATGGCGCAGATCTCGCACACATCTATATCGTTCTCGTTACAAACATCAATGCCACCTGTGTAATAGAATGATGACAAAAGCTAAATCGAAATATTTAGCTGGCGTTAGTGCAGAAAATTCGGGCAATCCCCGGCGCCTTTGGAATTCAATAAATAACATTCTGCATAGAATTCCACCTCCTGCTCTGCCAGAATTCACATCAGTAAAATCACTTTGTGATCATTTCTCCAGGTAAAATTGTATCCGTTCCAAATTTCCAGATAAAGTACAGAATATTCCACAAGTGCAAAAACCAGAAATTAGATCTAAAATGAAACTTTTTGAACGTGCGTCAGAAGATGAAATTGAAAAGCTTATTTTGAGTTCATCATCAAAATCATGTGATCTGGATCCCATTCCTACAAGCGTGTTGAAAAATTGTCTTGACATATTAATAACTCCCATCACTGACATAATTAACATTTCAATGGAAACTAGTACATTTTCTCAAAATTGCAAAGAAGCTCATGTAAGACCACAATTGGAAAAAAACATCTCTTCCTAAAAACGAGCTGAAAAATTACAGGCCTGTATCCAACTTAAGTTTTATTGCCAAAATCTTAGAAAAGATAGTAGCCAATAGACTGCAAGCTCATATAAAAAATAACCATCTATCTAACCCATTACAATCGGCATACAGGAAACATCATTCTACAGAATCGGCTCTACTGAAAGTACATAACGATATCATTATTAGTATGGACAAGGGTGAAGTTACGGCTCTAACCTTGCTTGACTTGTCGACCGCTTTCGACACCATTGACCATGCCACATTAACAGATGAGACTTTCTGATTGGTATGGAATATCTGGCCAGGCTCAAATTTGGTTTTCTTCTTATTTGCAAAATAGGCACCAGTCCGTAAAAATTGAAGACACTTTTTCTGATAAAGTCACACTCTCCTATGGAGTTCCACAGGGCTCTGTGCTAGGCCCAGTGCTTTTTACTTTATACACTACACCACTCAGCGCTATTATTTCTAGTTTTGACATAAACCACCACCTTTATGCCGATGATACTCAAATTTACATGTCTCTATCAGTTTCAAACGCGAAGGAATCTCTTGAGAATTTGCAACATTGTTTAATTGGTCTGTCGGCCTGGATGACAGGATCTAAGCTGAAGCTTAATCCTAGCAAGACAGAATTTCTTCTTATTGGGACAAAACTTCAGCGAAAATTTTTTTTGATTAATTTCCCATGCTTACTTCTAGGTCAAGACACAAATTCATCTACATCAGCTAAAAATCTTGGTGTACTATTAGACAGTAGCCTGAATCTCCGAAAACACATATCCCAAACATGTAGGGCATGCTTCTATCATATCCGTGACCTGCGTCGAATTCGAAAAAGTCGGTCCTTAGATCTTGCCAAGCAAATTGCAGTGGCACTCGTCAGTAGTAAGTTAGATTATTGTAACTCACTTTTTTCACGATATGCCAGAAAAGGATATCGCTAGATTACAACGCGTTCAAAACTGCCTTGCAAGAGTAGTAACCAAGGCCCCACGATTTAGTCGTTCCGTCCCAATTCTAAAACGATTACATTGGCTTCCTGTCACGTTTCGCATTCATTTTAAAATATGCGCAATAACTTCCCAAACCCTAAAAAAAACCAACCTGCATATCTGGCTGATTTACTTGCTCGGCCGAAATGCTCAAAATATCTACGCTCCACTAATTCGAATAGATTTGTTGCTCCTCGTATAAAGACTAAGACTGCGTCAAGAGCTCTCTCTATATCTGGTCCAGCCTTATGGAACGCCCTGCCTATGCCAATACGTAATGCCAAAACAATCTTAACATTCCGGAAATTACTTAAAGCCCACCAATTTGACCTGGCCGCTGCACCCTAGTCCTTCAGCAGCCCGGCTCCCTGTTGACGAGCTTGCTTTGGCCTCGATTATGACACATGATCACGCTAAGGATTTGTGCGCCTCTGAGCTCGGTCCGCTGAGGATATAGGCGCTATAGAAGTTTTATTGATTGATTGATTTGATTGATTGATACCGCCTTTTGGCTTTTCACGGTAACATGGCTATGCTGAAGCTGCAATTTTTTTTCCAGGGATCACGTTTTTGACAACAAAAATATCACGGCCCTCGGCGTGTTCGGGTCAAAGTGTCTCCAGAAAAGAAATAAACTGCCAGGGTGGATCAATATTTATGTTAGATATAAACGGAAACGACGCATATAGACCTCCTGTGTGTTCTCACCATATGCGAATGTGGTGGAATTCCGCGGTGCCGACTCAAAAACACCGTTGGCGATGAGTGTTAAGAAACCTGAAGCAAAATTGTGCCCCTGCCACATGTATAGCATAATTATATAGGCACACATTATTGATCTAATATGATCAGCCCACAAGATATCACTATGGATTTACCAAATAATTAAACTCGGACCACGACCTTTGTCAGAGAATAACACAACTGGGTGTCGATGTCAACTATTTGTTATGCTTGCCATGGAATCTGATCTCCCCCACCATGTCAATTTTCCTGATTGCAGTCGGATATCTAACAAATGTTATTATTGGAGTAGTTTGTTTCTCAGCACTTTCATTGTGACACCAGAGCATGAATAAATCCACGACAAGCACCATAGCTGAATAAGTATTAACCCTTGAAGCGCTATAGTAAATCAATTTAATTTTCACTCACTTGAAGTTGTGTCTCGCTACCGCGATCCACAACTACATGTGGGTAGAAATTACTCATATTACTATTATGATACTATTTGTTTAATTTGAGACCAAACATTTGCAAATCAAATCACATTTTGATCACAGTAACTTTGATTTAAACGGCTAATAAAATGGATTAAATACGACTATAGTCGCGCTTAGAGGGTTAAATATTAAAAACCTCACCCTTAAAAAGCCGTTTTCTTGGCATTTATATTTAATCTTCAAACATAAAGATTTGTTAAAGAAATGAACATTACAATTGTTTCATTGGTATATGTTTTCATTCAACTACTAGTTATACAAAAGTATTTTACCTTCTTGAATTGCTACCGCGACACACAACTTCATCAGATAAATTCAGTGATCATTTAAAAAGTGAATGATATATCCCACGTAAAAACAAGTTATCTTTGTTATGAATTTAGTTTAAATGGTGTATCGACTTATTATTGTTTCGCCTACTATTTCTTAACTGAACACAGGTCCTCGCGAGAGCCAGTATTGAGAAATATTGAAAGTAAATTACGTTACTCGTAGGAATGAGTTTTGTTAGTTCTCGGAGGCAATTATTATAGCAACTATACTTTGTTGAAATGCAATAAATTTATTTTTGCCAAACATTACAGATGGGTGTGATGATTCCGCAACAGAACGTCTATTGTTATATTTGTATGGTCATGAATAGTATTGTTATATATAAATGAGGTGGCATTAGCTCAGGGGATTCCACCTCCACACGGATCTGATCCGTATTCACATTAATCCCTGGCTTATCCCTCTAAGCTGTACAATACTGCTCGGCGAAATACGAAATCTGATCCATGACACCCGTAGACCGACTTAGAACTGATGACATCTCATATGAACAGATAAAGGAAAGGTATCTAAAGTTGTATCCAAGCTAAGCTATACAATGCAAAACTATTCATTGTAGAATTTAAGCAGATTGTAGTAAGACTCGCTATTACAGATACATCTTTCATGGCCAAGGACGCGATATCTGAATAAATACACCGTTTTTTTTTCTTGAACTCAATTTGCATGGACAAGAAAAGTCTCCACTACTTTTTACTTGCATGTTTAATTCTATATTCTATATATATCTATATTTATTATTTTTATTATTATTATTATGCATATTTTATTAGTATTTTCTTCCTAAGGTGGCCTCCACGATAGCGACCTACGGTTTAAGTGGAGGTCTCCTGGTCATTGCTATAATATTATTTAAATATTATTATGTAATTGTTTTTGTTTGATCAAATAAATAAATCTGAGTCTGAGTCTGAGTCTTCGATTTTTATCATCTTTTTCAAAAATATGCATGTATCACACTAACCATATCTTAGTATACACTTTTTTTCATAAGTCTCGGTCATTACATGTTTTTATTTATCTGAAATAATGTGTTTTCGCGAAGCACATATATTGGATCTACGTACTCAGAGAAAAATGCTAGATAAATGTTTTGATGGAAGAGTATAGATACATGTGATGGTTTCATTGATTCGTAGCCGCCCCCTGACGTTTAGCATATAGATTCTGAACTAGGGATAGGCTACGAGAGAACAATATTACTGTGCATAGTATTATCTATCTTTTATGGATTGATTGATACCCGAATGAGCAGAACCCTTGTTGATATATTATACTATATTACGTATTCGGCGCTGTCGCCAACACAAAATTGACCCTTTCAGCCACTACAAGCCGCGAATTGCTGTCGCAATTCTCGACTTGTAGTGGATAAAGATGATTTGATGTAATTTAAATTTTTTTTTAAATTGCCATGTATTGGTAACCCAATTTCATGGAAATTTTCGTTCGAAAACCCTTAGTTTTAGAAAAAAATAAGTCTGTTTTCAGGCATGTAAAATGATGCTTTAATGCATCGTGAGGGCTTAAATGGTTAAAAGGTCACCATTGGTTTTGCAGGTTGGCGTGTTTCACTAAAGCGAAATAACAGGATTAGCGTATTATTATGTAACATCTCATTGGTGTGCAACACCAATACAGCCTTTGAAAGGTTCATGAGATTTAATTTGCGTCCCGTTGAAAATATTATCAGCAGTGAATCAAAAGTAGATCCGAATTTCTGAGAAATAAAACATAAAATGTATGTTATTGTATAATATTATTACATTTTTTTTTATTTATCATATTGAAAAAAAAGAAGTTGAGTATTATTATAATTGGTTGGTATACTTAAAACATACCTTATTTATACTAATTAGTCAAGAATTAAAGAGTGCAGTAAGAATTTTAATCCATACAGTATGAGAATTGCTGGCGCAATTCTCATTCCGTATGGAGTAAAATACGGATTGAAGGAGATCAGTAGGGATGAGAGGGTGGCCTGTTATTCTGGGATCGCGCAGACAGGCACGGTGTCCATTCAGGGAGAATCAGACAGTTTGACCCGCATCCTACGTAACCGGGATCAGATCAATAAAATGCTCACACTCTCTCATTAGTGAAGAGATGACATTGGGGATTAGCGCCGGCCACACCAGCAGCCACCGCACAATCCCGACGTATGATCCCGGTTCGGCGACGGACATTGGCCCGGCGCTCTTGCGATGCTAGGCCGGTATCCCCGGCGTTGGCCAGAAGTCTAATATCTGTCGGTGCCCGTGGTCAGGTGCCATACAAACATTTATCGGGTGGATTTTCGGCTTGTTTTCAGGTATTCGAGCGTTCAAATTGGATTTCTTGCGATATTGCAATTCTTGCTCACTGATGGTTTAGTCATAGTTGAAAGGGCGAAGGTGTCCGTCTCCGCAAGGTGTATAAATACAAATCATCTGCTTTTTTATTTGCCCTTAAACCATATTGGACAATGAACCGTTTACTAAAGCAAGAGTTTTTATAAAGCAGGAAAATTTGCTTGCGATTACGAATACTATCATTAGGGGCCTAGTTATATACTAGTTATCATTAGAATCATGCATCTTTTGTTGATTTCTGCTGCTGTATTTTTCATGTAATCTCCGCAAGCTATTTCATACATTATTGTATCTGCTTACTTGTGAAGTAAGCAGAGAGTCCTACTGCATTTTGTCTTTGCAGAGCAGTATTGGCCTGCACCCAGCAAACACAAAACGTTGTCCCATTGTTGGGTTAGTGTTGGGCCATTGTCTACGACGCTGGCCCAACACTAACCCGATATTGGGACGTCGCCTCGTGTTTGCTGGGTTAATACCGCTGGCAAGAAGTGTTCCATTTATGTATAAGATCGCAGATTAAGTCAGGTAGTAACACGTCTCAGTCAGATGACACGATTATTCAATTGTTGTGCTAATTCCTGCAGCCTCTAGCGATACACATGGTGATTATTCGGATATGCTTCCAACAAAAAACATGTTACATGGCCCGGCCATTAGGCACGATCATTATTCCGTGTCCAGTGACGCAAGGCTGTTTCCAGGATCCGATACTTGTAGTTGGTGAGAATGGCAATAAGATCCCCGTTTTTGTCGCTATAAAGGCTTCAGGAGATCCAGAACATTGTGTATTAATGTGGTCGTAAAAGTCGTATTGCTAATTTTATTGCCAGTGGATTAATTTCAAAATGAATTGCCGATGCTCGTAAAAAACGAAACATTCCCAAGATGATGTGCTCGTCAGGGGCCCAACAGAAAAATCGTAACACGCCCTCTTATTTCCATTAGAAAAGCCAAAACCAGTCTTGACATTTCCAGTTGAAATTAATCTCCAGTTTGTCCTGCCCCCCCCCCCTTCCCTCACCCCGCAATGCTGATTAAGTTCCCTGCCCGCTATCATGTTTCTTATCGATACACATATATTTTTTGTTCCATTGTTAACATTTTTCGATCACCTTTTATTCAGGTTTGAGGGGGTGGAGTGAAAACATTACAAAATTTCAACAAAGGTTTTCAGCAATATCTTGTCCCGAACCCTTATAGCCTTGCTTCTTTACATTAATTGTGTCGATGTCATATCACAGGTGGTGCCACCCTACTGCAAAATTAAGTTTAGGACTATAACTGGCAGGGGCGGATTTAGACCGGGTTGACAGGGTTCCGGAACCCTGTCAGCGTTTTCAAATCTAACAAATTTTAGGGGTTGAGAAATAAAAAACGGCAAATTAATTGATTTTTGGGGGGATTGGAACACTGTCACCGTTTTAATGACAGGGTTCCAAAAACAAAAGTGATAGCCTATCTTTCTTTGTTGGTCAATTAGGCTGTTTCATAGATCTCCAGGTAGACGATGGCACTAAGAGACTATGTGGAAGGGTGGGGTGACACCGACAGCAGGTGTAATTAAGAGTCGCGCCAAATTATAACGTACACTGCTCTACAAAGCAAAAGGGCAGTATCTGCTTACTTGTAGCGTGAGTCCCAGCAAACACAAGTCATTGTCCCAATGCTGGTTCAATGTTGGTTCACCGTCTACGACGCTGGTCCAACATTGAGCCAACAATGGGACAATGTATCGTGTTTGCTGGGATAAAGGCCTACAAGTGCAAGCTGGATGGTATCGGGGACCGACCATTGCATAGCATTCACACCACCCTTTGTTTCCAAAGACATCCATACATTAAATACACCTAGCTTTGAAGGCGCTCTACACATTGAAATTGTAGTACGCTTGTTCTGATTACCTTTAAGTCATTTTTTTTATATTTTTTTATACCTTTTGTACTGATATAGGTCTGGTAATTTTCGCTAAGTTTTAATTTTCGCTAATTTAGTGAAAATAACAAATTAGGGAATTTAAGAAGCTTTGAGTAAATTATTTTTATAATAGCGCTACCTATAATCGAAAATGACTACAGTAAGTTTTAGCCTGTCAACTAGTCTCTATGAAAACTCAACAAGAATGTAGGCCTATATCCTAATTTATATTAGCCGATATTGCGTGAGCGTGAAAAGGCCTGGTATCTCCGGCGCTGACCCAGAAATAAACCAACGTGTCGTGAATAGTAATAGGCTAATGGTATTCGTAAGGGTGAAGTTGGCTACGCCTATTCTTGTGATAACTAAATGATGGATGAGGGGAGTTTTAGCTAAAACACTAAGCTTCATTTAAAGGTGATCTTCCACAACTCAGTGACTATAGGCCTATCTGTTAGGCCTAAATACGGAACCAAAAAAAAAATTTAATATTGAAAATTGTCTATTTTAGGTAAAGTCCCTAGATCAGAAATTAACGAATATTTAAAACTTGAAAATTACCATTTAGCTTATATATATATAATGATTGTTGAAACCCTGTCCGATTTTTGTCTGGATCCGCCACTGACTGGAGCAGGAGTTCCCGAGCTCAGAGGCCCGGCTTTAGTATGTTTGAGTGCTACAAACAAAAATCGGCTTCATGTTTTGTAAGCATAGCTGAGCAATCTATTGATCTTTATCATGGGCCATACTCTTAAATGTCCAGGATATAATTAAGGAAAGAGCCAAGAAACAAGATAAAATATATCTTCAATGTTTATTTCTTCCACCACCATCGCCTGTGCTGGCCAACATTCATTCAATGCCTACGATGTACCTCGTACAGAGGATGTAGGCATACCTACTAAATTCCGGTTCAATGTTGGACCAGCGTCGCAGCCCATTGCTGGTTCAATGCCGGCCAATCGTCTACGACGCTGCCTCAACACTAATTCAACACTGGGTATGATGTATACTTTGACCCACACATCAGCAAACACGTGGCATTCACGCAATGCTGTTTCAATGTTGACCCTGCACTTTCTTTGACGCTGACCCGACATTGAAACAGCATTGGGTGATTGTACCGTGTATGATAACTGCGGCATTGTTATGTGGGTGACGTTTTTTATCCCGGCGCCAGAAACACTTCCCAGCTAACACTGTGATACATTGGCCCAATGCTTGGTCCACCGTCTGTGACCCTGGACCAACATTATTCCAACCAAACCCCTTTCAGCTCTAATCACTAAAGTAATCGTGAATATATTTTTTTCGAACACTTTTTAGACACACAAGTTCTCAACGTAGCGACCTCAAACGTTATATTTGACTTGTTCATAAGGACTGTTTTGCAGAAATGTCAACCGCTTCCCACACACGACACCTCTCTTTCCCTAGAACAGGACACAATTTCAGACACATTAAACTTAATAGGCTCCTACCCTACGGCGGGCCTAGTAAAGATATGTAACCGACAGCACACATAGATAAATTTAAAATCCCCTTCCTTCAGATAACTTAGCTGAGGTCACAGCTCAACGTACAACACAAAACGAATCTGAAAAATTAAAAATCAATCTGTTGGTTAGGGTCAGAAAAACGCATTTTACTGCCAAACATGGTTAAGAATGATATCACCTTGTATTATTTATACGTATTATTGTGGTAGAAATAGGCCTACCATAAACTCGCTATTGGGTGTAGTGGTCTATTTTAAGTTCTGATTAAAATAATTATGTGACATCGTTTTTATACCTCTATTAATGTACACTCAGTTTTTGTCTTCAATATCGATGTGAATCCAGATGTATTCGCTTTCTGAGAAATATAATCTTGTGATGCACTGGATGACATAGTTTGTCTGAAATAATATAATAACTGTGATAATTCTGACGCATATCTAACACACGGTGAGATGTTACAGACAGTTTTTACCTGATTCCGTGTGGAAATATTTGTTTAGTGGGACTATCACTAAGTCTTTTTCTAAAACAAGATAATGATGAAAAAAAGTGTTACCAGCCAAACCTTGACAAAATACAATTAATCGTAGAATAGAGCTCCACGCAAATCACTAGTAACTAATGACGACTAATTAGAAGCTGGCAATCCGCTAAAAATAATGTGACTTTTAATTAGTGTCTCACTTGTTTGGCCGAGTTACTTAAGTGGCTGGGTTTCTCACATTGTGAGGTATCATTAACAGACAGACCGATAGGGAGGGGCGGGGGTATAGCTAGAATGATGCTCGCCGTGGCAGATGTGCCTACATATATCGAGCTGCCGACGCACCATAGGGATTGATTACCACTAGAAGCCTCGAAGCAAATTATTAGCCTTACTGTAAATCGTGAATTGCGCCAGCAATTCACGATTTACATTCAGGCTAATAAATTCCCCCTCTTTTTTGTTCTCCTAACTTTCGTGACAACTGGAAAACATATCAATCATTTTCATCTCGCGGCAAAACATATTTTTTCGCTAATCGCCACGGGGACTGCTGCATTGCATTCGACCATTCCCCCGGGCGAATCCTGTCGCGTTTTACAAGGCATCCACGCTATTGATGTGTTCATCGTACATGTCACGCCCGCCGGCGGATCCTTGGAGGTGACCTACTTCCACGGCGTCTTCTCGGGATACACGTTCGGCGCCGAGCTTTGATGATTTCAAATACTCCGTGGATGTTTTATATTATTCATCGTGTGACAAATCCCCCGCCATTCACGACGTGTCGAGATGATACCGTCGCGTTAAAAAATAAGCAGGGATGCGTGAGATGCGGTGTCATGTCGCTCATTATTAGCTAATGCTTTTAAGCACACGTCAATCTCACTTAGCTCTTTAAACGCAAAATTATTAAATATGAATTTTCACACACTTGAAGTTGTGTCTCGCTGATGCGATATACATCTTAAAGTGAGTTAAAATTGGTCAGTTTCGGCGAAGTGAAGGTCAACGATTCAGAAAGCTTGCTGATTGTATGGTCTTCAACATGTTTAAAAGCTGATATGTGATGTGTTAAAAAAATATTTAAAAAAAACCTCATCGGGACCGAGGTTAAAATGCTAAGACACCAAGCCAAACGTTGGCCCAACGTTGGTTTACTGTTGGACCACCGTCTACGACGCTGGCCTCACAGTAAACCAACGTTTACAGCTATTTACTCGCAGTTTCATACAATTATAAGTGTGAACAATTGTTGCCGAAATTTCCTTCTCAAGGTGAAAACAAATGAGCAAATTTTATAAATTTCGCAGCTATGGAAATCTGAAAACATACCGCGTGATAGTGTGATGGATTCGACAATTTTGTAGTCACTATATTTTATTTCTGCTATACTATACCATGTTGTTCAGAGCGTACGCTGAGCCTAGCAACCACAACACATTTGTATAACATTTATACAACGTCCGATCAACGTCTTCAACGTTGGTCAGACATTTTATCAATGTTATAGAAATGGTTAGTGTTTGTAACTTGTAACTTTTACTGCTAAACTATTTGAACAATAAGCAATACAATGTAATTTACCATGCAGCTGATAATGCACTGGACAAGATTCGAATTTGTGAAGACCATGACTAAAATTAGATGGGATTGTTCCTTTAACGTGTTTGACCCTTTTTGCACGGGGGCTGTCTTTATACGTCAGAATCTGACGTCTGTAGACGTCAGATTCTGTATAAAGTCCATGCCCGCACTGAAAGAATTAACATAATTTCTAATGGCCGTAGACCCAAGACATATAGGTAGTCAAATTAAACAGAAATAGCTAACTAAGACATTTATCATGATTCCAAATTAAAAAAGAAACCTTTGGTGGTGTACGCACGTCTGATAGTACTGATGTAGAGTTATAAAGGCTGGCTGAGTGTCATTATGAGACATTATTCAAGGGACGTTATACGTTATAGATGTAATTGCAGGGCCCACATTGGATGCTAGTGAAGGTCTTGGCTTATAATAATAACCATAGTAATAATTATAATAATGAAGAAAACTGTAACTAATTATTCAAATGACAAAAAAAGACATTAGTTAATTAGCCTACAGTCTGTTTCACTAGATCCTGGGAATTGACTTGTTTTAAATTTACTCGGGCGCTATTTAAAATGTTTGTGTGATTTTTTTTGGGGGGTCATTTTTTCGTCTTTCCCCAGCAGTACTGAAATTTTGTGGAATTTTGTTGTGTATTTTGTAAGCCAGACCACTTGGCATGTAAAAAAATTCTTTTTCACGGTAATGGTGAAATGAGAGCTGTAATTTTGAAAATGTATTCCATGCCAAATGGTCTAACTTCCCTAATACACAACAAAAATTCACAACATTTTTTCAGGGAAGTTGGGGGAAGATGAAAAATTTTCCCATAATAAACTCGCTAAAACATCTTAAACAGTGACCGAGCAAATTGAAAAAAAAACTACTCTCAGGATCTGGTGAAACAGACTGTAGTTAACTGTACTACAACAAGAGAGTGAGAACCGTTATCAGGGAGAAAATGAGCATGTTTGTGAAGCGGAGTCAGTTTGTTAACCCTTTAACCGCCGGTGCCGCATATATTCGGGGTTTCATTTTTATTAGCACATTAAGTACCACCTTTTAAACATGTTAAAGATAAAATGTGACATTAATCAGCAATATTTGAAAACAGTTGACCTCCTTTTTGTCAAATCTGAATAATTTTCACTCACTTGAAGTTGTGGATCGCGTCAGCGAGACACAACTTCAAGTGGGTGAAAATTCAGATTGAATAATTTGGCGGTTAAAGGGTCAAGTGTCGTAAATTTAGATCGATATTCAGTTGTTAGAATATAATTTACACATTTTGCACTTGTTCATCATATGGCATATTAATTAGAAATTTTAAGACACGTAAGTACATGTACGTACCGATAGAGAACGTACGTACTTCTATTATAAAATATCGACTTGTCAACATGTCCATAATAATTAGTAAATACAAAAGCTATCATATTATAAATGAAACTGTGTTACATCATGATAATTATTATAGTAGGGCCTATTGTTTGCATGATCATGGTATACGTGTAGGTGGGCTATATTTGTTAATTTATGAGCAAGGAGGCAAGAGAAGGACAACGGACCTGTAGAATAATTCTCTGTAACGGCAAAGTGCAGTAACTGCGTACTTCTCAAGTGAGCAGTTACTGCTATTTGCCCATACATCACAGCATAATCCTCTCACGCAACACGTAATTACTCCTTGCTCCAGGCTACCTACACTTTGCAGGGATCGATTTTACAGCCCAATAGTAGGCCTAGTGATCCAGCAACTGGTATATCTCCTAAAAGGATTATAAGCCATTATAATTAATCACGGGACAGCAATCAGATTTGGATTGACAAAAAATCGAGCTTGAATAATTATTGATTTGAGGATGATTTTAGGGGATGGCGGTGCCATTCACGATGGGGATACTTATATTAGGTGACGATGGAGCTCAAAGTGTCACAGCTCAGATTGTGACAATGACCGCCCAGAGGCGTATATGTAGTTACAGCGCCCAACAAGTACACAGATATATATCTAATATCATGCAGATCATTATATTACACCATCTCAATTTGGGGTAATCCTCGTAGCAGTGATTCCACCACTTAGTTTGTCTATGTCATATGCATAAAACGTCACCACGCTATATTGTTTTAAAGGTGACATATCACCACTTATATAGTATGAATAAATTTGTGACAAATAAATCAAAGTCGCCACAAGATGGGGCACAAGTGTTTTCTTATATGGGGTGATTGGCTATCATGTGACCCTCTGAGAGGGTCACATGATAGTCAATCACCCCATATAAGAGCATAATTATTCATACCATATAAGGGTTGTTAGATCACCTTTAATATTGTGTGAATGAAGCGCTAAGACTAGTCACCACAAACAATAATTTATTACAAATGCTTAATTGGTGCTAAATTTCACCTATCTATCACAATGGTTTTGAACATTTAAAAGACTTCTGAACATGGTAAAGTCATTTTCAGAGAAAAGATAACGACGCTGAACTACTTTAATCATGATAACACAACAGAACGGCAAACCTCTGGTCAGTATTAATGCAAATATTAGTAAAGTAGAAATATGCACACAAAATAAACCACACACATTTGAATGGTAATGTTAATAGAACAAATATAGCAAATAGAACAAATGTAAGTAAATGTTTGTTAAGGTCTAATATGTTTCAACATAATAATTTATGGTGAATATAATTATATTCCACAGTGCAACGTAAAAAGGCGGTAATTGCTAACTTTTAAGCAAATCAGTCACTGTTTTTTTTTATTTATTTCCAGAAAAGGATGTCAACGTTGTGCACTGTTTTCTTTCCTGGTGGATTGTATGAGGATTGAGGAATATAACTGCCTGAAATATCCGCACATATATCTGTGACCAATTCTTTACTGTGATGCTCTACAAAGCCAAAATTATTAAAGGCATTTATATTGCGCCTTATCTTAATTGATTCAAAAGGCAGTATCTGCTTACTTGTAAAGTAAGCAGATACTTTCGGCTTTGCACGGCAGTGTGGGTAAACATGGCAATAATGTGTATATGTGACCCATCTGTACATAATGAGTCGAGAAAATGCATGTCGTGAAAATATGGAGTTAATGGTACCATTGGATAGCGCAGAGCTGGAGCTTTAATATGACACGAAGAACATGAAATTATGTTGATCCGGAGCTGAGTTATGATTAGTGACGCGAATGGGTCAATATTTCAAAAAATGAAAATGGAGAAAAAAGGCTTTAAAGTCATGGCAGAAATTTGATTGTAAGCTCTTCATAGTATAACAAATAAGTCCTTATGACCAGACAGGATTGTTCGGCCAAACCTGAAAATTTTGTATGTATAGTCTTTAACGATTGATTTTTATAGCTCAGGATGTCTACTTTCCGAATCTGCCGGGTTGACTTTGGTTAACTTCAAACATTTTTTAAAAATGGTTAAATCCAAAATGGCCGCCAGCGGCCATTTTGAAAACAAATTAACAAAAAATCTGACAAACACAATCATGTGATATGTCATTTCTGACTAATATTGGGGCGTAGAACCCATTTCTGGCCTTAAAATGATAATTCTTGGCTTTAAAGCATCAAAATTTGACAAAAAAACAAAATTCGTTAATATTAGCCCATAATATGCATATTGCTCATTTTCTCAACTTGTAGGGAGCCGACATGCGACATATTATATACAAAAAAACCTCTTACTACGTTAGCTGCGTGATGCATAAGCTCAGATAGCATTCTGCACATACATTTTCGGAAAGTAGCCACAAAACATTAAAATGTGACAAAGTGTGGTATCGACACCACAAAAGATGACGGGTTGTTGATTTGCATCTCTTAAAACGCTAACCTGCTAACTGCGACTATACTGCCGTGCAAAGCCAAAAGGCAGTATCTGCTTACTTTACAAGTAAGCAGATACTGCCTTTTGGCTTTGCAGAACAGTATAATCGCTTTCGTCTGTTTCACTTGTAGGTTAAATCACAGTTATTGGGAATGAAATGTGTGTTTAAGCACCAACATTTGCAATAATATTGTTAGGTCTCCAATTAAACAATTCTGAGCAATTTTCACTCAGTTGAGGTTCGCGGTAGTGAGGCAGAACTTCCAGTGGGTGAAAATCATTTAACTTATTTAACCCTTTAACCGCCAAATTATTCAATCTGAATCTTCACCCAATTGAAGGTGTGTCTCGCTGACGCGATCCACAACTTCAAGTGAGTGAAAATTATTCAGATTTGACAAAATAGAGGTAAACTGTTTTCAAATATTGCTGATTGATGTCACATTTGATCTTTAACATGTTTAAAAGGTGGTACTTAAAGTGCTAATAAAAATAAAAGCTTGATTATATGCGGCACCGGCGGGCGAAGGGTTAAAGGCTAAACATTAAACTACGTGACCGTGGCCGCTACCCTTTGGTCAAAATATGTCAAAACGAGGAATCAGATATCGGCACAAAAACTGATTTAGTGTTAGGCCGACAATAAACTATCGATGAGCGAGCGTGTAGTCCATGAATGACATTTTTTCTGTGTTTTCTCAGGCGGCAGTTGTAGCCAGTGAATGGATGTGTGATGTTGTTTTGTAGGAAGTGTAACCCTGTCTGGCAGCAGGAAGACACTTATGTAGGCTAAAGATCTACATAGACATCTCTTTCCATCACCACAGCTATCTGGTGGGACTATTATCATAATGATTTTGTGATATTAATGCAACACTACGACACTATTATCAAATTATCACAGAACACAGCATCTACTTTAGGGTGATTGCATTCAGCTCGATGCCGTTTTGTTGAAACCATAATTTAGACGGCAAGGATATAATTATTTCCAAAGTTTGTAGAAGAGAGAAGGTTCCCAGCAGACACAAGACGTTGAATCAATATTGATTTAACATTGGTCCACCGTCTACGACGCTGGACCAACATTGATTCAACGTCTTGTGTATGCTGGGAAGGTTAATAACGCCTCCCCTTCGGTCCATTCCGCTAAAGTGCTTCTCCAAACAAGACATTGAGACACTCACATTTTGTAAGAGACGCCAGGAAATGCCCTATTTGCAACTGCCTTCCACGAATCGAAGTCCCGGTAGCTCCACATGATGATAAGGAGCCTGTTATGACGTAGACGCAGTGTCTGGTGGAGGAATAAAAAACATCGTCTGGCTTAATATTCTTGTCAACACGTTTGTTTGTTGTTTGGTGCATTACTAACATTTCCAACATTAGTTTTTATGTAATTTTAATAATAATAACCTCCAAAGTATTGGTATATAAAATATACTGGCTCGTGTTTAAACATATTGCCCGGCTCATTTATTAGACTGCATTGTTGCCAAAGTGTTTTGTTTTAAACAACCAATTATTGTCACCAGTGTTTCGTTTTACCACGGAATATATACATGTACACGTCTTTAAACTATTTTTACATAGTCTTAAGATTAATAGTCCAACATTAGTTTTTATGTAATTTTCATAATAATAACCTCCAAAGTATCGGTATGATTGAGATATAAAATATACTGGCTCATGTTTAAGCATATTGGCCGGCTTATTAGACCTCATTTTTGCCAAAGTTTTTTGTTTTAAACAACCAATTATTGTCACCAGTGTTTCATTTTAGCACGTCTTTAAACTATTTTTAAATAATCTAAAGATTAATAGTCATTATACCAATAACAAATGCTTAGCGTCATAAACAAGTTCATAAAAATGCATTACTAGTAACACTGGTGTCGAATAATCAAAATCATTATTTTATTAGATCATGGTCCACGGTTTTGTCAAATGTCATATGGATAGTTGCTCGTATCTCTTTCACACCGCTCTAATCATTACGCGCATCTTATTATCAATAATAATATTATTTGAGCACATAAAAAGACAAGCTGTGCATGGAAATACAGGTACATATAGCCTTTCATGGTACACTATTTTTATAGTGAAGAAGCATTCATCATCCGGAACATATCCACCAGAGACGTCTTACCTTACAACCTAAAAAATATTGTCTCGCTCCTAACATACTATACGGGTTAGTAAATACAGTAGCATATCCTGTGATCCCCACTGAGCAGCGGTGCAGGTGAAGCATTGTGCCATGGTATCTGCTATATGCCTTTTAGGCAGAAGGCCCGCTAGGCAGAAAGCCCGTTAGGCAGAAGGCACATTTGTCATAGCGCCCGTTAGTCAGCCGGTCCATTAGTTAAAAAAATTAGTTAGGCCTGTTAGTCAGAAGGCTCCCAAGGCAGAGTAATTGCATTACCTAAAATCTAGTTATATAAAACTTAATTTATTGATTGTGTTCTAGTTAGATTCATGACCTTGACAATGACCTGTTATTTTATGTAAAAGATATAGTTGACTCCGATTTATGAAAACTGTAAGCTATATAGGTTTTTTAAGATTTTGTTTTTTACTTTTATTCTGAGACAATAATTAAATATATTGGATTTAGCAGATGCACATTATTCATTTTCCAGTGAAAAAATCTGACAAACAGGCCTTCTGACTAACGGGCAATCCTGATAACATGCCTTCTGACTAACGGGCCTTCTGACTAAACGGGTGGCACCTGTGCTACGGTATGCAATTTATCTGGTCATGTTAACCAGGTTTAAATGCGAGCGCTGAACATACGGATTACGGCTTTCGATTCAGATTAATGATTCAATGATTCACGAGTATTTATCAGGGTATATCTGTCATAATAGTTAATACATTGCTCTAAACAGACTGGGGTCCACATCATCTGAATGTAATGAATATAACATAAGCGAGATGTTATCAGCAATTAGCAACGCATCATCGCATTTTTGAATGTTGAACCAAAATGTTGAACATAAGGCCCCCACCAAAAATACCTCCGTTTCCGATTATCTAACCGACCTTATTTAAAACCACCGAGCATAATCTGTTCATGACAATTTCCAGAAATTACCATAAAAAATGTGTTTATCAACGTGTAGGCCTATTGTAGTGTGAACAACCCTTTAGGGGCAATTTGTCAGTTTTCTTAGAAGTGAAAATGTGGCAAACGTTCCCCCACCTACTCTATTTTGGAGGGCCATTAACCAGACCCCCCCCCAAAAAAAAAAGAAGGAAAAAAAAGAAGAAGAATTACCTACACTGCTGGGGAATGCAGTGTAATCGGAAATAAAGGTTTTTTTTGGCCTAACCTGAGAGCAGTGGGACAACAGGTAAACAAGCAAGCCGCGGAAAAACCATGGTACTAGTCTAAATACTGCTCTGCGAAGACAAACAACAGGTTGTTACTGCTGTTTGCCTTCGCACAACATGCAGAGAATGCCCAGCAAACAACACGAGGCGTTGAACTAATGCTGGATTACTTATATCCAACATTGGCTCAACGTCTAATGTTTTTTGTTTGGGTGGTGGTTGCTCACCATGAACCGTACTCAGACGTTAGTGCTTGCTCCAATGTAATGTTTACCTTGTCCAGTCCTCAGCGTGCGTGGTGGCCATAAATACAACAAATTAGAAGGTAATCATCATGTGAAGAAGCAACCTGATAACAGGTGTCCAGAGCAGCAGAGAAAACACCCTGCTTTGTTGCTGCATGACTAGCATTGATTCATCTCTGGCTCAACATTTGCCGAGAACATCAAGTAAGCCTACTCAGATTTATGTGTGCGGGTATGGACAATTAACCCTTTAACCGCCGGTGCCGCATATCTTCAGGTTTTCATTTTTTATTAGCACATTAGGTATCACCTTTTAAACATGTTAAAGATTAAATGTGACATCAATCAGCAATATTTGAAAACAGTTGGCCTCCATTTTGTCAAATCTGAATAATTTTCACTCACTTGAAGTGGGTGAAAATTCAGATTGAATAATTTGGCAGTTGAAGGGTTAAACAAACATCAAACGGAAGGTTGACCATCACCCCGGAAACAAGGAAAATATCTACGGGGCATGAGAACTACATATTTTAAATCAGATAAAAAACCTAAAATAATGCTAGAATACTAGTTCTTTTATACTATGATATATTAGATTTTTTGATATAATCAGGTTATGTTCACATAATAATTGAATGGCTCCATGCATTAACCTGTTAAGTGCATGTTTTATAGTTTTGAGAAAAATGATTTCAAAGTTTAAGTTCAATACTGTTTTATTATTAAGAGCTTCCGAATTAAAAAAAGTTTGTTTAGCAATAATATTGGGAAAGTAATTTTAGTAATCATATCTAAGACTCTCAAAATGCCTTGGGCAAATTTTACAAGTTTGTGAACTAGTATTTGCAAATAGTGTTCATGTTCAATATCACAATAATTATGGTAAATGACCAAACCATCTTATTGCTGGCAAAACTATGGCTACAATAATTGTGCCAGAAATCATGATTATCGATTAGATATTTGTGAAACAGTGACTTCACAACCATTTATCTGAATAACTTTGCGCATTTAAAATTAATACTGTTGATATTTGTAAAACCATGTCAAGCGTCCTTACCATCTCTGGCTTGTGATTGTATTATTTGTAAGAACATGTTAGGTGCGCTTATCGCTTCGATTTTCTGCATGTTATGTGTATTTAACATAACTGTTATTTAGTAAAATTCACTGGCAAACGCACTTGCCAATTTTCCATAGTGAACTATTAACACTAACATCAATAAAACATGTACTTGCTTCTGAGAAAAGTGCTTGATAGTGGTCGTAGAGCTAAGACTTTTTTACACAATAATCTTCCCTACCTCAGCACCGTCGTTATGAGCAAGATGGCGTTAATGGCGCTCAACAGGTTATTGTACGCAGCCCTCCAATAAGTTATTGCTGCTATGTGCACTTTTAAATATGATTAGTTATTTTCCGGCGTGTGGCGATGATCTCTTTATCTGATTATAGCTTTCACTATCACGACCGGTATTGTGAATTACTGTCAATATCCTGTGAAATGATGCTCAATAGAATAGATAGAACACAACAAAACGTTAATTTGTTTAAATACATGTATGGGCAATTACCACTGATTGACATCATAATAAAATTAATGTATAAAGCACTACATTATACAATTATATTTTTTACTCACTTGAAGTTGTGTCCCGCTGCCGCCACCCACAACTTCAAGTGGGTGAAGATACTTGTATGTGAACATTTTGAGTCAAAATTGCTGTCAATCTATCAAATTCAATGCAATTTCTCTTTCAAATTGTCTTGCTTGCCAAAACGGCCATAAACGCGATTAGCACATCGATTTAATATGTGAGAAAAGAAAACGTTTACTAAGTCCGATAAAATACGCTGGTCCTGTTGCTTTAATATTGGACCACCACCTTTGATGTTGATCCGACTGTGAACGTAGTTCTCGTGTTTGTCGCGGTGTAAGTTGATGCTAAGTTGAGGTTAATACATCTATATCCACAGCCGCTGTCTGTTTTCACATCTGTCATTTCACATCCCGGATGAGCATGAAACGCACACCCAATTACGTTGGCTATATGTTGGGATGATGTATCGTGCTGGCAAAAAATGATATGAAACACTTCTTAGTGGAACACGAACAGGCAAGCCAGGAAAAATGATGCTACTTTTAATAGCGTCTTCATTTTGATGCCCGCATTAGGGAGATACTTCAAGCCCACGAGTTTTATGCAAAGAACGATACACAGAACTATGTAATTATACATTTATTCTAATTTACTCAACTTTACTTTTGAACTTTTAATTTGGATTACCGTAATATATAAGATAATGACATAGTTTGTCAACGCCGCCATGTTTAACACACCACTAAGCCTGTAAAATTAGAGTTTGAGGTCAAAAAATTGCAACATAATTTATTTTACTTTGGTGATCTTGTATAAACTCATATTCATCACATAAAAAAAGTATAGAGTTTTCGGGGCTCAGGAGATGTATGGCGGCCATTACATAAAAGCCTTTTTTTGCTCATATTTTAGTGAATATGACAGATAAAAGGTTCATATTGGTGTATATCCCTATGTTTTCATGGTAAACGAGCATAATAAAACTAAATTCGGGTGCGATATAGCAGTGTTACGGGTGCATTGTATATACGTAACTATGTTATAAATGGTCATGGCGGGGAGCCTAACAAAATCAGATTTGTTGTGTTCAAAATCATCTTGTGAATGATATAGTTTGTGTTTATCACTTCACGTTCCTGTCATGAACTTAGAATCACCCTGTAACCAAATCCTCAGATTGAGCTGTGTTATATTATGAAGCAATAACCCCAGCTCAGTCAACACCTATCGTAGCTCCACGAAAACACGTTACAACTAAATACATCTTAGAAAGTGGCCACTTCGCTATTCATCAATATAACTATTCAAGGAATACATCACCAACAACTTTCATTGATCTTGCGGAGCATTGGTCCAAAATAAAAGTTATTCTTTACTTACCACTGACCAGTCCCTTATGGAAGTTTTTGCCGTTCTTGAAATGGCCTAGACCGGGTTGGTTAGGCTTCATGCAGATGGGGCAAAAGGGTGACCATCCAGGAAAAGCGTCAGTAGTGTTTTTGCTAATGTAGAATCTTGATCCCACAGATATGGCCTGCGTTTATTCTACTTTGATCGTCCTGGAAGACCAAGCTAAAACAAAATCAACAACTCCAGTTATCACGTTCGACCAACCATTATGGTGGAAATCACAGATCATGGTGATGAACGAAGAAAACTAAAGTCATCTCAAGTTAATTGTATTGAGATTAGGGGGCCTTCGTAGAGAGATAAGTCACCTTGGCACCATAGGTCACCTAATGCAAAATACTGGTCTCAATGAAGCCCTCGAAATTGTTTATGGGGGCAATACAGTCAGGCAGATGCTTTGTGGAAAGGCAGTAGCTCGGGCACGCAGAGGCCATTTTTTCCTTGATGCTGCACTGAATATTCTTCTCCTTTCAGATGCCTTGCAGGTGCCTCTGCCGATCAGTTTGAATGACTGCTCGACAATACCTAATGACACAGACACCGGCCTCGTTTGATCATGAAGAAATACCCACCGGGAATGTTATGTTGGAAACAAAGACAGATGTGACACTCTGTACTCGAACTAAAAAATGAAAAACAATGTAGCAGGACGAGATAGTAGTTTATGATTCCAGTACCTGAGGCTGAGAATGGTAGACATCTTAAAGTGTTCATCCAGGTTGAAGAACTGGAGATCGGGACCTCCATCTTGTCGCACTAAATGAAATGTTGCCATACTTTGCTGCAGCTGGCCATAATCTTTATACAAAGTCAGTTTACTTATATGTCCAGCCAATGATATCCCTACCAGTTGATCACGCCAACTTTTATTCTATGTTTGTTGAAGGGCGCCATGTTATACGCAGAAGTGACAGATACTGGGCAACTACACCAGAAGCTATGTTGCGAAACGATTTGTCTTACGAGTTTACTTATATATCCAGCAAATTATATCCCTACCAGCTGATCACGCTAACTTTTATTCTATGTTTGTTGAAGGGCGCAGTGTTATACGCAGAAGTGTCAGATACTGGGCAGGTCTGTCAACAGATCTCGTAATTGAACAAATGTTGATGCGCGGTATAAAAGCAACGGGAGGGCTCACACGAGGACGAGGTATGACAGAAGTTCAGAGATCTGTCTGGATTAAATCGTTATCTACATGCTCTCAAATCAACCAGTCAATGCAAGATTTAACTGGCACAACGAACTACACAAGTGAACAACACGTAGAAGCATCTCCTGCCAGGGTGAAAAAAGACAGAGAGGACACAGACAAAAGTGTCACATTTTTCACAACAACAAACCACTTTGTTGACTCTGACAAATCGTTTCGCAACATAGTCTCTGGTGTAGTCGCACACGAATCTGTAAATGCTGAGGAGGCAGTTAAAGTAGGGGATAAAATCCTTGAATCAATGCAAACAAACATCACTGATCATTCTTTTAAACGAAAAGAAGAAGACGCTATCACTCTTGGTTATTTTTCAAAGCTAGATTCAACGTCTAACAGAGTGACTGTTCAAATAGATCCTCAGATCCTCTTTCAAAGACTTATGTATGTTGATCGCAGCCAACGACAATATGAACACTGAAGACATGTTTTCTTACGAGCTTTGTACGTATCCAACAGAACTATTCGACAGCCCAGATGTTCCCAGATTAGCGGACAAGGCTGCGTTGGCAGACTCTTTGTAGAATCATATTCAAATCCCAGCACAAAAATCAATATCAAATCTACTCTACGTACTCAATGGTGGAGCCCTATTACATCGCATACCATGGTCCCGAGATGTTTCTTTTCAAGAGATATGTGATGACTACAAGCGCTACGTGTGAGGCAAGTATGGAAAATGTATGGTCGTGTTTGATGGCTACACTGATGGCACAACAGTGAAGGACATGGGCTCAAAGGAAGGACTCACCAGAGAAGAGGGCAAACTAATTATGTTGATGTTCACTGTGAAAGAAGCACAAAACAGTAAATAAGGACATATTTCTTTCAAACAAGAAAAAAAAACAGCGCCTCATTTACATGTTGAGTGAAATCTTAGAATCCATGGAATGCCAAGTTATTCATGCAACTGGTGATGCTGATCTTCTGATTGCTCAAACGGCTGTTTCTGTAGCTGCCGACAACATGACAGTTGTTGTTGCTGACGACACTGATGTACTGATTTTGCTATGTTATCACTATAGAGATGAAGACACTTTATTTCAAGCCTGAAGTAAAACGTGGATCTATCAACACTAGAATATAGAACATTCGAGCTACAAGAAATGTTCTTGGTTTGATTATATGTAATAACTTGCCCTTCCTGCATGCACTTCTTGGCTGCGATTCCACATCACGACTCTTGGAAAAAGTGTTGCTCCGAAAAAAAGTGAACTAACTGGAACAGTATGCAGAAGTATTTTTTGATCCTGAGTCTTTAAAGGAAAATATTGCATCAGCAGGTCAAAAATCAATAGTAGCTATCTGTAGCGGGAAAAAAGGTGACAAAGGTGACAAGTTACGGTATCAAAAATATTGTGAGAAAGTTGTAAAAAATGTTGTTTATTTTGAAGCAAAAATACCACCACCTACATCAAGTGCAGCAAAGTTTCACTCTTATTATCGTGTTTATTATCAAGTGGTTAGATAATGTGATGCTAAACTCTTTATATTGGGGGTGGAACGTTTCAGATGATGTTATGTACCCACATATGACTGATATGGCCCCAGCACCAGACAATCTTCTCAAAATGGTAAAATGTAACTGCAAAACTGATTGTAGAACAGCAAGGTGCAGCTGCAAGAAAAATGGACTGGATTGCTCATAATGCTTGTGCAGAGTGTCACGGAACAGCTTTCTTCAACTTGCGCGTAAAACACAGAAAGACGACTCCGAGGAAGAACTGTAGTGTAGCCTATGCTATATGACTGCTTATTTATTTTAAATACTGTAAATACCTGAGCATCTATATATTGTATATGCCTAAGTATCTATATATAATACATATATTGATCGGGTTACGGTTTTAAAACATTGGTTGAGGTTTTAACAGCGTGCTTCAACTCGCGTGTATGGTATAGGCCTATGACTGCTTATTTAGTCGAGATAGTGTAAATGCTCAAGAATTTATATTTTTATATGCCTAAGCATCTATCTAGAATACATATATTGATTGGGCTACGGTTTTAGGACATTGGTTGAGGTTTTAACAGGGTGAAAGGTGATAATGCTTGCAAATCTAGTCAATTAGAACTAGAAGCATTAAAAATGCATATTTGATTCCTTCATGTTAGCGTCTAGTACCTTTTCCTTAAGGGCGATTTTTCTATACTTTTAGTATGTTGTTCGGGTGATAGCGCTCGACATGACTGTGAAAAAATAGCATTCTGTTGCAATTTTTTTCACCTTTTGCATTGTTTTGAGTTATTTTGACTGGACTACATGTATAGTCCTGAACACATGAACTGAGACATGACCTGAGACATAGTACTATAATTCCATATTTACCTCAAGTATTCACTGGTTTCAGTAAGTGTACACGACGTCATTTTTTATATTTGACAAACAACACACTGTTCAGAAGATATGTAGCGATGATGAATTATAAACTTTCTAACCATGCGAATTAAAACTAGCAATACATTTGTCATACACTATACCTTCTTCACAATGGAACGAGACAAACCACACTTAATTAATGTAATGCTTTACATTTTACTAGTGCAACAGGGCGGGGGCCCTAGGGTAGTGGTTAGCCCCGCTGCCTTTCACGCCAGAGTTTGGGGTTCGGCTCCCGGTCTCGGCGCTTTGAAAGAAACAAAAATGTTTCTTCCCCATACACGTGTGAAAGTCAGTATTGTGGGGAGCCTCCGTGACCGAGAGGTAGCGTGCTCGGCCTCAGACCGCCAGGGCTCGAATTTCGAATCCTGTGTCTGGAGGACAGTGTAATCTCATTCATCTCACCATCCTCAGGAGGTTCTCTTGGTCCAGTTTAGCCTATATGTGCACAAAGGTGGCCTAAAGCCCGATTCATTTCATTTCATTTACTAGTGCAACAAACACACGATTTGTATGGATGGTTCTAGAATCTCCGGATTCTCCCCAAATACCGGATTGGTTTTGGAGAAAAGAACAGGGATTGGCTCCTGACGGTTCCCGTCGAACGCGAACCACTCAGTGTAAAAGAGGACCGTGTGTTTGGCGCGAGATGTATAGCTAGTATGAAGATAGTTAGTACCAGTCAGAATCAAAGAGAGAGTACCAGATATATATATATATAGATTGCGATGATAAGATATAGTTTTAGAGACATGAGTTAAGAATGTGAATGTGAATGTATGAACACTGACGAAGACAGAAATATGAATAAAGTGTGATCAGCAGTCTACCATGTCAAGAGTTGTGGACCCGAACCTTAGTATGCTGTGGCTACTTAAGTTGATGTGTGTTCATGTATTGCAAGTTGTTTAAAGTACTTTTTTAATGGGGAGCAAATAATTAATTTACTTTGTCTCAGCGCTGTTATAATCCAGACCCTGCAATACAAGACTGGAGAGCCATACACTGTTGGGGGAGGCACGGTTTCATTGTTTATGTTTTGATAAAGACAGACTGGCCTGATTTTTCCGGGTGGTCCTAACACTAGAATCCCCTTTCCACTAAAATCTACCATAACTTCAAAGTCATGCAAAAATATTTCGTATATGCCCAGATTAATAAGTTTAATTATGTTTCATATTTTTCACCCATTTAAAGCTGGGAATTGCGTGAGCAATCCCAGCTTCAAATGGGTGAAAAATGGTTACACAAGTGTTTTAAAAAGTTAGAAAGGGTTAAATACATGTAACTGCTGCAGACGTTAGTACAGATCAGCTGCAGTGTTTCACATCAAAACAAGACGTCTGCGTGTGAATGACAACCTCCCCAGGCCAATCTGTCTATACACAAGACATAACAATATCATTTCCACGTAATGTGTAAAATAATTATTTATTCTACCTTATGCGAGCATATTTGCTGATTTTGTTAATAGTCTACAATGAGTGAAATTCAGCGATATGTTGAACATGCAAATATGCATTTAAGTATATACAGTGATTGAAATTTTGTCCCTTGTTATTAAGAACGTGAAAGGGAAAAATCATTAGAAATACCACCAATCTATGCAAAAGCAATAAATTATGCCTTGATGATTATTCTCGAAGGATCTCGTGTGTAACACCCATCTCAGATTGTATGCCGGCCACGGTCACTCTCTCACGCACTCACTCACTCACTCACTCACTCACTCACTCACTCACTCACTCACTCACTCACTCACTCACTCACTCACTCACTCACTCACTCACTCACTCACTCACTCACTCACTCACTCACTCACTCACTCACTCACTCACTCACTCACTCACTCACTCACTCACTCACTCACTCACTCACTCACTCACTCACTCACCCACCCAATTATACATATTTTACAAAATAAAAAATACAATTTATTATATTTGGCAGTATAAAATCAATAAGGTTATACGACTTCTTACCAAGATCACTTCCGGATCCTTGCATCACAACATACTGTGCATGCTCTCACACATTTTAACGACCGATCACTTGAGAAATACTTGCCATTGATGCAATATTGTCTCACTCATGAGCCACCGTTTGCCAACATTGAGCCAGTGTTTGGCGATATATTTACAAAGTAGGCAAGCATTCCGCTGAATAGCCCCACCTTATGCCTTGCACAAGACGGCGTGAATCTGATTGAGGACCTCTATTGTGACCTTAGAACCACCCTTGGCCTGTGGATCACGCGTGTGCTCGGTTTAGCTTGTAAGCTGTCACTCCAGGTGATTGATGATACGTTTCTGGCGAGAAACCCGTAAGCACAGGTGATCACTGCCAGTCACTGTGCATCTCTATTTATTGCACTCTTTTCAAGTCAGGTGGTTGCTTGAAATTTGTATGCTGGTTGAATAATGACATCACTTTATTTCATGTCAAACGATACATTATTTTTGTGTTTCATGTAACGTTATATGTTTTGATTTTATAGAGATATATTACGAATAGTAAATAAACGAATTATAACAAACTGACATAACACATGATCAACAAGATCAAGCTATAATCGATAATTAGCTTTAACAACTGGTACTTTCACGTCTCTACTTCTACCAATTATGTGGTGGCTGTTGTGGTGGTACATTTGACAATATCAGAGAGATGTTCCGTCTGTTGTATTTTTAATAACATGGTATAGAGTGACTATAGTTCAAAACAACCCTCCAAGAGATTATACAGCCTCCTCGAGTCTGGTCATAATCTTCATTGGCGGATTTCCTCCATTCAACATTGGTACTAATGCAGATAGATAAATTAATGATGATATGGTGATAAATGGTGTAGTGGCGTTAGGACCTTGAACTAGTAGGACTATTATAAAGACTTTGACATCATGTGATATCAAACCTTGGGCTGAATGGAGTTACCCCTTAATTATCGCTACTCTGGGGACTATCCGACCAGATGATAGCGGAGCTGAGCAAAGGCCATGTCGGCATTCAATGCCACAGCCAAATCTAAATACCAAACGTCTGGGCAGGTCTGAAGGTAAATCACGTATAATAAAAAAAAATATTCATCTATACATAATTCTTTTTAAAATTACTTCATATATTGGAAGTTATTATTTCGAAAATGAAAACGCATATCATTTCTGATAAATGACTTTTTTTACTACAATAAGAAGCTCGGGAATGAGATTGCCATACCATACAATGGCTATAATTCTGCTTTGACCACGCCACTGATCCCTGTCATGTATTTATTCAGCACATCCATGCTGTCCGCCTCTGTGATGAGTGAGAGATGACCTCACGTTGACCTATCTCAGAGATAGCGCCTGACATGGCCATGGCCCGTCACACTGGATCCAGAGTAGGACATTCTGGTATCCGGTCTACACTAACAACCACTCAGAAAACCCACCTAGCGTGATAAAACACATAGCTGTGGTCACTCACAAACAGCATCAACATACTTATCCTTTCAACGCCCAATCAACCAATGCCGGTTGTAGTAAATGTCAGCAGTTGTTAAAACACAAAGTGATAGAATGTGAATAACGATCAGTTGCAGTCAAGATATAGGAGCTGATATAATGTTGTCGTTAATATTTGGCATTTCTCATTCTCATTACCTGCAATCTCTCAATCACAATTATCATGTCCAGTGCAAATAGGAACAATTTGTAAAGAAATATCACACGTTTCCTTGTCAAACAATAGTAGGCATACTTTCTTCTCCATCGACATATTTTTGTTGGTTATTTTTTGAAATATTTTTAGCACTGTTGACATTATCTCATTTCTTCTATGATATTCGAGGTTCAAAAAGTATTTTATTTATTCGGAATAATCTCGCTGTCTCTACTTGTAAGTTGTAGCCATGACTATAATGCATGTCTATTGTGAGATTATACATAGTTTAGATGTTGACATCAATATGCCATCTTTATTCTTACATGTATGGACAAACATCATCATGTATATACCTGAATAGCAATAAGTCGTTGTGCCGGTTATGTAATTTATGACGACATGAGCTTAACCCTTTAAGCCCTCACGATGCATTAAAGCATCATTTTACATCCCTGAAAACAGACCTAATTTTCCTCCAACTAGGGGTTTTGGAATAATTATTTCCATGAAACTGGTTTACCATTGCATGGCAATTTTCTTTAATTTTTCATCCACATCAAGTCATTTTCATCCACTACAAGTCGAGAATTGCGACAGCAATTCGCGGCTTGTAGTGGACGAAGATGACAATAGTAAATTCAGGCTTGAAAGGGTTAAGGTAAAGTCGTATACGCTCTTGATGATTAGGCTTAACATTGACAAATAAGTGATAAAAATATCCCTAAACTAATATTTACTTTGAATCGAGGTTACAATATTAATGTTGGCTTATTAGTTTTACACTTTAAACCTTATTCAACTTTAAGATTCGTAAGCATTCGATGTGCTGAAAATTAATTTCGTAGATCAGTGACTTATTCTATTTAAAAATATACAGTACCCACATATTTTGACGTTATAATGCCACAGAATTAAAATATAGTACCATATCGTTCTATTATTCTAATTGAAGTGAATACATTAAGAAACAGACATGAACAACAATGCCAATATGGTGTTGTTCAACATAATATTGTATCATACATACTGCACAGTCATAGAAGATCTGCTATCTATCAAACTCTGAAGACGTTATAATGGAATCAGATCAACTAAACGGCGGCTGCGACTAAATGTCTGACAAAAAAACACCGGACATCAGATAATGGTAGCAAGAATCAATCTATAACTGTTTTTAAAATGATATTTGATCATCTAAACCTAGGTATAGACACCTCATATGTGCAGATATATGTCATATTGGCCGAGATATGACACAACGTAGAATTTTCTGTAAAGTTTACCCTTTAGGACAATTCTGTCAAAGGTACCCGCCTATATCCGGCTTCATAATGTTATTTGACCATCAAAACCTGGGGAAAGACACCTCAAATATGGAGATATCTGTAATATTGGTAAGAAATGATACGAAATAAAATTTTCGGTAATGGCGGAACATACCCTGGTTTACCCTTTTTGGATAATTTGAGCAAAGGTACCCCCTCTAGATTTTTTGCTAAGATGTTTATCTTTGTTTTGGTACCAATAAACCTAATAATATGAGTTCGACGAGATTCTATTTTAAGCCCTTTATGGAAAACAGCCCACAGACTATATCTTGAGTAACTTCACCTGTGCTGAACTAGCCCTGCAGGCGAAATAGCATTGTATTCTGGGCTTGTGACGAACGTGACAGTACTGGTGTATTTAAATTTAGGTATGGGATAAAACCCTCGGAGCTCTACATTCTTAGCTGTTGAAAAGGCCGAGGCCGAAGGCCGTGACCTTTCCACAGCTAAGAATGTAGAGCTCCGAGGGTTTAACTGACTAAAAACACATCCAACCATAATGAGTATCCCTCATAATTAACAGCTCGGTCACACCTGACTGATTATAGTACCATAGGCCTACCATGATAATTGGTCTGTACTTGATCAACAATAACTCCCCATTCCCGGCTTGGAATGAATTATAGTGGTCGGAAATACAAATGTTTACCTCGTTACCAAATTTTAATTATAGAGATCCAGGGTATATACATTACAACATATTTATAATATCCAGGTAACCAGAGTATTTGCAGTCCACAATTAAAACACACTACAGCAGCTGACAAGTGCTGGAGAAATCAAAAGACGTTGTCAATTGACCTATAGCCATCATCACAATCTGAAAATGCGTGACTGGCAATAAATAGACATTGAATTAAACTCATATAGCCTAGCAGACTGATATAACCCATCAGATTAAATATTACAATGGGCTAATTTTCAAGCTTCAAGATATATTTTTGAACTTTATTCTCGATGTTTTACATCTCCACGATATTTAACTTTGGATTCTGATATCGTCGCTTTTTCTTGTTTTTAATTCGTTCCCACTTTATGTTTTTGTCTCATTTACATGACGATTGTGCTGAGGGTGGCAAATACAGTAAATGGGCCGTCGAGGTCGCAGATAGTTATCTCTGATAGAATTTTGCAAGAACATTACTGGATATCATGTGGAAATTTGTGAATCTTTGTTTTATTGCAAAATATAATGTTGACCATTATATTAACATGATTAAGAGATCTGATTCGTCGAGAACAAGGTTGTAAACTTTTTAAGCGGATGACGCCGATCGTAAGTTGCTTAGCTATAAATAAACTTGCATGGATATAATTAACTTGAGTAAAAATTGCTTGGACATACAAATATTAAGTACAAATTGGTTGGAATATTTTAATTTAATATTGTGTAATATTTTCATTGTTTTACACAGCTCGATTTTTTAATTATTATTCGCAAGAAGTAGGCTACAATATTATATTCAAAAACAATTGAAGGGGTCAGAACAAAACCAAGGCTAAGTCAGTTTTTTTAAAATATGACTATGGGGTACCATAGGACATGTGCCATGTGTTTACCACAACATATCATGAAAATAATCAATTTGATGACAAAGCGGCCATTCTGGGCAAAATTAATGTTAAGTTAACCATTTTTGTTCTATGGTACCCCAAAATCAAACATCTGAAAAAAATGAAAAATGACTTGCCTTGTTTTTGTTCTGACCCCTTCAATTGGGGGAGAACTGAATGGCGTAATCGGCCATCGCTGCCACTGCGTTGTTATTTAACATGTTGAAATAACGGCAGACTATTTCTATTCTATGTTTTTTGTTTGATATGCAAGCTGAAAATTTAAAACGGCTATAAAACATTGCAGTGTAACCGGTGAATTTTTTCTTCAAATGATTTAAAAATAAAAATAATGTAGCAAAATAATTTAGAAAAGGCAAACGTTTTTTATTTATAGCATATAACAATAGTGAAAATGATATCAGCAGGTATGATTGTTAAACTACTGTTTGTATTCCTAAATGCCCAGTCACACATACCATCACGCACGTACAGCGCACAAAAAATGAAAAATTTTGGTCAGTGCATTTTGATTCGCTGGGCGTGCGTCAGAATTCGTCGATGATTTGACAAGAACGCCTGATGAACGTCATTCATTTTTTGTGTGCATCTGCACACATTTTCTGCATGCTAAAAAATGTGAGCGTTTTTCCACGTGTGAATGTAGACGCCAGAAGAACGTCAGACCAGCGCCAGTCTAACGTTAGGCACAAGTAGAGCACATGCTCTAAATTCGTTGTGTTTTCGTTGACCGAGGTTTGTCAAAGTCACCCATAAACGACGCACAATCCACCCATAAACAAAATTTAAAAAGCAATTTGAGTCCGTATTGTAAAAAACGTCGCAGCTGGTAGCGAGTACACAGCGTGTTTCCAACGCAAAGTGCGAATGAACAGCGCTTTGTTAACGCGTACGACGCATACAGTGCGCATTAAACCCTATAATGTTAATGTCGACGATAATAGTAACTTTTATCAGTTTGTTTTGTACATATGTAACCATTTGTAAAAGAAAAAATGCGTCTTAAATTTATGATAACATTATATGTTTTGACTTAATTTCGACAAATAAAAAAAAATTCTGCACTTATAGCCGTGTATCGTGTGAAAAACCACCTCAAATGATTAAAAATAAAATGTCGTTCTTCAGAGCTCTAAGGGTTAAGCTGCAGAAATAATATAGTCACAGCCTGTTGCTCGAGCGCCGGGCGACCTGGCGGCGTGTTCCCAGCGCCTACTTCGAGCGCTTGTGATACAAGGCAAACGTATTTAGCGTTGATATGACGTTGTTCTAGCGCGCCTTACGTATTTCTGGCGTTCTTCTGGCGTGTTCATTTATGCGTTCATATGCGTTTAATATTTTAAACATACCCAACTTCCTTTGGCGATTAGAGGGCGCACACAAATATGCGTGGCGCTAGAGCAGCGCGCTCCACGAACCAGTAACGAGTGTTGACGCACGACCGACACACGACAGACGCTCTAGCAAAAAAAATCAATTTTTAGTGCGTGGATCGTGCGTCGACTATGTGTGACTGAGCCTTAGGGCTAGAAAAAAACTCAAAAATGCCGGCACTGAGCGCGCATATAGCGCCCAACTAACGTGTTCCTACCGCATGTCCAGCGAACATAAGTATAACGTATATGGGGCGTTCTAAATGCTTTCTAACTTATTCGTGCCTCGCGCTGGCGATGCGCGATGTATTCGCTAACTTTGTTGCCCTGCTAACGCACAACGCGGTGGCGAAACGCTGTGTATTCGTTGATTTATACACCTGATTTATTTATAACACGCAGTATAATCGTTTTAAACTCGCTGGGTCTTCTCATAACCTGACAAAATTCATGGACGCACAACGACGCAATGCTCTAATTTCTGTCCCTCGAGGCGTGGGCTGTGCGTCGTGTATGTGTGACTCGGGTATTATGAACGGAGGAAGTAAACGATATACAAACAAATAACGCTATCAAACTGATGAAGGCAGTGATGAAAAGGTGATTATTACCTTACCGGCAAATAATAGGACAATTTAATTCATTTCAATTATATTTCCCATACCATTCGTAAGTATTTAAATGGTCGGTGAAGGTGGTCCTGCATTGAACCGCCATTGGGGCAGTATTGTGCTGACTGGTACACATAGGCACAACGTCACCTGACAATTGTGATGAGCCGGAATAAAAGCCAAATACCAGCACAGAAATATCTCATAGGAAGTCCTAATATAGCGAATATTACAAAAATAATTTAACTGCAGTATGCCAGTAAACACAAAATATTTGTATAACATTTATACAGAGTCGGCCCAACGTCTTCGATGTTGGGCCAGCATTGTATAAATACCATAGAAATGTTTTGTGTTCACTGAGATGTAAGGCACTTTATATTTGGTGGGCGGAAATAGTAACGTTAGTTTCCTTAGGGTGAACTTACAATGAAGGATGACGTCTAAAAACTCTTACCCTATTATAGTATAGCTTGAATAATATTAATTTGACTACATCGTCCATGATCATTTATCCAAAGTATATAGCATAAGAAGACTCCCTTAATGGTAAGAAAAACAACGCAAATCGGCACTGCATGGAGAAGCAAAAAATGAAAACAAGTCCACATTTTTCGTGTTTTCAAGTGATATATTCGTTAAATACATGTACAGCAGCAAATTAGCGTTGAGTAATACATCCAGATTGATCCGTCCATCAACGGGGATTTGAGGGAGTCCGGTTGCATCTTGAGTACCGCGTCCCACTGCGCACACGACGTTGTTGCGACGTTGAATCAACATTCAACGTCGCAGCAACGTCGTGTGCCCAGTGGCACAGGGTGCCGTGTCTGTCTGCCCAAAACTGCCGCTCGCATGCAGTTTGTGGCAGAGTGACGCCGGCCCAACATTCAACCAGCACCAGGTTTGATACTGGGTGCTCCCACATATCCATAATAAATGTGGAAAACCTATGAATCATGTAGTATTTTGCAAATTAAGATTATTTTCAAAGAATCCACATAATAACAGGATACTCTGTTTGAATACATTTTTTTCAGAAATATATATATATATATTGTCATTTTTCAGAAAAATTATAACTTATATAAGAGAATCACGTTATGTCTCGTGAAAGTATTAAATAACAAAAATATTCAAAAGACCTGTAGATATAAATACGCCAGTCAAATAATTGTTTGTCAACGGGTCGCTAATTTTTTTCACATAATCACATATAATTATATACATGGCTTGTTCAACCAGAATATTATGGCAACGACATTTACAGTTTTCATGCAGTTCGCGGATTCTTTGAGATTCCATATAACCATGATAACTATTTACACTGAAACATTTTAAAGGGGAGCATGTTAACATGCAGGTCAACGAAGAAAACGGCGCGCGTCGCACACAATATGTGAGACGCATCGGAAAGACAAATGGGATACGACACGCGATACTCCCGTGAAATATTCGAGTATGACATAATAATGCCCGTGGATAACTGTCTACTCGAGTTCCAGTGTTATCACCCTAGGGCTATATTATCGCCCTAGGGCGATAACGCTGCAACTCGAGTGCGCAGTCAGTTGGTATCTCACGGGTGTTACACATTCTGGTGGTAATTTGCATACGTTAACGTGGGTGTACACAGTATCTGTGCACAGTACTGTACACGACCGCGGCGCGCAATCTCTCACCCCCGCAATGCACACTAATTAATTATTATAAGTAATTGCATGTATTGATTGCTGTATTCAAACTCACCTCGTACAAGAACGAAAGCGTACATGTCCACAAACGATAAATACTGATACAGCAACACATTGGTATGTATCCTCTGTTCATATTTGTACAATTATTATAAGTGGTTATGAGCCAATTATGTAATACATACACCCTTTTTCAGCACTGTTCAGTCTACACTTTTCTGGTACAATATCGGCTTATCCAATAGAAACATTGATTACAAAATCAATGGCATCAGTCGATAAATCCATACAATCCATTCATGCCGATTGAGGTGCTCATCTTGGTCGTCAACACGTAAAAAGTCTTTTCGATTTCATAGTATGACAGTTGAGCTGTATCTTAAACATGATCACATGTCATCACTGACCACATTCATCATGTCGTGAAGTTACGTCTTTCATTGTGTTTACGTCTATGAACAATCCGCCATACACAGAAGAGAAATTGTAATGTCTAAAGTGGTTAGCGACTGAGTCCATGTTCACCTAAAGTTCAATGGCCACAAGACGGCAAATGTGCTGTTATTCTGGTTTGGATGAAAACTCGACCACGAAAGACATGTCAGCAACGTATCCCATCAAGCACGAGACATTGACCCAATGTTGGAACAACCTTGGGCCAGCGGCGTAGACGGTAGATCAACGTTGAACCAGCATTAGGTAACAGTGTTGTGTTTGCTTGACACTGGTGAACATTAACATTATAAAATCTACCCCAGAAAACACAATACATTGACCCAATGCTGGGATTAACCCTTTAACCGCCAAACCATTCAATTTGAATTTTTACCCACTTGAAGTTGTGTCTCGCTGACGCGATCCACAACTTCAAGTGAGTGAAAATTATTCAGATTTGACAAAATGGAGGTCAACTCTTTTCAAATCTTGCTGGTTGATGTCACATTTGATTTTTAACATATTTAAAAAGTGGTACTTAATGTCTTAATATAAATTGAAAACCCGAATATATGCGGCACCTGCGGTTAAAGGGTTAATGTTGGCCCGCCATCTCCGACGTATCGTGCTTGCTGGGTAAACACGTATCAGACATAGCGAATGCGTTGACAAAGTCGTAATTGCACTCGGCAAAGCCGTGTCCTCATTGATAGAGCCTGTTGCAAAACATGTATTTGCTATAATTGTGGTCATTAATATTAGACATAAAAAAATTGTAATCTATAAAAAGCGTATTTTCAGATCACAGATTTCAGAGAAACGACGATACCCCTGTTTTAATTGAAGATGCGCACAGGATTGTGGAGATTGTAGCCGCCCACCCCCTCCCCCACCCCCGTTGAGTAATATTACCTGCGAGGAAACAGTGAAAAAATAAGGTAAGAAGACGCTCAGCCACTTCACGGTGTGCGCCATTAGGAGGGCGAGAAATAGAAACAATTTTTTTGATGGACAAATTATTATTAAATTTACATGTAATTTACATGTAATTTAACATCTAAGATTGGTCTGTGTAATCCAACGATGTTTCCATTGCTCAACGTTGAGCAATGGAAACAGCGTTGAACCAACGCTTCGTGTTCGCTCCCGTGCCCACATCCGACCCACGAAAAAGCTAGCGTTATCAGATGCCAATACGCCCCTCTAAACATGCTAAAGTAAAAATGCCCTATATGCCGCGTTACTGAATGTTGGATAACTTTTTTAACCTTATGGGTGGATAAAACAGATAAAAATACGTTGCCGTACAATAATCATTGAATCACTTTAAATGGGAATAAATTGACATTATATGCAATATTATGCAATAATATGATATAATTAAAGGTGAATTTAAAATTAAAAGTCCGACTGAGATTGTAGATGTCATTACAAGATACCGATGGTCCCCAAAAGACATTTTCTAGAGACTTGTTCACCAACCTAAACATACTCGCTATCCACGCGCATCAGAACAAAATGTTATGAGAATGATATTACTATGTACTGGAAAGCATAATGTACGTCGGTATTGGTGTTGGTCAGAAGCTGCATTTCGCTCCACCAGAACGTCCTGTTTTATATCAAGTTTAGCCCCCCGCCCGGCTCAGACTGTCAATCTGGATTGGCCTGTAAAAAAGCAGCTGCACGGATAGCGCAAAGGACTGGTTCAGCACCGGCCCAACGTCGTACGAAGTTGTGCCGGTGATGAACCAGCCCATTACGCAATTCGTGATCCAGACCGCGCTATAGATCCGGATTACAAGATAAAAAAAACCCTCGCGGGACACACAAAACTCGCATTGTTCGACAGACAGTGGCATCGGTATTTGCATAAAAGAGGCTGTGGTTTGTCGCGGAATCAGCCATTAGCCTCTTGCCGTTTGTTATCTCTAGTGTTTGTTTAGGTACCTGCTCGGTTGATTGAGTACTAGATAAGTGTGGTGTAAGAGGCTGAGTTACTGCGGGATTATCTCAAGTTAACTGACTCCCTGTACCACGGATCAGTATCCATTTCATCACTGTCTGCCTCCGCATCCGCGTGCGCGGTGGACCGCCGGACAAGCACTCACTGCCCGCATGGCGGGCTGGCTCGCTAGATCCCCACCCGATCCTCTAATTTATATGATATTAAGTCAACTGGTTATACAAATACCGCATACATTTGTCACCACCCGCGATGACAAACGCTGCATGGTCAGTTTTCAAAACGTCGCTACTTCGCAAAGAAATAATGCGTTCTGTTTTGTGAGCTTTTTGGAAAGCAATTACTTTCACAGGGACAAGTGTATGTTAATGTGTTAATGTACTTCTGAACATATACAGGGTGTAAGTGTCACACTTCATGACGGCGACACGTCTCCTGTTTGACACATTGTTTTTATAATGTTGGGCCGGCGTCTGCGACGCAGGTCTAGCATTATAACAACATTGTGTCAACTTTTGAGATGCTTCACTTCCTTCTGATCCTGTCTTTTCTCATTCGGTGTTCTGAGACACTGTGGTGCTTCTAAAATAGCGTCCAGACTATACATTTTTAATGCGCATCTCAGAAAACACGCCAACTATATAGCCCGCTGGTTTATTGCTGGTCCAACGTCGCAGACGGTGGCCCAGCAATAAACCAGCAGGGGTTCCAAGTCTCGTGTTTTTTGAGAATTACTTCTGTGACGTAGACTGCTTTAATTAAGTTACAAATGCAAATCAGTTGACGTTTGAAAAATACACGCGTGTTCCGAGCGTGTAAAATCACAAATTTCATCTTTTTAGCAGATAAACTCCAGCACACGGTGGTGCGTGGCAGACAAGGAGGTACTAAATATAAAAAAAAGATATTGCATAAATCCATAACTCTCGGCTCGCTCTTCGGGAGCTATGGATTTACGCATTTTCTTGACAAATCCGTTTTTTCCATAAATCAATTTCGGATCATATAGGTCATGTGACTCCTCCCCGTCGACCCCAATGTCTGTGTGATATTGGTCCAGCATTTCTGATACATTAACCCTTTAACCGCCAAATTATTCAATTGGAATTTTCACCCACTCGAAGTTGTGTCTCGCTGACGCGATCCTCAACTTCAAGTGAATGAAAATTATTCAGATTTGACAAAATGGAGGTCGACAAATTTCAAATCTTGCTGAATAATGTCACTTTTTATTTTTAACATGTTTAAAAGCTGATATGCAATGTGCTAAAACAAAATGTAAGAAACAAATATGGACGGCACCGGCGGTTAAAGGGTTAAATTTTGCGGTGTTTTCGGCAGCTCGGGTGCCTCTTAGAAACGTTGTACTAGGAATATCACCACATTTCATCTCATATAATTTAAAGAAAAAACCCTGCGAAAGTTGGTGTTCTAAGGTTTTTAATAATGTAGATCTATAAGGCTGAATTTAAAACTGTATAGATTGAATGGGATGAATTTATATACCGATAAATGGACATGTGTACCATGTTTACGTCACGAAACAGCATACAGATTAAGTGGGTGGCAGCCACACGCCGCGCCGTGCCCCATTGATCCACTATCAACGGTGTTTACCGCGGCACAAGTGGCCAGACCCGTGAAAACAGAAACAGACTCTATTTATACGTAATAACGTTGTTCAGTGTTTATCAGTGTTTATTATATAAACGTCTAATGTTGAACGCGATCAGAATAAACTAACCCATTGCACTACAGTTATTCCAGAAAACACGACATATTGACCTAATGTTGTTTTAATGATGGCCCACCGTCTACGACGCTGGTTCAACATTAAAGCAATATTGGGTCAAATCTTAAGTTTCTTAGGATAACATGCATGTGTCATTTGCAGTCCTGTGTAAGTGGTACCTAAGTGGTTTTGACTGGTCACTCCCACATACTCGAACACAATGCTGACTGCTATTTTTATCGATGATCGGTGTATAGCAATCGATATGATTGATAGGATTATTTATGTGAGCGCTATCGATCTGCACCGGATATGGGAATGATCTCACCAAACACGTTGGCGAAACTGTGATTCAATGCCGGGCATTTCGCTAATATTATATGACTGAGTTTAGCAATTAGCTACTTAGCGTAAGCTAATGGCAGGCGAGTTGTTAAACAAATTGAATCAGCCCTGATTAGGTTCGAAACCATGCGCGTACATTTTGATAGAAATATTATTTGTGTGCCATGTACAACAGAGAATGCAGCTATGTTCCAGCAGCTTCGGCTACTTACAGCAATAATAAATATTATGACACAGCGAGGACAGTTAGTAATTGTACGTCTTTTTCTGTATGTCTATATGTCTGTCTGTCGGGTGGTCATTATTGTTGACCTTTCTTGAACAGCAGTTATGATTTAACTAATCAAAGCAGTACAAACCATTTTCAGCCAGTTTCTGCACAGTTAAATGTTTGTAAAAGTTTCTTTGGAGAACACGCGTCTTTCAACGCGTGTTAACGCAATGTCATGTGCGACATTTGCCTTGTAGGAGCCACTTGAAGGCGCGACGAAAGTCGATGTTGAAGATGGTGTAGATGATGGGATTAAGGCAGGAGTTGATGTAACCCAGCCAGACTATAAAGTTAATAAAGCGCGGGTCGGCCGACTGCTCACAAGTTTTACAGAAAGGGAAGATAATGTACATAAGGAAGAATGGCAGCCAACAGAGCACAAACACGCCCATAATGATACCCATGGTCCTGGCCGCACGCCGCTCTCTGGACAGCGATATACGCTGCTTCTCCTCGAGGAACTGATGAACTGGGTTCACGGGTACCGGGGTCTTTTTCTTGCTGCCACGATTACTCCCGCTGTTGGTGGAGGTGAGGGTGAGTTTAGTCCTTGACCCGTGGTTCTCTCGACCATTACTGACATACAGGGTGGTGGAGGCGTGCTGGTGGTTGGGTGTAGTGTGTGTAGACCCTGTGTCTTCAGGATTGTTAAGTGTGGTACCAGGATAGGTATCCGGGCATTCATCAGGGGACTCTGTGCTACTGATGTCAGGAGGTGTCTCTCTATTAGGTAGCACCACCTGGTGGTTTGTCTTACCCGTCATACTTGCATGCTTAGCCGCAGAAGCAGCTTTGGCTCTGGCCCGAAGTCTTCTTCTTGTGGCCAAGAAAATGTTCAGGTAAACAAAACTCATGATGAACAGTGGTACATAGAATGAACCTGAGGCACTGTAGATGACAAAACTTTTTTCATCAGTCAGTGCACAGGTTCTTGTGTACTCATTGTATAGATTGCGTCCTCCGCTATTATTCCATCCTAGAAGTGGTGGTACAGAGATGATAGCAGAAGCTCCCCACACCACAGCGATGCTGATCAACACCCTCTGGAGGGTTCGCTTTTGTGCATAGTTAATGGGGTCGTGTATGGCGTAGTACCGGTCCATGGCTATAGCACAAAGGTTCAATATAGAAGCGGTACAAATCAGAATGTCGAAGGTCAGCCATATATTACACCACACGGCGCCAAACACCCAGTGACCGATAACAAAGTTTGCCACATTAAAGGGCATCACTAAGATGGCCACGGCAAGGTCGGCCACTGATAAAGACACAATGAAAAAGTTCTGCACGCTCTTCAGTGGCCTGTATGTGAACACAGACAAGATAACTAGCACGTTGCCGACAATGGTAGCGCAGATGCACACAGACATGAGCAAAGCAAAGACAAGGCCTTCAGCAATGGGCAGACCTTGTGGCTCCGATGTGGGCAGTGAAGAATTAGTCTGATTATCAGTGCCATTCATCAGTTCATTAAATGACATGTCATCTCTGCCTATAAAACCAGTATCCCTGCTAATTCCTGACAAGTCTCGCTTTGTCACCAGATCCGGAAATAACGTCATATTCTCCATTGTCCGCTATTTTGTAGTATTAGTGTGCAAATCCATTAAAATCATCAAAGCTCATCTGCTATATTTCACATAATTATTAGATGATTTTTTTGTGTAGATCTCGACACATGTCGTCCATAGTATTCTACACGACATAAATGACCGCTAAGATAATAATGCCATGCCAGAAACATTTTTTACAGTTTAATTAATGTGTAGTATTTTTCTGTAATACATTGTTTACTGTAATGGATTAGGCCAAAAACAATTTGATAGTTTGCACTCTACGTTAACGATATATTTGTTCATATGTAGAACTAGGCTACCACTTCTTTCTTCAGGTAGGCCCTATGTAATGCATCCGACTGTTTTGTCCCAATATGTTATTTGGTTTGGTTTTGGTGAACAACATCCTATCCGCCCCTGGATGCAGCTGAGGTGCACCAGTGTGTCCGGTAGTATTAGTGTGAGTGGGTTGTTTTTCAGAAGGCTTCAGTGTTTGGAGATCATCCCGGGGGTCAATGATTGCACGTGTTCTGTAAGTTCAGGTCTCCACAGGAAGCTTGTGTAGCCTTGTAAATGCACGCAGCAGTCTGTCCAGTCAGTCAAATAGAGGGGTCTGGCCGCCAGGGATTGCCCGGCCAGTGGATGCAGACCAAGGCGAGGCAGCAGCAGATGTCCTGCTCCTGCTGCCAATCCTAACTCACACTGCTGGCATCCTCCAGAAACTGCTGCTGCTGCAACCGGCAGCTTCAGCATCAGCTCTCAGCCCGTGTCAGGTGAACCGGCAGACATGAGCCGTGACGTGCTCAGCGGGAGTACCAGGCGCTAGTGGCGCCCCATGCCGGTCAACATCTTAACAATTATCTTGCTTCTCATCCCACAATTAATACAGATGCCACCACAACCACTCCTGTGATCCAACCGCTAAATGTCCAGCACGCGGACAACACTATATTACCGTAGTTTTTGCTAAAGTAAACTGTTTGTAGCAAAGGGATCTTCGTTCATTTGAAGCTACAAACTGAATTTGTAATTTCAGCTTTAAATGACAGAGCAATGCAGAAGGTGGTAATAAGCCTTCTGGATAATTATCGACAAAGCAACCACTTTCACATGACTGAGCAAGAGAAGAGCTCCTCGACAAATCTCATCACCCGCGAAAGGGATTTTCAGATTTGATGGCTTCCCTCAGCTGATCACTGGAATTTGTGTGGCTTAGGCACCACACATTGAGGCATTTTTCCACAGGCTGATCAGCGGCTTCACGAACAAACCAGTAGGTTGTCTGTAGATCCTTGCCCTGCGTCCGTCCAGCCACTGGATATTTGCCAGGTCTACCCTACCGGAACCAGCGGGCACTTCTACAGTCTGGTTCCCTTGCAAGTTAGCTTCGTTTGACAGGCAAACGAATAGTTTGTGTGGATTGAAGTGGACCCATTTACCTCATTCCTATACACAATTTGTCCTGCTTCTCTGGCACGGCACTGGGATGAATGCCAACGGTCCACTATCCACATACCAGCAGAATGCTGCGACCTCTATGTCCTTTCATATCTAAATGTTCACTGATGCAGTCATTCAGGCTAGATAATCAGTCAACTGGCAGGAAGAGTTCATTAGGCTCAGCCTAATTTGTCCCGTGTATCCCCATCTGTAAAACATACAAAAATAAACAAATCAGTCAAAAGCAATTAAAACCCTCACATTTACACGCTACTCATAATTATCATAATTATACATCTGTATCAATTTAAAGAATATAAATAAATATAACCTTTCCCACTACAGCATACTTACAGAAATAAACAAATCAGTCTGCAAAACATGCAGAAATAGAAGCAATCAATTAAAACAATTAAGCAATTAAAAAGAAATTAAAACCCTCACATTTACACGCTTACGCATAATTCTATTTCTGAATTAATTTAAAAAATATTAAGCAATATCCTGAATATAACCTTTCATCCACAGCATGTCATAGTTTTTTCTTCGAGTATACTTTACAAAATGGCCAGATGTAAATGATGTGGGCCCAAGCTCAATTACTTCTTGAAATTTAATGGCATAACCATGCATAATGATACGTTTATTTTCCATGACGAAATAGAGCGTTATTATTCAGGCTTCATCGTTCGATGACTATCGTCATGGCTGCCCATGGTTTAAGTGGCAGAGAGCTCCGAATGAACAGTGTTGATGTTTGAGTCAATAATAATGTGTTATGGTATATCAATGACATTCACAAATCAAGAGAGTAGGTCGTCACCTTGGATATGAAAGGGTGTATCTGCCTCTAACGAAGTGGCAGATACACCTTTTCATATCCAAGGTGACGATGTGTATATTCACTTGTTATCATACCCCCAATTACCCCTTTGCCCACCGGTCCCGATAATATTCCGTGTTTTTTTTCATATTTTTTTAGAACATTAAATACCAGTTTTTGAACATGGTAAAGATAAAAAGTGACATCAATCAGCAAAATTTCAAAATACTTGACCTTCATTTTGTCAAATTTGCAGTTGTGGATCGCGTCAGTGAGGAGACACAATGTGACTTAATGGGAGTGTTAACTCCAATTAAATAATTTGAAGGTTGAAGGGTTCAATATGCGTGTAATGACGAGCGAGATTAGCCTTCTTAAGTAACAATGTAGTCTCAATGCAGAGACTTACTATAATTATTGCCTTTTTGCTAGCAACCATATGGTTAAAATTTGATGACATAAACTTGCGCTTTTTACAATTTACATTTCATTTTTGTATGCAATTTTGTGGGTTTAGCCCCTACCTTAGGTATAATAAATTATTATAATTATACATGTAATAATTATATAAATCTATACCTATACAAGACGAAACATAGCCTGCAAATTATTTGCATTGAGTCACCTGATTGAACTTTGCTTTCCTCCTCTCGCAAAACATCTTATTCAGATGGGGGTTTTTATTTAGTCTATATTATTATCTATATCAGAACTACCATACTTAAAGCCAAGAAGCAGATTTAAAAATTAAATTAAATTATTGAACATAGGATGACCATAGTAACTGTACTGTACGCACGCAATAATAATTATTTGATAAAAGGCGCAGGCATGTCACTCAAATCTGACGTACTCTCACCTCATCGACGATGACATAATTGTAGATTAAAAGAGAGGCAAACAATCGCATTATGACTGTGGCGTGTATTCTCGATCGTACTAGTTTGGTCGAGATGGCAATCTTGCCCAATCCGAAGCCTACGATATACATAACTTGTACGAGAATATGGGCCAGGACGCAGTAAAATGCCTGTTTTAGGACAAGAAATATATCTTCACGAGAGCTGTGTGAAATTATCTGAATAATTATCAGCTTAATAATTATATTAACCCTTTAACCGACAAATTATTCAATATGAATTTTCACCCACTTGAAGTTGTGTCTCGCTGACGCGATCCACAACTTCAAGTGAGTGAAAAAAATTCAGATTTGACAAAATGGAGGTCAACTCTTGTCAAATCTTGCTGGTTGATGTCACATTTTATTTTTAACATTATTTAAAATGTGGTACTTAATGTGCCAATAAAAAATGAAAACCCGAAAATATGCGGCACCGGCAGTTAAAGGGTTAATAACATTTCATCAGTGTGATACAGTTTTATCTGTCATGCTACTATTTGAGATCGTATTATATAGTTAAAATGCACAGATTTTGCACCGATGATGGTTTGATGTTGGACCAGCGTCGCAGAAGCTGGTCCAAAATCAAACCAACGCTGGGTGACATGACCATATTTATTACATTCATATCCCCATTCGATGAGGATATTTACACATACTCTATTTTTATTCAGTATTGTTTAATCCTTCCATTTTCACACAAATGAGTAGGTATTAAGAAGGAACCTGAATATTAGCAGAAAATACGTAAGAATTTATGTATTTCTGACATTAGTATAGTATTATCCTAGACAATAGTGCAAGTCATTGTGTTTTTTTAGTTTTTATGTGCTTAGAAAAATTCAAAATTCAGTATTCGCTGACTTTACAAGTTTGCAGACACTGCCTTGCAGAGCAACATAGATGTCCTTGATCAGAAATGTTACACATTTAATCGTTTTCCTACTCGGAAAATTGTATATTATTTATGGATGGATTTCCAGGATTTTTTTTCCGCTGAAAGTGTTTTATGGCATTTTAGCTACGGACACACGCATCAACTTCGATTCTAAGATTGCCTGCTTTTTTGTTTACTGCTGATATCAAGAATTATGATTTAAGTCCCATGCATTATCTTCTTTTATTCCAATCAAATTCAACACAAGTTAAAATATAACCTTTTAATTGTTCAACTTCCATATCCAATGCTTGAATCTGATCAAACAACTATTTCTTTCTATGTTAAAAATAATATTGATTGATAATTTGTATTGAATATCAAGCTTTTATCCCATAAAGCTATTTGCCCCCCTTTGCTTTCGACTGATTAGGGTTTTTTACCAATAAGTCCAAATAATAACTTACTTTCATCCAATTAAGTGGTGACCATTCGACATCCAGCGATTTCCCTTGTACGTGTCGGTAATTGATTACACTATAATATCATTACAATGGTATTCCGCTCAGCAATAAATCCCAATGATGTAGATTCGGTAAGAGTTTGACGCCTGATAAGATCGCTCGTGACTGTGATAAAGCGCGATGGATGGCTGCCTCATTCGTTACGTATCGTGTCAGCGGTGTACGTGCGCTGGTCCTGCTGTTGTCGGCAGGACAGCGTGAGGTGTTATGAGGAGCCGCCTCCACGAGCGGGCGCTTGTGATGGTGAAGTGTTGTGGAGGCGGCAGGTAGCGGTATGGCGACCACAGCCACAGCAGCATCTACTCAGTAACGCCCCCAGAGGACATCCAATAATAAGTTAATGCTACGACGCAGACCCAACATTACATTATTATTGGCGCAACTGTTGGTACCAGAGTTAGACCCAATATGCCAATACTATGGAGTTGCCAATACTGAGGCTTGTGGCCCAGTATTGTCAGCATCGGCTTAAGTTCAGTTTTGCCAGCAATGCTTCTTAGTCCAGCATTGCCAGAATTGCTGTCCATCCAGTATTTCCTGCATTGCGGTAACTCCAGCATTGCCAGTATTGCGTTAATTCTAGCATCACCAGCATTGAATTATGTCCAACTTGCTATCATGAACGCACAAGATAGTACAAGTATCTTGTAAGTACACGTACAAGGTAAACGAATTGCTATCTTGTACGCACAAGGTAGTCGCATTTTCGATGCATGTCGTCTCCAGACTTCTTACCATAACTGTTCAGTATTGCCAGCATCGTGCCGGGCTCACACAGCATTATCAGGAGTCAGTTTGGCCAAGAACTGGGGTAAAAAGTTCTTGGTTCGGCCATACATTACAGTACTACTAACACCAGGTTAGGCCCAAGGTTACTAGCGCTAGCATTATTTTGAGAATAATTATGTATAGTATTGGGTTAGACAGGGATGTGCCGGGGAATCAGAGAAGCGGAACACCATGCGTCGGCAACAGAATTGCGCTGCAAAACAAACAGTCACGTCAAGCCAGAGCACCAGCCAACACAATTTGAAATCCTCATAAAGGTCTTATAATTACAGTTAGCTCTTGAAAGCTGCTTATTTTTTCAGTGAGCAGTTGCTTTAAAGTAATCAGTTTTGTAACTGCTTACCTTACTGCTGTTTGCCTTGCGGGGCACAGAAGTAGCGGAAAACGAGTATCAAGTAATACACCCAATTCACGATGTATCTTATGGCACTTTCCATGCGCGATTTCATAATTAATTCTTAGTCCGATTCATCTTTATTTACAGTGGAGTCTGATTTCAAATCATGAATTAATCAGGTAAATGTTTAATTTGTCTGGCAAGATGGGTGTTTTTTCAAATAAGTTTATATACATGTAGTACGGTGTCGTGTTTGCAATATGATGATGGCAATGCAATACAAATCTCTTCCCCACATTATTACTATTTTTTTTTTTATAAGCGGATCTTTTCACTTCCCATTAGTACGCTATTATCATTTATTAACCCTTTAACCGCCGGTGTCGCATATATTCGGGTTTTCATTTTTATTAGCACATTAAGTACCACCTTTTAAACATGTGACAAAGATAAAATGTGACATCAATCAGCAATATTTGAAAACAGTTGACCTCCATTTTGCCAAATCTGAATAATTTTCACTCACTTGAAGTTGTGGATCGCATCAGCGAGACACAACTTCAAGTGTGTGAAAATTCAGATTGAATAATTTGGCGGTCAAAGGGTTAATACCTAATATTTCCATAGTTCACACACACCAGTAGATATTTACGAGGGAATCTGAAAAATCAGGATAGTTCTACTTCATGAACAATTTCAAGTAATTTGGTGTTTTAAGTTGTTATGAAATGAAATGAATCGGGCTTTAGACCACCTTTGTGCACATATAGGCTAAGCTGGGCCAGGAGAACCTCCTGAGGATGGTGAGATGAGTTAGATGACACTCCCCTCCAGACACAGGATTTGAAATTCAAGCCGTGGCGGTCTGAGCACGCTACCTCTCGGTCACGGAGGCTCCCCACAATACTGACTTTTACGAGTGGATGGGGAAGAAGCATTTTTGCCGAGACCGGGAAACGAACCCCGAACTCTAACGTGAAAGGCACAGGTGTTAACCACTACCCTAGGGCCTCCGCCCTTTAATTTGTTATGCAAGAGCAGCAGCAAACTGTTGAGCAGTGACAACGAAGAGAAAAAGAAACAAAAAATCCAACGAGATTAGTGTCAATAACTCATCAGAAAACTTAACTGCATACGGCATTAATAGCAATACCAACAGGGAAATAAATATCAGATTGCAAACGCAGCTCCAAGAAAATGAATATCAGTTGCAAGAGAATCAGTAATATCAGCATGATGAGTTTCGCTCAATTTGCTTTACAGTTCAGTGGCAGCGGCGTGGCTGAAAAAGTGGCATATTATTATGTAGAAATGCCAGTAAAACAACAACATCTGCAACGAGCAATGCAGAAGTCCCGTCCCAATACTGGTCCAGCGCTGCAGTCGTTGAACCAACAGTAAGCCAGCACTTGGCCAATGTCAGGTGTTAAACCAGGATGTTGATAACAGCTATTATCCGTGCAAAGACAAACAGCAGTAGCTGCTCACTTTTCAAGTGAGCAGCTACTTCTGTTTGTCTTTGCGGTGCCTCACAGACAGCCTTGCTGATTGTGGCGCCGAGTGCTGGTAGCCGGTGGCTCCACCACCTGGCCGTGGCGTGAATCGCCGGGATTCGTGGAGGGTCCTTGGATCTGGATCAGACGACAGATGGTAGTGTTAGCTGAGCCGAGGATGTGCACGTATTTCAGGGCGACCACAGGGTCACATTGCGATCCAGAACAGACCGCCCAGAATACGTGTGCATATTTAACTTAATATTCATTCAAAAACTCTATTACCATGATATGTATGTGTGTCGTACACTTATGCACATATACTGTATTAAACAATTTTTTTTAACAAAAGTTTTTAAACTATCGTAATACCCTTTTTCATATCAATTTGATCCCGTTGATAACGTACCGAGGTGTCCTGAATAATATGTCACTAAAATATATATATTTTTATTATTTAGTTATTATATCAAGTAATACAAACTCATTGATAAAATAAACTATTGCACTTAGTATTTTATTGGGATTTACAAACTGACAACCGAAAGTGAATAAATTAATAATATCGCTTTAACCACAATTATTAGCAATAACAATTTAATTTCACATTCAACGGTTACGAGCAGACATGCTACATATGAGTGTGTGTAATAGATCCAGGAAGGATTTTTTTTAGTTTCAATACAGTAGAAAAAGGCTAATGTGATTTTCCTTCGTGTTCCACAGCCGTTTCGTGTCGCCATGTCTCTTCGTCGCCAAATGATTAGCATGTAAGCAGGAAAGGAGACATGTGAAAAAATGTGATGTCACACCCTGTTCAGGTAAATATCTGTCTGTGACGACGTGCACAACCAAAAGGCAGTAACTACTTACTTTACAAGTAAGCAAACACTGCCTTTTTGGTTGACTATTAGATCTGTCTATGACGGCATGCTTTCAGGCCACCAATCAAGTTACATGTAATAGCTGTTGACATTTCTTGCCCGTCCACAGCTATTTCCAGCAGCATTTCAGACAAATTTCAAATCGATGGACAGAGCTAACAAACTCTACACACTTTAAGCGATAAAAGACATAGTTTTTAATACCATTGAGCCTCGATGTAGCGACTCACAACTTAAAGTTGTTAAAATATTAACATTATTATAGGCAATAGATGATTTAATAATTGTCTTTAGGATAGTAAAGGTGCATTAGTTCATATTACTAACGAGTATGGTACCTTTCACAATATACGTCGCGAACATGCAGCTGTTGTTTTCTGTTAAATTACATGCCTATACTGTATAGCCCCCCTATGCATTTTAGCGTATTAGCCAGGTGTGGTGGTAATGTTCATGATTTTTTTTCTCTGATCGTGGATGCGTCGCCCGTAACACTAGCCACAGATGAGCCTTTAATTGGCAGTGATTGTCACCGCATAGACATATCCCAATTTCCCATGACCCTCAACATGATTTTAACGCTCTTATGGCACCACCCCTGCGTCGCACGGACTGCTTCTAGCGTACTTGTGGCTTTTTTTAAAAAGATTTGTTCCCATGATGAACCGAATGCTCGTCTCACATTACGGATCATAAAACTAATACTTAAAGTTCCGTTAAAGAGTCACGAAGTCATTCCTTTTTTACCATGTATACTATACAATTTAAAGCACTAACTGAATCTACCATTTGATACACCCGCGAACCGCGATTTGTCACAATTATTATCAACTTATTGTGGATGAAGATGACTTTGCCACACATAACATTCCCATGAATTTTGTCTAAGATACTTGTACATTTTTAAATAGATTTGTTCCCACAAGGAATCGAATGTACGGCTTATGTTAGTTAAGGATTATAAAGCTAATTCACAAAGTCCCACTACAGAATCACGAAATATTTTTTTATATATATACCATGTTACTATACAGTTTAAAGCACTAACTTAATCTATCAGTGATAGATGTATCTTCACCTGCGAACCGCGAATTGTCACAATTATAAACTTATTGTGGTTGAAAATGACATTCCCATAAATTTGGTCTAAGATAAGGCCTATATTTTTAAATTATGTAGAAAATTATCTCAATCGTCAGAGAGGAAAAATGAGGTATCATGAGGGTTTAAGAGGTTTATGTTTGAAAAAACATAAGGCAGTTTTATAAGTAATTTCATTTATATCAGTGAAAAAAAAAGTGTTTTTATTGTTTCTTCATCTGTTGATATACTCATTGCAGGGTTCGAAGAATTATCAGTAAGCATTATATGCCAGATTGCAAGTAGACTATTCCCAGCAAACACAGGGAATTCACCCAATGCTGTTTCAATGTTGGCCCACCGTCCTCGACGCTGGCCGAACATTGAAACCGCATTGAGTAAATTCCCCGGGTTTGCTGGAATAAATGAGATTGTATGTACATTCCCGACATGCACAAGACGTTGAATCAATGTTGGTTTGACGTTGGTCCTGGGTTTACGCCGCCTGAAGCGTTCGCTTCAAATTATTCTAGTGATTGATTGTGAGGAACGATTATCAATAATGACATACATCATGTACATACGTCAGCAATTAACTACCAGCAAAACTAATTACCATTATTGTCATTGTCATACATCTGTCGTTAGTCAATTTATCTAATTTATATATATCTATGTACATTGTTAATAATAATATATATTGTCATGGTACGGTACATCATGCAGGCCAAAAACACTTAGTATGTATACTAGTGAATCTGATACCGTATATCTATAGTTTTTTTTCAGTAAAACAATCATATCAGGCTGCATTTAAATGTCACAATGAAAGAACATTTAGTCTATATAATACGTATATCTTGCGTATATAATATAAACCACAGGACGTACAAGCAGTTTGAAACTAAAAATTAAAAACCCGACATTTTCCAATGAATGTGTACCAGATCATCAGGAACAAAGCTAAATGCGTTGAAAAATTTCCAAATTTGTTTTAAATGGCTGCCGTTGCTCAAGTATATGTTAGAAGATAATCAGATAAACATTTCTGAAGGTCTTCTAGTGTTCACAATTTTTGGTCACAGCATCAATAAAAGTTTCTTTTTATATATTTGGTAAATCGCCAAAAGTATATAAAGCGACATGTATGATTTGATAAATAAACGAAAATAAAACATGACTATAAAATAAGAAAGACAGACAGATCGGGTCACATACATGTATCTATATTCGAATTTGTGAAACAATCGAATAAGCAGATCAGAATATATCCCCATATCTTGCTCAACATTTTTAACCACCATTTTTGAAAAAGCGTGTATCTTTCGGGAATGAAAAATGTCAGGCAAAATCATACGTTTCATTCCATACAATATTTAGCTTTTTGCACTCCGCTAAAGTCGCCTTATTTAAAGCACATGTATTTTTCACCCACTTGAACTTGTGGATCGCGGTAGCGAGACACAACTTCAAGTGAGTGAAAATGTAAATGATGCAACTGAGCGCTTCCAGTCAGTGTTAATGTTATCTAAGCATATTTTTTTCAAAGAACTTTACTAAGCAAAAGCAATATTGAGTCTGTTGACTTTGCAAACATGGCTGATGTCAAAGGTGAGTAATCAGCTGTAAGATAAACAATTCCCTGACTGAACTGTGGATAGTTTTCGTGTAATTCCTAGAAGAAGCTACATCCTATGTGCAGCAACCCGCCAGGAAGCCGTGAAGAACCTTGGTCTACATTGTAATATTTCTTGACTCACTTTATTTATTTAGACAGGTACTTGACGCAGTCAGATTAGCACCCAGTGTCTACTGAAAGCACATTTAAATCGAGCGGACATTAAATTTTCGCTTAATCCTTTAACCGCCGGTGTCGTCCATATTCGTTTTTTACGTTTTATATTAGCACATTACATATCAGCTTTTAAGCCTGTCAAAGATAAAAAGGGACAATAATCAGCAAGATTTGCAATTTTTTGACCTCCATTTTGTCAAATTTGAATAATTTTTACTCACTTGAAGTTGTGGATCGCGTCAGCGAGACACAGATTCAAATGGGTGAAAATTCAAATTGAATAACTTGGCGCCTAAAGGGTTAAAGGGAAATCTATAAAAGTTGTTTTTCGACAATGGGTTTGATGATGTTTTCGCGGTTGAGTTTTCTCACGTAATCTGTTATTCGTCAGCCGTACTATACAATTACGATAATTATTTGTTTCCCTATCCGTGTGAGGAAACAGGTCATTTATCCAACTTCCTCTCCATTACCAGGCAGCCTCAGAAGCGCATTATCGGCATCGAATCAACGTCGGTCCAATGTGTTAAGAGTATCAGGAAACCAGAAACCAGACAAGTCTCTCCTTTGTGGCCTACTTACGCATCATTATGATCTCTCCCGAAAAACACGAGACTTTGACCCAGTGTTGGATTAATGTTGGTCAAGCGTCAAAGACGGTAACCCAGCAGTAGTCCAGCATTGGGTAAACATCTTGTGTTTACTGGGCTATTATGCTATTCCCGGAAAACACTAGAAATCCACCCAGACAGACCGTTGTTTAACATTAATGATGTTTCGGCGTTGACTCCTTAATTTCCTTCTGCACGACACCACAATTCATTTGTCATAATAAAACTATACAAAACTATGGGGACCTACACAACACATCACATCTTGGCAAAAGAGAGCAATGTCAGAAGACCACCGTTAAAACCTCATGGTCCCTCGCACGGTGACCACCCTTTGCTGGTTTGAAATTTAACAAGGCCCGTCGGCGACAGAATTACGCATCAGCCTCTAATCATCGTTTAAAGCGACTATCATTTGAAAAAACTTATAACTTTTAACTATTACTTTTAAAATTTTGGCTGTATAATATTCTCATGACCATTTATTTTAAATTAGTCATGTTGGACAGAATGATACCAGATTTTTTTTACGATAATGTCATTTTTCGACAAATGTCAAAATAAATTATGGCGGAAAGATGGAGTTGAATTTTGTCATGGTGCATCCTTTATGGTGCACATTTCGCTGTTTTGTTCATAGTTCACTTATTCATTTTTTCAATACATGCGTGTACGACAAGACAAAACGATAATAGAATAATTCAAAGTGTGATCCATTGGCAACTTGAATACAAAAGAAGCAAGGTTAAAAATAATTTTGACATGTTAAGTTCTTTTTCGTCCATGAACAACCTCAATTTCATGAACATTATGCTCGGAACTCAAGGTTGACAGTTCATGTGTCATTTTTTGTTCAGGAACATTCATGAAAAGTTCATGAACACATTTAATAAACGTTCATGAATATTCATGAACTATCTCTTTCGTAAATTATTCTACTTTTTGGCCGTTCATAAACTAGGTTGCCAGTTCATGGTCGCCTAATGAACTAGCCTTGGTTCATGAATTATCAGAGTTCATGATCGTTCATGAACAACCCATGTTCATGAACAAAGCGGGAGTTCATGAACATAATAAGTTCATAAACTCATGAACTTTCATGAAAGTCTCATTTGTTGTTCAAGAACATTCATGTACCGTTCATGAACACGTTGATGAACGTTCATGAACGTTCAAAGTTTTTTGTTCACGAACATTCATGGGCTATTCAAGAATGTTCATGCACAGTAATTTGTCTGCCTATATTATCAATTTAAAATATTAAATTACTACAATACCATATCGTTTATGTAGATAATGAATATCAATGGGCCAAGACTTGAACCTTGAGGTACTCCACAAGACGTAAGGCTTGTATAGTAATTAAATATATCGAATTGAATTTTTTAAAACGTTGGAACGCACATTTCTGATCTGAACCAATTGTTTTCGCCGTGAAAGTAACTTTCAAGTAGGTTTAATGCAGATTATGACGGCAAAAACATTTTTTTTCTATGAGAGAAATATTATCGAACATTTCAAATGCTTTGGATAAGCTTAGGTGAATATTAAATTGAATTTTGCTATTGGCCATATAACATGTTATAATATCAATTACTTCTAAGACCGCTAGTTCAGTTGAGTGCCCTTCTCTAATCCGTACAGATTATTATGAAAATGTTTATTTCTATGTTGAAATGTTTTGTAATTTGATAAAAAATCGTTCTTTCAAAAAAGTAACAGGTAACATTGATATCGGTCTATAATTATCTATTAGTGAGACGTGTTTTATCACTTCGTTTTCATATTATTAATTATGTCAGGTGTTTCCACCTTGCTAATGTAGCTGGTAACAGTAATATCGGTGTATACGTTTCTATACGTGTTTTATCGTTTTGAATATAAATTCTTCATACTGTTTAGGGTATCATCCTTGCTACTGTTTTAAATGTCGTTTTACTTTATATGATCTATTTTGGGGTTGTGTTATACAATTTAAAAATTAAAATATTGTTTTCCTTTATTTTTTGTATAATGTTTTTTACAATTTGCCATGTGTTTTCCATGTCATTTTGGCACTTCTCAAGCATGTATGATACTAATTGTTTTTATGTAAATACTACGTTTAAGTATTATGTTAATCTGTTTTGCCTTAGTAATAAGGGTGAACCAGGTGACGTATCTTTCAGTTCATGATTTAAATTGTCTCTGTTGTTATTTCATGACATTAGTTGTATTACATTGATCTAAGATCTTAAACTAAACATGCACTGTCGTTAAAAAGTGAGCAACACCGATGAATGTCAGTACATTCTAAATTCTACGTCACATCATCGTTTCCAGCGATCATCGCCCGCCATATTACCATCATGTCACGTACCGATACACTATCTTGCCGAGGCAAACAACAGTAAGTGCTGACTTTCAGAGTGCGCAGCAACTGTCATTTACCATTGCACGTCACGGAACGTCATCACATCAGGAAATATGGGCGCGGCACGCACTTCAGGAGCTCAACATGAATGATACTGACCTAGATTTAAATAAACGAGGAATGTCTGAATATGGACTGTCATGTTTTGTCATCCTAATGATGATCAATCCCCTCCGCACGCGGTCGTCACGGATCTCTAATCCGGAACAGACCAGACGTCCATCCTATGTTAATTTGACGCTGGACCAGCGTCGCAGACGCTGGACCAACGTTAAGTCAAAATGGGGTGAACGTGTACGATGTGAATCTCGGATTTAGAGGATTGTGATGAAAGCTGTCAAGACGATGTTGCAGATCAGAGATGGCACAATGTGTTGGTCCAACATCGTAGATATCAGCCAAATGTTGTGACATTGTTGGGCTTGGTTGTTGGATCTTGACTGTTGAAGGCACATACATGTAGATGATTGACCAACTCTGCTGTAAATGATGTAGTTTGAAGTTAGTGTACTGAACAAATAATATTTACAGATAACAAATTGGAATGAAATAATGTTGAGATGAATGAGATGGAATTGCCCTCCAGACACAGAATTCGAAATTTGCGCCCTGGCGGTCTGAGGTCGAGCACGCTACCTCTCGGTCACGAAAGCTCCCCACAATACTGAATATTTACGAGTTAGCGGTGAAAAAACTTTTGTTTCTTTGAAACCTGAACGCCAGAGTTTGGGGACGAACCGGCGACCTCCGACTCAGGCTGACAGCTTTCACCACTACACCACGGACGGCCGCCCACTGCGAAAGGAAAAGGTGTGACAAAGATCTTGCGGAAATCGTGTATAATTTTAGTTGCGTTCCGTGAGATTTAGCTTACTGTAAAACAAACCGTGCTGCAATGTAATCATTTCTGAATGAAACTGTTTTGCACGATTTCATATTGCTTGAAATGAATCTCTGTAGCCGACGACCTGTTAGACACACTGAGTTACTTATTACATTGATGGCGTACACTTATTAACAATAATTATAATTATATTAGCATAGTACCAATATTAGGTACGCTAGCTGAAATAACATAGTGTGTTGACGGTGCCCAATACTAGTGTAATGTTGTGCATGCGAATAATAATAATAATAATAATAATAGTTTACTGATTGTACTCTTGGTGCATAGCATATACAAACAAATAAATACATTTAAATATCAATCGTAAGAAACAAACTTCAAAATGTCCTCAAACTGTGTGCTATTGAAAAAACTGCGCGAGTGCATATCATTTAAAATATTCGTAATGAATATCGCTTTCTGAAATATATTGGCCTGCCCAGGAGATCCAAAACCTTTGTTATAACACTTATACAACGTCGGTGCAACGTCTGCTACGTTGGTCCATCATTGTATAAATGGTAAACAAAGGTTTTGTGTTTACTGGGAGATTTGCCTAATAGTGCGAGCGAACTGATACGGACGAATCAACGTACTTGTATCACTCACTGCCACACCAGTGGCATACATGCACATGTTCAAGTGGAATGCGCTGGGTGTGTGAGAATTTCGCTCCTAAGAAATAAATAACAACTAAAAACACTGGTGAAAACGTGATGACCAAGTTGAGTGGCAGGTTTATTTGGTTGTGTATTCAGTGGCACCAGCTCTAGCAGGTTGATGGTTGATTTGAGGCGCTGGCCTTGACGAGAAGACCGACAGGAGTCTGAGAAACCGACCATTACACTCACATTTATGTGGCCCTGATGGGCCATCGTAGAATTGATGGGATGCCAGGAGCGCCCAACGCTGCCCTGGTGGCAGAGAGAGCACATTATTAACGTATATATCACCTGAATGTAGGCCGTCGACTGCTTTTTTTGCGCTAACATGCAGATTGCTCCTATTCATTTTATTGATACCCAATACACCAGTGCCATCTTTTATGACAAGATATCTGGATAAATTGTCGAGCAGGATTTTCCATCCTAACACAGTAGGCCTACAACAAAATGTGACTCGTTTCTCCGTAGACATTACTATAGTCCTGGAAATTGTGATAAAATCACCTTTATTGTTTTAGTGGGGAGGTTCTGGCACTTGTGGACTTACATTAGCCAAATATAAACAAGATAACTAGGTCTACTATATTATCTTACTACACGGTCGTTTCCTTGTAGTGGCATTACACTATGTGAATTTGACCGATTTGAGTAAGTGAGTGATTGAGTGAGTAAGTGAGTGAGCGAGCCAGTCGATTGACTGAATGTTCCGAATAAATCATGGCCGTTGCCCTCCCCCGCCCCCAAACCGCGTAGTAGACTTTGAATTAAAGGTATGCACTTTGAAAAAATATATGTTATTTGTGTTACTATACATATTAAAACAGTCAAATTTGATTTTTTTTAGTTTTAAACATGTTTAAACTCAATTTGTTATATGACATATTTCTATTTCTCGCTAAATGTGCATAATAATTGTGTAAATATAGGCGTTTCTGTGATAAACGTTACAGATTTCGTCACATTATATTTACACAAACATTCATTTATAGTAGCATTTAAAGTACCAGTTCACATGTACACATCATTTTCAATAATAATTTGATACATGGAGAATATTTCTTCCCATGATAACCAGATAAAAAACATTCTCACAATGTAAGGTTGATTTTAGCTTTTCATAATATGGGACAGTATAAAATGATTAGGCCTATATTCTGTATAAAAATAGGCAAAGCTATATATTACAATTTAAACTATTTAGAATCTGGAGTGTTTAAAACGTCACAGTGATCAGGGTGCCTGCATATGTGAACACTAACTACGCCGTATGCACCAATGGCACAGACATTGGTAAATTGTATACTGGTCTCATCCCATTATATTCACTCCTGAGACTTATTGCGACTTTTACAAAAAGAAAACATTGTTCATTTTACTTCACTTGACACTTCAAGACATTTCTCAATATAACCTAGCTACTATTAACATCTAATACTTCTGTGTTTTTCATTCTGTTGATATATCAGTGGCAGGATTTTCTCAAAAGCTCAGGTATGCCAGAAATATAGTATGATGAAATGCGTTCAAAAGAACAGTATTTACAGTAGACTACAGCAGAAATGAAATGTTCTGTCGCGCCCACAGGTCTGTCCACAGCATTGATATTGTATCGCATTGTTAAATAATGCCTTTTCCTTTAGATCGATCAAGTCATTTTATTTATTATTAACACATGTAAAAGTTACATATATTGGAGCAGTATAAGCTAATATCATTTATTTATATTAGATTGATATAGAGTGCTCAGTTACCATTGTTAAACCACTAGGAACGATTTTCCCAAAGGCAAAAGTAGGGGGCGGAGCTAATTCGTGACGTCAAAAGGTGGAGACATGCTTGGCTGGTTATAATACAAGTACATGTACATGTAGCTGATGATGCATTGTATGATTTTATAAAACTGACCGAAGTCAACACGGAACGCCGGTCTAACGCTGCCTGAATGCGGATGCAGCACTAGAATTGATGGCCATCACCGCGACCGCTCCTGGCCAGCATCCAGCATTCACTCGCCCCTTGTTCACCCTCTCGATGCGGGCATATTGAAATGAATAGAAATCTAGTTCAGCTCATGTACAAAAACAAGAAACATGAAACATATACCCGATGCAGTTTCAATGTTACTTCAAATTCAATGATGGGCGGTTTTTGTGTGTGAAGTCATGAGGTGGGAGATCCGCCCAGCCCAAGAAATGTGCACATTTTCAGTTTTTTTTTAAATAACTGATAGTTAGTGGACTAAAATAATCTGCTAAGTTATGAGATAGTTCATTGTGATATATAATTTAATTATATTGATGAACTGAAATCACTTCACAGGGCCTTTCACTCAATTTTCCCCTCATTCGTTTTCTTGAATTTGCAGTAGACCATAAACTTCAACTGCATTTATCTCAAAACGAACTTTTTTGGTGCTGGTCCAAATGACTTCATGTATCACTATTTATGGTAAATTGTAAGAAATAGTAAATATATTTATTTGTATTTGAGGTTCGCGCTGTTAGTAAATAAATACATCATAAATTCAATAGACATATTTATCTGTGATATTTAAACTTGTAATACTATTCTACCCTTAAATATCGAACAAATGATAACGCTATATTGCTATTATGCGTATTGTAACCACTCCAGTTACTCCCGCACCGAGTTACTTATTTACGTGAATAATATGATACCAGGCTAAGGTACACTAAAATCCACTGTCCCAAATATTAGCCCTGTGATTGGTCGAGATGGCCATCTCGACTAATCACATGCTCAAGATCTGGGTCATTCGATTTGAGCACACTTGCCGATATCAACTGAGGAGAACTTTATATCGTGTCACGATTTACATGTACCTGTATCAATAGGAATTAAGACAATTTAATTATCACATTCACATTGCATTTCTTTAGAATATTTCCTATATAATACAACCATCAACACTTTAGATTCTTGAAAGGATAAACTGATGGAGGTTTGTTATATCACGCACGTCACAATATCGTGACAGAATTCCATCTAATTATTATTAATCTCCCCAGTCTTCAAAAATATTGTGGAATTAGCATTGTTATACATAGAAACATTTATGTGAATGATAAACTCCAAAAAAATGATAGTAAATCAGTATCGTGTTAAAAAAGGTGTGCACAACAACTCACTCTTGGGTAAAATATGTATTGAAGCACAATGAATTAGGGATACAATAAAAGAGTTATAAACTAGTAGGCCCTAACCATTGCAACAGAAGCAACGTGTGTCCACGATCATGACTTGTGCCATGCAATTCTAACTATCATTCTCGGAAAAGTTATTTGACCTACATACAACTTGGATGTCTTCATCGCATTTGGTGATTGCTTATGTGTACATTTGGTGATGAAAAAAGTAGTTTACAAAAATTGCCACCAGATCATTTATTTGATCCTCTCTGATAAACAGTGATAAAAGCTCCTCCTTCCTTTGAACATGCCCCACGTCCTAATAATTATGTGATCAAGGATTGCAATTGCAGCGCGCCTTTATCCAAACCGAGCAGAAGCAACACGTTAACCCAATGTTGGCTTAATGTTGGTCCAGCGTCCCTGACGCTGGACCAACATTGAACCAACATTGATTTAACATCTTCTATTAACAAGGAAGCTCACATCACTTCACACCACACGTACAGACCTAACACGGGAGGTTCGCACAATGCTGGCTCCACGGTGGGGCAGATGTGTGCCATCATTGAGACGGCGTTGTCAGACGCCACTTATCTGGATCAACTGATAGTAAACAGATCGGGACCTGATGCGAATCCTGCCAAGATCAGACAACCAGTCATTCTCAACGCACCGCACGACCCACATCTTTTCTTTCGTGTTTTCTCCTCTTGTCCTACTTTGCTATTGGTACTGTACTGCCGCACAAGGCCAAAAGGCAGTAACTGCTTACTTTTCAAGTGGGCAGTTATACTGCCTTTTGTCAGAGGTTTTATTGCTATATGCAGTAGCTTTTTGATCTGTGGTTTTGGTGCGAGAAACTTAAAAATATGACGACAATGCTGTTTAACTGTAGGTTATTTTAAATAGTTCTGATGCATATTTTATTTAACCTGTGCTTGTTTTAGTATATAATGTCGTTAACTTAGCATGTATATGTGATTTTACCAAACTAATCCTGTTGTATATAGTCATGTACATATGTTTATTTTAATGACACATAAGTCTGCATAGACTTACCGTCGTCAGTAAATATCTACCTATCTATCTGCCTTTGCCTTTGCAGAGCAGCGCAGGTAGTAGCCAGGACGTACACGTGACTAGAGTCATGATGTGTGGTCGAATAGCATCGAGTGTATGAATACATAATGACTTTCGATAAGTATCATGAACATTCAATGCCATAACTATGCTATGTTTATTGATTGTAAAAGAAGTATTAGTCCTTGCAGTGTTTTAGCATTTGGTATTAGAATCACTTCATAACCCACCTGGGGAGTGTCCTTAGGGATCTTCCCCGATTGGACACCTTGCCCCATCAGGTCTGACCGTCAGACTACCAGTCTGACCTTGACAACAGGTGTGTGTGAAGCCGATACGAAAAGGAGGGGTGCGAGCAACATGCATATTCATTGTCACGTCACCGGTTTACTGACTGCGGTGTGGAGGTCACACTCAGGTCAAATTGTCTGGGCTGCCGTAATTGGTCAGGGACGAGGGGGGGGGGGGGGTTCTGAACTCATAACACATAGTACGTGATATCCAGGAGTCTGCAGGATAGATGAAGATGCGTGTGTATGGAAGCACTATAATCTACAGTAATTGTCTAAGAGAAACTGCAGCCTGCACGTGTCTGGCTATAATATTCGGACGGTTACCCTGGTACCAACTCAACAGTGGGGTGCCAATGCTCCCGCATTAGTGCAGTCACTGATGTTGGCCGTGGTAGAGCCTTAAACAACCAGCAAAAGTTTTTGACATTAGGTCTCTCACGTGAGATAGGTACCCTCAACTATTGTTACTCTGGGGCATATCTGACCAGAGGATATCGGAGCTGTGCTAAAGACCACTGTGTTTCAGCATTGATTTGCATACCGAAACCCAAGTCTCCAATCGTCGGGGCATGTATGCGGGTGAATGCACAGAACCCTTTATCGTGCGAGTGAAGGTAAACGCTCCCAATAATCCACCATGCCTTATCACTCACCTTACATCATCTGTACATCGTTTTTCTTAGCAATGGAATGTACTGAAGACTGCACTTATCGTACTACAATATCAATTATTATAAAAAAAATGACGTTTGGCAGTATTCCGCTACTAGACAGCCCAACGTTGCACAAAAAGAATAAAAACACTCAACATAATACTGTCAAATGAAACCACTGTTTGCAGAGATTAGCAAACAGCTATATCTTCTAGACATGTTAGAGGATCATTGAATATGTATGGAAGACAGTTGTGCTATTTAATTATCATGATAATGGTCAATTAAGGTCTCAATGGGTTGTATTTGCTTAGAAATCCCCGACAGTCACATCCTACATGGCAGAGGATTTGTCTTTTCTCACTCGAGCAGTTTTTGTTGCAATCCCTCTGGCAACCACATTCGGATTTATGTGTCATATGTGGTTGCCATGGTAGGCTTGTAGATTCACCAGGAATCAGGTCATCATTCTCTACAACCCATCCATTGTCCCCAGGCCTGCAGGTGGGCTTGACGATGTAAACTGTCGCTTATTTTTCACGATTTACAGGCGCGGATCCAGAGGGGGGGCGCAGGGGGCGCACGCCCACCCCTTTAAGCGTGAAATTCTTTGAAAAATCCCCTATATTGATCAAAAACATCTTGGGGGCGAACTCCCGAACCCCTGCGTCCCCTCCTTTTTCAAATCCTTAATCCACCTCTGCTTTATATGTTGTTAAGAAGCAATTGAGAGGCAGCAATTTCAGCACTGTTGTTTTGTTATTATAGAATAAGAGCTATTATGCCTATATCACATCCTCCAAGTTGTCACTCGCGTTGGATTATGTGTTCCCAATAAGCTACTTTGCCTGGTATAACACATCCAACGTGATTGCAATGTGAGCACACCAGTTATCCAGATGTTTTCGTTCTCTGAACAATGGTGGAAGGATATTGCTGCAATCATGGTCACCGATAAAGTTATCATTGTTTATGTGGTTATTTCTCCAACACTTATTTGAGGAAGAATAGAATTATCATCACAACACTTATTTGAGGAAGAATAGAATTATCATCACTCTTGTCAAGCAAAGCAATTTTTGATATCCGAAATCCATCTTATTTTAAGAACAGAAATACATATTCATGTTAAATGTGTAGCTAAATAGTTGTTTATATCTAATATCTTGAATAAACTATTTATAAATGATTTAAAATTGAAATCTCTGTTGGATAAAATATTTGTCACGCCATTCTTGATGCACTGACTCGTTTCTGTTGGACACCCATCAGATACCACGTGTGTGTTGTGAAAAGAGTCCGATGGTAACTCTTTCAAGCCTGGATTCATCCACTACAAGCCGCGAATGCAAAATGATGTTTTGAAGCATCGACAGTCTCCCTTCTTTGCTGAAGTTCGCAATAATGAGATTTTTCTGCAATAAGCTTATTTGACCTTGACATGACCTTGGAATGATCTAATGTTATCATATAACTATACCACACGAAAGCCATGATCGGTATATAGTTATGTACGATGTTTTATTATGATGTGTTTAATGGTTGTTTTTTTAGATTAACTAATTGGTTTCGAGGAATACGTTTTTGTGGGGGACTTGAGAGAAGAAAAGAGTTAAAGGGTTAAATGGAGAAAATATGGTAGCATATTTTGTCCCTGAAAGGGTGAATCTGCCACTTGGTTAAGTGGCAGATGCACCCTTTTATATCTAAATGGGCGATATGACTATGCTTCACTGCTACATCAGAGACCTGACGCCAAAATTCAAATATGGTATGGCACTGACAACTTCCCACCGAACACGATAATGTTGATGAATTGATTCTAATGTTGGTTTAATTCTCGACTAGTGTCAACATCAAATCAACATAGGCCCAATGTATCTTGTTTGCTGGGCCGTGTCTCAGAGAGTTCAAATTATTCAAATGACTGGGGTATGCATCGCTGTGCATCTGAGTGATCAATTGAAGTCATTATACAAGGGGGTAACATTGTTTGGACATTAGGAATTAATTCTTTCTGATGAAACATGTCTACTTTATAGTGCAGAGCTCGATGATGGTGAGCGGATATCCATCACCTGGAGTATCTTGCGCAGACACGGACGCAATAACCCGATCCGGAACGCACTAATCCGTTTCATGAAGTGCAATCCTGCCATTAAAAACACACTCTATACTTCACTAGCCATGCTCGTAGAAAGATACACCCACCAGCCACATACTATTGTTTGATTGGGCGTCGTCACTTCCGGCAGTACATGTTTTATATGATTTCACAACAAGCTGCAGCTGTACTTTGTTGTGCGTTTTACGTTTTCTTTTTCGTGTGATCCGTATTTACATTCTTGTAATCTGATACACACCAGTGATTGTGTTTAGTATTTCTAGATAATCAGTGTATTTGAATTTGTTAGTACCGACAAATCAATGATGTGCTTATATGATGTGTTCTACATACATTATAGGACTTTCAATCCAAAAATTTAAAGACAGAGTCTAATTAATTACATTTAGCGAAAAACATAATATCTTTAGCAGCAGAACCGTACATGTGTTGACATGTCCGTATATGTTTATATCATGTAGCCGACAAATAATCGTAATATTATTTACCCTTTATCATGTTTATATAAACCATGGAGACCAAAGGTTTTTTCAATTTGAAATCATCATAAATGTCTTAGTTAGCTCTTTCCCCTTCATTTGAATATCTATGTTATACGTCTAGGCCATTATAAATAGTTTACTCTTTTAGTGCGCGGATCGACTTGAGACGTCAGAATCTGACGTCTAAAGTCGATCCCCGCGCTGTAAGATATAAATAATATTAAGTTACCAAGTCTGCATATGATTCCGCATACAGCATGTAAAGGGTTAATAACGCCGTTCATGACGATAACGTTAAACTCCTATCCCGTATCCATGGTAACCAAATTACTAATGGGTCTATTTTTCAGATGGTGCCGTATCAAATCTAGATCTCTACTAAATCTGCCACCAAAAAACCTGTCGTCGTGTTCAGACTAAGGAAATCAATCTTTATCAGCGCGTGGAGCAATGATAACTATCTGCTATGTGATATTGCGCTGAGGCACGAACAGTGGCCAAACACTGGCTCAGTGCTGGGCCATCGTCTCTGACGATGTCCCAGCACTGAACCAGTGTTTGGCGCTGGCGAGGAATAAGAGAAATGGAAATGTTTATGTGCGCCACGAGAACAGACTTGCCACACTGTACTTATCCCTTTCAGCGCGGGGCCCGCCATTATAGTCAGAATCTGAAGTCTGTGGACTTCAGATTCTGACGTATAAAAACGATCCCTGCACAGAAAGAATTAACATATTTATAATGACTGTAGCCTTATAACATAGGTATTCAAATGAAGCAGAAAAACGAATTCGGACGTTTTTGATGCTTTCAAATTGAAATAAGCATTTTGTTTGTCTCCATGATTTATACAAAATTAATTCAGCGTTGCAGGCCAAATGTTACGTCGTCATATGGTTTTGATTTACATGAATATTTGGTACCGGAATAGCTACATGCAAAATGATGATAATTATGAATATTAATTTAGTGAGGACAAAAAAATATTTTATATACGTATTTCCTGATTACGGACATGAACACAAATTAAATACACATAAAAAACAGTGAATCATTCCTTAATTTCTGAAGGATAGACGCAACACTTGACTAATACATTCTGTATTTTGTGGCTATAGAGCGCAAGCTTGGCATTCATAAAGCTTTGTGTTCGAGCTGAAGTGCGACAAACACAATTAAAAAAGTACATTCCATTGAGACAAAACAGTTTGAAAGATAATCCTCCACCACAAGGACATCCACGACATGACGCGTGTAAATCAGAAATCTTAATAAAACATTTTTAATATTGACATTTCTATGAAGAACTGATCAGATTTTAATGTAATACATACAACTGAACTGAACACCGTATTTTGTTTGTAATACTAATCAAAGACCTATGTTCATCTTTGAGTCATCCCTGGAAAGGATGATGCAAGTCTAAAGTCCGTCCCCGCACTGAAAGAATTAATAACTGTAGGCTATAATGGCCGAAGGCCCATTGCACAGGTGTTCAAATGAAGCAAAAAAGCTAACTAATACATTTATAATGATTTGAAATTGTAACAAATCGTTGGTCTCCATGCTATCTGTATGGAATCGCCTAACTTTTTCATCTACCCTTCCGCGAAACACAATTTAGGTCCATCATATGCTTACATAATTATAATGTGACTATGATTTGGTCCCCCCCCCCACACACACACCTATGCCATATTCAAGGCGACGATTAAATTAAAACTACGGTTTAAACGAATCTTAAAATAGAATCCGTAATCAGAGCTGATATACCGTATTTACAAATATAAACCTGGTCTAAATCCGTGGTTGCCCAGGTTAGAGCAGTTTAAATATTCACTGGGTAAACATAATTACATTAATTTACCAGATTAGGATCCATGCGACTTAAATTACTCAGCAGAAAAAGAAAAATAACACATGTATCTTCATAGAATATGTTAGTATTATTTTAAACGTAAGACACGAACAGTAATAAACAGAAATAGCAAAATCAAGTTACGTGTTCGCATGCCAAACGTCAATTATGCCTCTAATTACTTTTACACGCCATACTTATTCTGATTAAAGTCTAACATCAAATAAACATGCAGGAGCCACAAATCAAGTCACATCATTTCGCGGGGTTTTGGTCATAAATTATAAAATCAAATCATGCTTTCACACGTGTGTGAATCCTCAGTGTTTAATATTACTTGTAAACCTCATGGTAATTATTCTGATTGGGCTTTTAAGAACGTTGAAACAATTCATATGAAGAACACAATAAATTCACATTATTTCACTACGTTGTTGTGCACAAAACATAGAATAAAATCATATTCATTCATTCATTCATTCATTTATTCATTCATTCATTCATTCATTCATTCATTCATTCATTCATTCATTCATTCATTCATTCATTCATTCATTCATTCATTCATTCATTAGGAAAACAAAGAAAATGCTCACGAATGATCTGCAGATTAGAAGTGCAAAAAAACTGCATGCACAGTCACTTTGTCAACGATATATAAAAGTTGCGGTTATTCTTGCACCAAACACTCGTTTTACTTTGCAGCCACTTTTTTGTTTTCAATTTGTTTAATGACCGCATTATATTCCATCTTCTTGACTGACCAATTATTCTGCTTTGATTTATCACTGATGCTGCTGGATGTAAAGTGTGATCTGTACAGTGAAATCGTTGGCAACAGATCTTTCCTTTATCTAATTTAGCATATGAAATGGCCTTATTTAGAATCTTTTTATACAATAAACCAGTGATTTTTATTTTAAAACACAAGACAAAAATTTAAACATCGGTGTTAATGTTGCAACCACGGATCACCCACCTCTCTGAATACAGATTGTTTTAAATCACTATTTTTTTCAACCAGGTCTCAATTTGACAAAACAAGTCCATCCTTTAAATTTTAACCGTTCTTCTGAATATGGTATTCCTTTATCTTGAGTTGACGACGCGATGGCTATGTAATAACCAATACATTTATATCTTCTTGGTGATAAATCTAGATAATCCTTCAAGCTGCGCTGTCACAGAGACATAATTTTCTAGATGCATGACGTCTTATTGCGCAAGAAAAAGCATCGATTACAGATTGCATACTGAAAATAGAATAATATCATAAGGCTGACGACGACATCATTTGGAAAGAATATTTAGTGAAAGGAATATATAGGCTCCGATGTTAATGTAAGGAGCAGTAACTGTTTACTTGAAAAAGTAAGCAGTTACTGCTTTTTTTATTTTCGTGAGAGTAGGATGACGTACGTGCTTGTGCTGTTGTAACGTCGGGATAGTTGGCTCAGCAGGGATCATCCCACGTCTATGGATTTATCTGGATCAAAGAGAGAGAGAAAGAAATCCACCCCACTTCCTCTTTCCCGTGAGATAACCTATTTTTTCTCATGGCTTAATTAATGGTATTATCGCATGCTCATCACTGCCTTCTAGGAAGATATGTGAATCTTCCAGGAATTCAGATTGACTTTTATGTCTTGCAGGATTTCTAGACGTTTCTGGATAAAGATATCTTAACCCTTTAACCGCCGGTGCCGCATATCTTCGGGCTTTTCATTTGTATTAGCACATTAAGTACCACCTTTTAAACATGGTAATGATAAAATGTGACATCAACCAGCAATATTTGAAAAGAGTTGACCTCCATTTTGTCAAATCTGAATAATTTTCACTCACTTGAAGTTGTGGATCGCGTCAGCGAGACACTACTTCAAGTGGGTGAAAATTCAAATTGAAAACTTTGGCGGTTAAAAGTTAAGTCTGTCGAATAAACCGATTAGCTACTGAGGCCTGAATATTTTCGGATTCAGGAGATGGTATGCAGAGCCAGGACGCTTTATAATTATTGGATATAGATAACGTTTTTTTAGCATCAAATTACGTAGATGACGTATGTGTATATGAATAATTTCGTATGAAAAGAATGACATAAATATACAATCTCAGTGTTAACACACCATAAGCATGGTGGTAGACATTTAACCCTTAACCCTTTAACCGCCAAAATATTCAATTTGAATTTTCACCTACTTGAAGTTGTGTCTCGCTGACGCGATTCACAACTTCAAGTGAGTGAAAATTATTCAGATTTGACAGAATGGAGGTCAACTGTTTTAAATATTGCTGATTGATGTCACATTTTATATTTAACATGTTTAGAAGGTGGTACCTGATGTGCTAATAAAAAAATGAAAAACCGAATATATGCGGCACCGGCGGTTAAAGGGTTATAGCGCTGAAATATGTTTGTATAAACCATAGAAACCCAAGGTTTTCTCAATTTGAAACCACCATTAATGTCTTAGTCAGCTTTTTCCGCTTCATTCGAATACTTATGTTAAGGTTCTACGGCCATTAGAAATCATTTTACTCTTACAATGCGGGGATCGACTTTACACGTCAGAATCTGACATCCAAAGACGTCAGACTCTGACGTCTAAAATCGATCCCCGAGCTGCAAGGGTTAAGACCATCAATACGTTTCATGAAAATAAATCGTTGTTTTTGAAATATTCTGGTAGAACATAAAAAGTTCTACACTCTTTGAAAAAAGGTTATCTAAAGTTATTGGCTAAATCCGTGGAACATTTTTATGATTTTATATAAAATAACCTTCGAGAACCCTAACATAATGTTGCGTGTTTCATTATCTCTGTACTGAGTACTTGAAGTCAAAATCTATGAAATTGATACCAACATCGGTTCAGCATTGAGCTAATACGTATGTTGCCTAGCTGATAAATATATATAAGCCAGCATTCCTTCTCGGGTTTGATGGCTGCTTCAAGACACCTTGGGGGTGAATTATTCCCTGTTCTGTGACCCGTCGGTACGACTAGCACATCTTGTTTAGTATTCTGTTCTACAAAGACAACGCATCTACTTACTCGTGAAGTATGTAGTTACTGCCATAAGCCTTTGCACGGCAGTATGCTGAATAACAGTTGGCTTAGTGTCTTATATGTAAACCCAGCATCGATCCAATGTGCATTGCCAGTTAGCTCTTGTTCCGCGATGCATTGAGCTGTTAAGTCTGCCACTGAATGCTAGAAAAGACAGGGACGAACTTCAACCAAATGGGATTTTGGCTCCAAGAGATATATGATAAGTGAGTGTGTGATATATTGCCATTATATGTTCTCGGTCTTAAGTTTTTTGAATATGTTTAATTATTTAAATGTCTTGTACTTTTGCTGTTTCACAACTTTGTTGTCACACCCTGGAGCTGTATTTAAAAAGCTGCCTGCTGCTTGGAAAGTACCGTTAGAAATGAAAAAAAGAGATAAGACATCGCTCTTCCATCTGAAAAGTATTTTGAACATTCGCAGTTTTCTACCATATTCATGTATGGTTTTATTCGATTTGTTTCCACTTTTAAATTAGCTGTTAAATGGACTGTATCAGTGCTCCATCAGACGTCTTTAGTCAATACAGAATTAACTGTTAGATGAACTGTATCAGTGCTTCATCAGACGTCTTCAATCCATACAGAATTAACTGTTAAATGGACTATATCAGTGATCCATTAGACGTCTTCAATTCATACAGAATCAACTGTTAAATGGACTGTATCAGTGCTCCATCAGACGTCTTCAGTCCATACAGAATTAACTGTTAAATGGACTGTATCAGTGCTCCATCAGACGTCTTTAGTCCATACAGGATATTGCAACACTCATCCAAACAAATACGCAAACAAGCAAACAGACAAAACAAACAAACAAACAAACAAACAAACAAACAAACAAACAAACAAACAAACAAACAAACAAACAAACAAACAAACAAACAAGCAAACAAACAAACAAACAAACAAACAAACAAACAAACAAACAAACAAACAAACAAACAAACAAACAAACACACAAACAAACAAACAAACAAACAAACAAACAAACAAACAAACAAACAAACAAACAAACAAACAAACAAACAAACAAACAAACAAACAAACAAACAAACAAACAAACAGATAAACAAACAAACAAACAAAAAAAACAAAAAAAAAACAAGTCTGTTGCGTTTTGTGTGAAATGATCCTTGGTCATAATATTCTAAACTCCGTTGTTCTGAATTAAAACATGTTGATAGTTCGTCGATAATGGTAAAATGTGCAAACCTAACACTTAATACCAATGAACAGCTTTGACAACATTAACGTTAGAAGTTTTATCATTTTCATTCATAATACATCTCCGGCCACACAACCGAACAAAACTATTTACAGTATACTCAATGATTGTAATTATGTCAAATAAACTTACATCTTTAAAAAATACACTGTTTTAAGCAATATTTCAGCCGGCATTGTGCTACATACATGTAATTATAATATATGAACGAGTTTGTGCTGGCTAACTAACCACCAATACAAAATTATCAGCAAATACACTAAATAGCATTGAGAAATGTACAGTTCTGACAGTAAGCTTTCACTTGGTCAGACTATAAAGATTAATATTCACGCACCGTACAGAGCCATGAAACGTATATACACCGACGTACCATATAATTAAAATAATGGCAAATATTACAGCATATTAATATAACTTGAAGTTGTGTCTCGCTACCGCGACCCACAACTTCAAGTGAGTCAAAATGACTGATATATATTTAATTTGGTACCAAACATTTGCACATCTTGCTGCGACACTGGCCTAAAATTGGACCAACATTGGGTGTGGGTGTACCATTGTAATGTTATGGTTCCAACTTGAAAAACTGGTTTGACACTGCAATGTTTAATTTCTGCAATTTGATTATACGTGATCGTATGTGATTATAGTTGTTTCTACGTGATCATACGTGGTAAATGTTTTCAACAATAGCACAATTATGATGTCACACCATATGTGATCGATCTTATTAGCGTGCATTTATAAATGCACACATCACAATCGGGGCCGTAACATTTTATGTTGTATGTTAACCCATCCAACACTTGTTCTGCCGTGGTATACTGCTCTGCAAAGACAAATAAAAGTATCTGCTCACTTGTAAAGTAAGCAGATACCGCTTTTTGTCTTTTGCGTGGCAGTATAGATTTATCAAGTACTCCCATTATCCCACATTACGTCATTCCAAACACGTTGTTCGTTACACCTTTTCAGTCGTCCAGTCCCAATAGACCCGTTTGTATAACAGATTATATATCGTCCTCAAAGATGTCCCAATGTATATGACAGCGCAGAAATGTTTACACAGCTATGTTTTGTGATATTTGTCTATTGACTGGATCAATATCAGCTTTTACAAAATTGAGAGTAAATGAACATTTTCTGTAAATGAACCAATGTTGAGCCAACCAAGCAGACGTTGGCCCCACAATGGCCCATTATTGCTCCCTCTATCCCAACACATGACGATGACTGGGAATTCTATAATGATAGAACTTCAGAAATCGGGATGTATTATTTACATGGATAATTTAGGACGCCATTGTTGTCAAACATTACAATACGCCGGTATGCAAATAATGCACAGAAGTACTCTGCCATGCAAAGCCAAAAGGCAGTATCTGCTTACTTCACAAGGAAACAGATAGTGCCTTTTGATTTTTGCTGAGAAGTACTCATTTGACATCTATCATTATCATTGAATAATTAACATCCATATTATTCTCTGTATGCGGTACACATTTGAACATTTGACATTTCCTATTCACAAAGAAAGGGTTATTGATAGGCTTTGACAGACAGGTTAAATATTAATAATATTATATATTTATATATTATATTATTATATATCATTATATTGAAGCTAAAACAATGTTCATGAATATGTATAGATTTATAGCCTAGTTATCTTTCTGCCACGGCGTCACATGCTTACCAACACAACAGAACGTGTTGTCATAGTTCATGTTATCATGTCTTATTATAATATTTTAGTATCGCCTCCCTTGCAGAGGGCAATACACACTACACTACTTACAAATCAGCCGATATTCATGTTGAAACGATAATCTGTTTTAACCCTTTCATCCCTAGCTTGTTTTGGGCCATATTTTCATTTCAAGCATACCATATTTCTTCATAAATCACACATTGCTCCAAGAGAATGGCCAGGAAGTCTACACATATTGTGATAGCTTAGGACATAGACTTTCGTTTGCTGTCACATATCAGCCCGTGGATGGTTGCCATAGCAACGGAACTGCCCCCAGTTCCAGAATATATCGAAAATATGTGTTTTTGATAGTTTTGTTGGGTTTATTACCTCGAAAATTGGTAGTCAACGATAATTTTAGTTGGAACATGTCAATTTGACCCTATTTTGCCAAAATGGCCAATCGCGTGTCACCCACGTATACTACTGATGGTCAAAGGTCACACGTTACTAAAGTAGTATGTGCCCCAGTCAGCAATTTGAGGTCACCATGATGCCACAGTGACCTCACATTTATCTCACGGTGATGTCACAGGGGTGAGGTCACTGCGACATCAAATTGAAGCCTCACCTAGATATCACTATGACATCACAGTAATGAGGTCACACAGCCCTCATACTGCTATGTCACTGTGACGTCACAGTGGTGAGGTCACTGCGACATCAAATTGAAGCCTCACCTGGATATCACGATGACATCACAGTGATGAGGTCACACAGCCCTCACACTGCTATGTCACTGTGACATCACAGTGGTGAGGTCACTGCGACATCAAATTGAAGCCTCACCTGGATATCACTATGACATCACAGTGATGAGGTCACACAGCCCTCATACTGCTATGTCACTGTGACATCACAGTGGCGAGTTCACTGCGACATCAAATTGAAGCCTCACCTGGATATCACTAAGACATCACAGTGATGAGGTCACACAGCCCTCACACTGCTATGTCACTGTGACATCACAGTGGTGATGTCACTGCGACATCAAATTGAAGCCTCACCTGGATACCACGATGACATCACAGCGATGAGGTCACACAGCCCTCATACTGCCATGTCACCGTGACATCACAGTGGTGAGGTCACTGCTACATCAAATTGAAGCCTCACCTGGATATCACGATGACATCACAGTGATTAGCTCACAAAGTCCTCATGATGTGAGGTCACTGTGACATGGAAGTGAAGCCTCACCTGGATACCACAATGACATCACAGTGATGATGTCACAACGTTCTCATACTGTGAGATCACTGTGGCATCAAATTGAAGCCTCACCTGGATATCACGATGACATCACAATGATGAGCTCACACAGTCCTCATACTTAGAGGTCACGGTGACATAACAGTACGAGCTCACACAGCCCTCGTACTGTGAGGCCACAGTGACATCATAGTGATGAGCTCACACAGCCCCCATACTGTGACATCACAGTGATGTAATCACATAACCCTCATACTGTGAAGTCACAGTGATGAGCCCACTCAGCCCTTGTACTGTGAGAGCACTGTGACATCACAGTAATGATGCTCATACTGCGCGATGCATTTGCCTTCCAGGAACATGTACTGTTAAATCCAAATATCGATATTTTAACTTATCATCATACCTATCAATTGTCCATAAAAAAATATTGCATCGAAAGCAAGCAATCCACATTTTATCAGCATTAGACTTCGTACCACAATAATCAGACCCACCTGTGAGCTTTATTCACATGTATCAACCTTTTTAAAGCAGGAAAATACTTAATAACATTTCACAAATTTATTTTCAAAGCGTTTACACAGCCTTCAACTGTCTACTCTTGAGGTGAGTTCTGGAATTTGAAATATATATCTCAATTTGTTGAATAATCTCCATCTTGACCGTAGTATTGTTCCTCGCTTTACCTCTAGCTGGTTTTGTTTATGTCTGCAGCACTCTGTAAACAGATGCACATATTTCACTTTTAAAGTTAACAAATGCAAACCTAATGATACCCCAACAAAGTATACTTCAAAAGTTAACGAGTCCACAAGATACTTAGCTGTCTTTTTGGAAATTGGCTGCTGACCATTTATTTAAGGGGGAAGGGGTGTTATCTCTCATAAGTATATATAGCGACACATGAAAATATCAAAATGGTCTGAATAACAAGAATTGTCAATAACAAAAGACCCCAGCGGATGGGAACCAAGCGGTGCTTTAATCATCCTCTGGTAGTCTATCAGTTTGTCTGAGTGATTGGCCAGGAAGCGTGTATTGTTGCATTACAGTTTAACCAATTTATAGGATATATTTTTCTTTGGGCAACCAACAATTCTGACAAACAACTTAAAGTTGTGACTTGGCTGTTGGCCGGGTACAGGGTACTTTGACGCTTATTTCGGACACTGATGTGGAACCATAAAGGAACTGCATGCCAAATTAGAGTCACTTATGCTTTCAGTAGTACCACACCTAGTTGGGTATGCAACAGCGAGAGTACAGTATTGATGATCTTAATGGTGTACCATACGAGAATGAAGTATCGTTTATCCTAAAACTAACATTTTATCATTTTTTGTTATATTTGTAAATACTTTGTTACAATGATCGTCCAGTTTGCTTAGCGTACCATCAAGTTCCCTTTACAGCAATCTTCCAAGGTAAGCTGCAGCGTCCTCATATCTGGCCATAATGTTCGGGCGGATTACTAGTGGTATACCCTGGTTCCTCCGCTCAACAGCGGTGCCAATGCAGCTCTCGCATCAGTGCAGGCGCTGGTGTAGGCTGTGGTAGCCTTGAATAACCGGCAATAGTGTGTTGGACATTAGGTCTCTCATGTGCGATGAATAGATTTACCCTTGCTATTGCTATCTGGGGACTATCCGACCCGAGGATAGCGGAGCTGTGCAAAATGCCACGGAGTTTCAGCATTAAATGGCATAGCGAAACCCATGTCTCCGGCCGTCTGGGCATGTCTGCGGGTGAATCCCATAGACATGTCCAGAACCCCTTATCGGGCGAGCGAAGGAAAACGCTCTAAATAACCCACCATGCCCTATCACCCCTACCCTCACATCATAATCCTGATCATCTGTACATCATCCATCTTATCAATTGACTACAACGTTTTATTCCACTACAATGTCACTTAAATGACCATGTGTGCCGAAAAGTGACGTAAAGCAATAATTTACTACTACTACCGTTAAATTATAACAAACTTCGTTACAATAATCAATACTTCACTACTGCTTTTACATACCCTCTGGAAGTGAGTAATGCAAATGAACCATAGGCCAAATGTTTAGATTTTTTTTACGTGGTTCTTCACTTTTGGCTCAGTGGAAATAATGTAGTGCAGCTGAAGTGAAGAAAAGCATTACCACGGAAATTAACATTGTCCAAAATACAACATACTCTTGATATTGTATTTTACAACCATTTATGTGATGAATATGAAATAAGCAAAACTTATTATTAACCTTTGTGCTGCTGGAATCGTAGGCCCTATATACATACGGTTTTAAATCAATAGAAATATCACTAAATTCGTTTAAATATTTTTGGTAGATGATTAGTTAATCCAATAATTAAATCTGGGAGGTGTCTATTTTTCATAAATTGAAATATTTATTGTTATTTTAAGCTGGACATTGCGTTAGGAATTCCAACTTCAAATGATTGAAAAAAGAACAAACAATTCAGCAGCCAAAGGCTTAAGATTATTTATGCCAAATGCAACTTACTAAGGATAGACCTCTGGAAGGCCTTTGGCTAGGCGGGTTTTTCGTTACCACCCGTACTGGTGTTTTCAATCAGCAGTGCATCATCCATGGTGTTCCTGAGCATGTCCTTTACAGCCTCTCCGATAGGCTTGAATGCAATGATTAACCTGCAATAGTGAGGTAAAAAGCATGATAGTATGACATGGTTATGTTTGAAGAAGAAACTTAAATATTAAAGAGCAAAGGTCAAATTGAAAGCCTCGTATGTATCAATGACAATGACTTAATTTAACTCCTCGCTGTTTAGGTACAGTGCATGATATCAGAAATACATAATACAAGAAATAGACAACTCTAACCTTGTGTGATTGACGGCACAAGTGTGATAACACGTTTGATTGTTCATTTACAGATCACACCATGATTTTAAAAATGTTGACTCTACTATTCTCCAGGAGCCCATCCGTCCATGTTGGACAGACCATCAGAGAAAAAAAAAAATTTGCCCCAAAACGGGCGATGGTCGGCTATATCAACTCATAGCAGTGTAATTTTTAACATGTAGACATAATAGTTCACACATGAAATGGTTTTAAAAAAAAATTCGACGTTGAAGTGATTACATTTTTTTTTCTATAGCAATTAAAGATTGCTGCCGTACAGGGAACATTTTGTTCAGTATCGCGAAGCTAAAAGCTATGCAATTCTGCCTATACACTAATCAAATTTGATTATGGAAATCAATGATAAGGTTGTAATGTCAGTCAAAGTTTGATGGAGAAAATCGTCATTGAATTATTTTCAAACAAAATAGTCCCTTCCGTGACCTCATTTTTTTGTATATTGCCCATGTTCCAATATATCTGAGCTATTAGTGAAATACATGTATGAACTAAAAAGAGTTGTTCGGAAACGAACACGAAAGTAGCCATCCATTATCGCTCGACCATTATTTTAAAATTGTGGTATATGATGGCTATGTGAAGTATGAGGAAGCAGAAATTCATACATCAACTATCAGGCAAGATTTTCAAAATAGTGAGAAAAAAAAAGGTAAAAAAAAGGCCGACTGGCAGCCATTTTTGATTTTTTAGTGTGAAATTTGTCATGGGGCTCCTTCTGTGAGACATTACATTTTGTTTTTATATTCATGGTCCAGTCATTTTGCATTTCTTGAGTTAAGTAAATATTACAATATTCAAAATGGTCGTTTAGCGGCTATTTTGAATTTTGAAATTGTTTGATCTCAAAAGTAATCAGGTAATTGGCTGACATAGCTGAACATATTTTCCAAATTAATAGAAGATCTAATGGCAACTTTTTCCTAAAACGCGCTAACGAGCATTTCTTCGTCAGTGGCCATAGTAATTAAAAGGTTGATGATCATGGGGATCAAAATGTCACCAAAACAACTCCCCAATGGTATGTGATAGCTATGTGAAGTATGAGGAAGCAGAAGTTGATGGATTAGTAGCTATCTTGAAAACAAATAGCCGCGGCAGCAGTCACAAGAGTTCATAGAAAGGTCAAATATGAACTCAAGCAGGCATCAGACATGAATAATCTGCATGTAACGCGAAAGGAGTTATAGAGCTAAGAGTGTGATGTTAAAAAGCTACAGTCAAAATTTGACTGATGCTTAAAAGCTAACATGAAGATGGAATTAGCAAAGTAGTGGAAAAATCAAGTATCCTTACAAAGTTATTTAAAATGCAAATCATTCTCCAGCTTTGCTATTTTTTCATCGAAAATCTGGGGCCGGAACAGTTGTGTAGCGTTATCTTCTGGCAATAAGGTTCTTATTAGCAATAGCACAGCCTTCACTCTTGCCAAGTCATCTAAAATGACTGTTGGCTTTGAGCCAGTTCTTCCAACTTGGGCAAAACACGCGAGTTCACATCACATCTAAAAAAAAAGATAATAGAGTAAGAGTGATGCAGAGCTCAATGAAGGTGAAATTCTGAGCGTTTTCCATACTTTTCTTTATTGTCAAACAAAACAATCTTAACAAATATACCTGTGTAATTTTTTCATTAATTTTGTGCATTAAATAATTCAAAAGTAAAAAACAAACGGACTGTTTTGTGAACCTGAGGCCTAATAAAAAAGGCCATTGTAGAAAGTTTGACATTACCACATAAAAAAATCCTAACAAATTGACAAATTTTTTGGCTATACACGTATATTCATTTCTTAAATTTAATGATCAGCAAAAACATACACTTTTTTTCACCTAATGCTATGGCATCCACATCACAACAAAAAATGCAGAAAGAATTTGAAATAATTTGACATTGTAAAAGTGGACTGCGGGTTATGGCCCAGGGTGGAGGTGGTTTTGAGTATGAGGATTTATTCTTGTAATAGAGTTGCGCGGTTTAAAATAATGATTTTGTCACCCAGCCCACCTGTAAAACACCGGCTGGATCCCCGACTGATGAGAAAGTGAGGCTAAGAAAAACATTAACATAATATCATTAGTATGGCCAGGCAACAATCAGTATATTTTGTAATTTATTTAATGAGGTCAAGATCATGTATTTCAAAGACACTAACCATATAACTTTTTAAACATGGTTCCCGAAACAAGAAAAACTTGTGAACAGTTATTGCATAATTTGAAGATGTATAAAAATGCCATCATGCTGAAATGTGTTGTCAAACTTGTTGTACTCCTGCACTCTACGTTGTCAGACTCAAAACTATGGGCAATATATTTTACATAAAAATCTATATTTATTAAATAGGGGGCCTACATACCATATACCTTACAATTGAAAAAAAACGTGAGACTTATTAAGACTGGTGGTAGTTCGCATAAAAGCCATTCTGAAATAATACCAAATAGTAACAACAGTGCTACAGATAAGCTTTAATGTTTCTCATTTTTAAACTTAATTGAGTACCGCCCCCCCCCCCAAAAAAAAAAAACAAAAAAAAACAGTGGATTGCAATTTTCGTTACGCATAAATTTGCATTAAAGGTGTAGTCAACTGTCAAAATTTGCGGGACAAGGGTCCCCCAGAAGGCAATAGTGCCCGTGGGTAAGCCAAGGCCCTATTCCATAATAATACTAAATATGCGTTTCATACCCAAAGCCTCATAAAGAGCAAGTTCTCAAATCACAGCAAGTTCATATATACTTGAGCGACATCTATGAGGTAATAATTCAAAGCCCTTGTCTTTTGCCCCTACTTGGTCGCCTAGTTGCAAACAAACTGATTGTATTACTGCGGGGATTTGGAAACTGCTTGACCCCCAAGTTTGTATTGTCACCCAGTAAACACAAAACATTTGTATGACTTTATGCAATGTTGGACCAACGTCGAATACGTTGGGCCGACATTGCATAAATGTCATACAAATATCTTGCGTTTGCTGGGCAGGAGGACTTTCTCTCAAACATTGTACATTGATCTCATGTTGGTTCAATGTTGGGCCAGCGTCGCAGACGTTGGTCTAACATTAAAACAGCATTGGATCAATGTCTCGTTTGAGTAGTATCTTGTAATCAGTTCAGTGGCTATATTAATGCCGTCAATCTGTACTCAATAGGCTACTGTTGGCCTACACTTGACCGTCCCAGGCATGCGCGTTTTGAAGCTGAATGATTCTTTAAATGTTTTATCATAGCCTGAAATAGTGAGGTCAGAAGCATGATAATAAAACACGGCTATGTTTAGAGAAGAAATAAAAATATTAAAGAACAGTTTCAGAGCTCTGGACATTTGAATAAGGTTCACACATCTGAGATGGATATGAGAAATACACTAAAAAGGTACTTTCATTGAAAAATAAATAAATAGACCCACGGATGCAAGGGTGCACATGTCACCTTACCTGCATGGATCTCACATGGACGTATTCATTGAGATAAAAAAACACCATTTAATTCACGTAAAATGTTACATAGGGATAGGGGCCTTCTACAGATACACAGCGAATGGAGGGCATTCTGGATATAAGAATAATGTTAAAAACACACTTATACTTATTTTTTTTCTACTTGAAAGTTCACACAGCCATCAAGTATCACAGAATACATGACATAAAACCAGTTTTAGAGCTCTGGATATTTGAATAAGCCTTAGCCTTAGGTCAACACATATCAGACGGTTTTGAGAAATAGGCCTACCACTGAAAAAGTACAATTTCATGGAAAAATTAATATAGCTATATTAACTTACCACAAATTGTGTAGCAAATGTCCCCATTATAGTTCCTATATATCATACAAATAACCCCTTAATGTTGGGAAAACAAACCTCAACTTACTGGGTACAAATAGTATACATGTATGGCAAAATTGGCTTTCCATAGCCGCAGGATATCAAAGCATTAAAACTCTAATTATCGTCCGTGCATTTCAATTGTACATAATTATATCTGTTAATCAGTTTATCTGTGTAAATATAAGGTCAAATGTGTGATCTACCTACCTTTGTGATCTTGGTAACATTATCATATAGTGTAATAAGTGATGAAAACATACTTAAAATGTATTTTCTGGATCCTGCTCTTCCCAAAGCCTCACACACTACAATCTTCCCTCACCACACAGATAGCATGAGTTGACCCCATCACCATGAGGTCACTGTGTTTTCACAGTATGATGTAGAAAATAATGTCGCAGAACACACCACTTGATCACATCACAGTGAGGACACAGTGTTGTCACAGGTATTTGCTCACACTGTGAGGTCATTATGATGTCACTATGATATCATAATTATGACATCACATGTGTGAGTTGTGTGTGAGGTCACAGTGACACAAGTAGAATACATCACCGTGAGGCCACAGTGTTGTCACAGTATGAATTCGAAGATACACGAGATGACCACATCACCATGAGATCACAGTGTTGTCACAGTATGATGTCACAGGTACACGAGATGACCACATCATCATGAGGTCACAGAGCTGTCACAAGACGATGCCCACCTTGTGAGGTCATTATGATGTCGTCATGATATAAAAATTATGACATCACATGTGTGAGATGTTTGTTAGGTCACAGTGACAAAAGTTTACCACATCACTGTGAGGGCACAGTGTTGTCATAGTATGATGTCGCAGTGACACAAGATAACCACATCATTATGAGGTCACAGTGTTGTCACATTGTGATGTCACAGATACACAAGATGATCACATCACCATGAGGTCACAGTGCTGTCACAGAATGATGTTCACCAGGTGAGGTAATTATGATGTCTCTATGATATCGAAATTATGACATCACATGTGTGACTTGTGTGTGAGGTCACTATGATATGAGTTTACCACATCACCATGAGGTCAGAGTGTTATCACAGTATGATGTCACAGAAACATGATATGACTACATCATCATGAGGTCACAGTGTCGTCACAGTGTGATGTCACAGATACACAAGATGACCAAATCACCATGAGGTCACAGTTTTGTCACTGAATGATGTTCACCATGTGAGGTAATTATGATTTCTCTATGATATCGGAATTATGACATCACATGTGTGACTTGTTTGTGAGGTCACTGTGATATGAGCTTAACACATCACCATGAGGTCATAGTGTTGTCACAGTATAATGTCACAGATACATGAGATGACTACATCACCATGAGGTCCCAGTGTCATCACAGTGTGATGTCACAAATACACGAGATGACCACATCATCATGAGGTCACAGTGTTGTCACAGGACGATGCTCACCATGTGAGATCATTATGATATCAAAATTATGACATCACCAGTGTGCTATTTTTGTGAGGTCACAGTGATACAAGTTGAGCACATCACCTTGAGGCCACAATGTTGTCACAGTATGATGTCACAGGTACTGAAGGTGACCAGATCACCATGAGGTCACAGTGCTGTCACATGACGATGCTCACCTTATGAGGTCACTATGATGTCCTCATGATATCAAAATTATGACATCACATGTGTGAGATGTCAGTTAGGTCACAGTGACAAATGTTTACCACATCTCCATTAGGTCACAGGTTGGTCATAGTATGATGTCACAGATACACAAGATGACCACATCACCATGAGGTCACAGTGTTGTCACAGAACGATGCTCACCATGTGATGTCATTATGATGTCTCTATGATATTGAAATTATGACATCACATGTATAAGTTGTTTGTGAGGTCACAGTGATACGAGTTGACCACATCACCATGAGGTCATAGTGTTGTCACAGTATGATGTCACAGATACACAAGCTGACCACATCACCATGAGGTCACAGCGCTGTCACAGGATGATGCTCACTCTGTGATGTCCAGTTGACATCACTATGATATCACTAGTAAGTCATCATAGGTGTGAGTTCTGTGTGATGTCACTGTGATACTGGCGTGATATCACGTGTTGACTGGGGCCATATTGCATTGGAATATGGGCGCACAATGGAGCAAAATGATGATGTTTGGCGCAGTCACATAGTTATGACCTAAGCTATAAAACAAAACACTGTATGTCTGGAGGCACACACATCACTGGGGATAATATCCCTGGTATCCATACGGAGAAGTTAAAACCATTCATAACGGTTGCTATGACAACCAATTGCACCCTAAATGCCTACAATTTACTAAAACACACATAAATCTCAAAAAAAACTTTCGCAATCTTATAAAAAGCAATTTAAAACTATTCGAAGTGAATCCTACATGCATCAGTATTAGTGTTAGACTAATAATGAAGCACCCCAGATAGGCTATACTAGGGTCAAGAGAAGGGTCAAAAGGTCCTGCAAAAACACGGTACTCGATGCCCGGTCACAATGGATCTAGTACATAAATTGCACTTGCGTAACATTTAAATTGACCTCACTCGCTTGAAATTTGATGAAGGAATATTCCATAAGTGGTGATATAGTTGGGGAGAACAACACTGGGAATTATTCCAGAGGGACAATGAACCTTCATATAGGTTGTCATGGCAACTAATGTCACGCCAAATGCCCACAATCCCCCCAAAAAACACATAAATATATAATAACAACTTTCAAAAGCCAATGAGAACTATTTCAAACTGTTCCAAGGAAATCTTACAAGCAGTATTAATATTAGTGTGGCACTAATAATAAAGCACCCGAGAGACTACTGCGGTTCAGGTGAAGGTCAAAAGGTCATGTATAACCATGATACTCAATGTACGGTCCTAATATATATATTTAATAGTACATTATTGATGCCGGAAATGCACTTCGTTACATTTAAATTGACCTCACTCGCTTGAAATTAAATGAACAAATGTCCCATAAGTGGAGATATGGTTGGAGTGAACATCACTGGGAATTATTCTAGATGGGCAATAAAGCTTCTTCATGGTTGCCATGGCAATCAATGTCACCCCAAAAACAGACAATTCACTCAAACATACATACATTTCAAATTAAAACGTTCACAATCTTACAAATGAAATTTCAAACTGTTCCAAGTGCATCCTACATGCTGTAGTATTAGTGTGGTAGTCAACGATAATTTTAGTTGGAACATGTCAATGTGACCTTATTTTGCCAAAATGACCAATCGCATGCCCCAGAGACTACCGGGGTGCAGAGAAGGGTCAAAAGGTCATGTATAGACATGATGGTCGATGCGCAGTCCCAATAGAAATGGAACTTTTGATCACACCGTCGATCTTTTTTTTCACACTAAAGGGTCAAAATGGCTATTTGGTAACCACTGTACTACCATCATTTACATAGCTTCTGCAAGAGAGTTGGCAATAACGACAAGGATGTTCACACAGCCAAGAGCTAGATAGCTCTATATAACCTCCTTGCTTTATCAGAATATATAAGTATCATGAGTGTAGCAGACAAGGTATAGCTATCCATATTTCACTTCCTTGGTCCCCTGACTACTTCGGGAGGTCTTGTTATTATATAGACCTGGCGTCTACGCGGGTTTCAACCGTCACAGATATCTGGAGTGAACATAGTAGTAGCAAAAGCATCAAAAAGCAATTTTCACCCGTTTTTTATAGATAATTTGACCTTGTAGCGGCCTTCAAATGACCTTGTCGTGACCTTCGGCTATAACTATGAAGCCCAACCTCAACCCATGTCGATATGTGTACTTTAGACGGGCTTCATCAGATTTTAATTATTGGTCAAAAACATAATATCAGTGTGTTATATTTGATCCATTTCTGCCATATCAGACAGAGGGGCCACAAGGGCGATTTGATGGGTATAACCCCTCCAAACCTTTTATTATTAACCTGTGAGCTCTTAAGCTGTTTTGGTATAAATCCGTGTTGGGGTCTAGGTATGTTTGAAGCCATCATAGAGATCTAAAGTGTAATTGTAGAAAAAACAAGCTATTTTAACCTGTTTTGTGTTGATGACCTTGCCATGACCTTGGGGTTACAACCCTGTGAAATCCAGCCCCAACCTATCTCACAATGTATACTTGGGTTGGGTATTAGCAGATGTAATTAATGTATATTGGTCATTGGTCAAAATTTAACATCAGTGTGTTATTCACTCTGTTGACGCAAGGGTGATTTGAAGGGGGCGGGGTAAAAAACCCTCCAACCCTAAATGTTATCCCTGCAACCACTTGGGGTGTTTTGGTATAGGTCCGTGTTGGGATCTAGGTGTGTTTCAAGCCATCATATACATTTCAAGTGAACATAATGTTAGCAAAAACAACAAAATCAGCTATTTTCAACCGTTTTGAGCTGATTTGACCCTGCTGTGACCTTGAGATGACCTTAACTTGACCTTTGGATAGCTCCCCTATAAAACCCAATACCAACCCATGTCACCATGTGTAGGCTACTTGGGTTGGGTTCCGACCGATTTATCGGAAAATGCTGGTCCAATAATCTATTATTTTTTTAATTTCGAAAAAAAACCTTTCCACTGACAGTGTGTATATGACACATTATCATACCACCCTAAGGGTCAAGGGTACCCCTTGTGACCTTGCTCATGTATGTAAAACCTACAGACCACCTGAAAGTAACTTGGTACATGATAAGGTTGAAAAAATATATGGTCTACAAAAATCCCCAGGGGTGGAGAGGGTACAGGTGGGGCCAAAGTCTAACTGAACAAGTGCGCAAAAAAACGCCACCTAGCGAATACGATGTGAGTTAGGTCAAATATTGACCATCCGGGGTGAAAGGGTTAATATTCCTGTATTGGCGTATTTCCGGAACACATTTATATTGCGGTCAAGTGGTAATTGTAAAAAGAAAGCCCTCTTGCATTTGATTTATATTTCCTCTGCCCAAAGGCAAACTATTTCCAAACCAGTCGGAATGTAGGCCTATGTTGAAACAGAAACTGTTTGTCTTTTTCATGATATAAACTGGAGATTTACTGGCAGTAATACAATGCTATTGGAGTTAGATGGTATTAATAAAAAGAAACCTCTCTGTCATTTGATAGATTGTGGTATTATTGGCTACATCTTATCTGTGTGAACGATGGCTGCACGTCTTTAAGATCTCTGTCATCCAGCATTACTTCCGCTCTGTCTCGCAGGAACGAGAGGCTCCGCCTAGCGAATGACATGTGTATAGGGTGACGGCAGCTTTAGTGAAGCCAGATCCCGACTGACACGAATCGTTGATTCAATGTTGACTTAATGTTGGGCCAACATGAATTTTACATTGCTGCCTGGAATATTTTCGTTTTAAAGACGACCCAGATACGTTATGAAAGCTTTTGCAAGACGTTGGCGAAGGTGATGGACTACGATTTTCAACGGAAGTTCTTACAGCGTTGCCCCAAGTGAAAATATATTGTCCCAGCGCTATGCTCATATCTTGTGGGAACTGACAACATTCATCAAGCTAGGCGGATTTAAAGACCTCTGTGTGCGTTTTTCCACTCTCACACTACGCAGATACAAACTTGTGCCAACGGCAACAGCTGTTGCTCCAACCTTATGCCACCGTGTGTGCTGAAGTCGCAGAACACATGCCACAGGATTATGTTCACTGATGTACGAGATGGGGCCTGTCCGAGCCAACCAATGCCTCAGGGGACGAGATGTCAATAAAGAAGGAGTTGCGGTAAGATATTAAATCTCAGCAAGAATTCCGTATTAGCCCAATACTTAATATTGGGCGAGCATCTCTGATGCTGACCCAACATTATGTCCAGGAATTATGTTACCTGGGACTAGATCTGATTCTTCACATGCCGTCCATCTAATCCCACCCAAATAACTGGAGGCGGTCGAATAACGTCCCAGCAAACACGAGACACTGACCCGATGTTGTTCTGATGTTGGCCCGCCATTTTCGACGTCGGCCCAGCATAAAAACAACATTGGGTTGGTGCCTCCATTAGCTGGGGCAGGGTAAACATATCATAGCTAATGTTCAGTTTGACCCAACGGCATCCTGACCACAGTGGGTCACACCAACGGAGGTCAAAATAACCATGATAATATATAACTAGAATGGAAATGTCACTTTTCAAGGAACAATAATGTTCGGACTAGGTTTTATGAGTTTTATATCGGTCAATTTTATTTTTTTATTTTTATCATGACAGATTGATTGATTTTTCATTCACGGGTTTTTTGGCAGCCATTTCAAATGGGAATTCTAGATCATAGACTTCAGAATTCGGAATTCAGACTTCAAGTTTCAGAAATCAGAAGTCCCCACTGAGCTTTTGCACTTTTATATAGATATATATTTGTTTGTAAAATGGAAATACATTCAGAGGGGCAAGTAAACACATGGACTTGTCTCTCTGTTGGCTGAATGTTGTATCACTGTCTGCGACACCGGCCCAACATTAAAACAACATTGAATCGATGTTTCGTGCTTGCTTATACACTTGTGCAAGTACTTGCGCAAGCACTTCCGCACTCACACGCTTGTGCAAGTACTTGCGTAAGCATTTGCGCACTGACGCACTTGCGCAAATACTTGCTCAAGCACTTGCGCAAATACTTGCGCCCAAACGCACTCATACAACTACTTGCGCACGTACCTACTTGCGCAAGTACTTGCACATTTGCGTATACTTGCGCAATTACGCACTTGAGCAAGTACTTGCGCACTTGCGTACGTACGCCCTTGCGCAAGTAGTTGCGCACTTGCCCATTTGAGTAAGTATTTGCGCACATGAAAACTGGTGCACTAGGCTTCTGTACTTTTGAATAGACAGATATTTGTTTTTCAAATGGAAGCACATTTCAGTGTGCCCAGTATACACATTGACTTGAGTCTCTGTTGGTTTAACCCTTTAAGCCCTCACGATGCATTAAAACATCATTTTACATACCTGAAAACAGACTCAATTTTCCTACAATAAAGGCTTCAGAACGAAAATTTCCATGAAACTGGTTTACGAACACATAGCAATTTTCTTTAATTTATCACCCACTTTATATCATCTTCATTCACTACAAGTCGAGAATTGCGACAGCAATTCGCGGCTTGTAGTGGATGAAGATGACAATCGTAAACTCAGGCTTGAAAAGGTTAAAGCTGTATCATTGTTTGCGACGCAGGCCTAATAATAAAACAACATTGGGTCGACGTTTTGTATTTGATGGAATTACAACTGTTAAAGTACATGTACATCATTGACCCAACTTCCATTAACACTTAGTGATTCAGAAAATCCTGAATAAATCCGGAACAACAACTGGTAATTCTTGAAAAAGATATAGCATATAGCCTGACTACCTGAGAAACAATATGTTAACACTGCAAGTTGGGTGTATAAAAACGCATGGAGAAATAGCAGTCTAACATAGAAAAATAAAAACACGAAAGATGCAACGCAAACTTAATATATTTGGGCATAGCCCAAACATAATAATATTCGAGGTCCTTTCAAAGTCGTGAACATGGCTGGAGTTTTATAGACTAACTCGACTTTATTCAAAATTCAAGCCAATTTTTACTCGAAAATACACTTTTTACAAAAAAATATTTACCATATTGTACAGTATTTTAGTAGATGGATTATCAAGAACGAATATTCTTAAGGATCATAGAAAAACATACCCTCGTAATGTGAATAGGATTGCAGCGATACTAATCGATGTACCTGGAGCCTGGATTGTGATTGTGTAAGTTGTCTAATGTGTCAGGAGCGTTTGTATGTCTTGAAGTATCTTTGTAATTTGCCTCAGCTGTGAGACGACAATTTGAGCTGACACCGGCCAACGAATTAAGTGATTTTTACTAGAGACCAAGGGTTCTGATGTCGATATCCATGTGTTGGCAGATGAGGAGCTGTCCTTACCAACTTATACTACCTAGTATGTTAAATATTTATCTAGGTAGCATTTTCCGCTGCGCGATGGCTACATGAGCTGACGCCAGCTGATGCATTTTAGGCTAATTGCAATACTTTTATTCAGAGATGTATGTATGCGTAGATGTTAAAACGACTCTACCAAGTATCAAAATTATAGTTTTTACTAATTTGTTTGCACATACCCCAGATGTCTGTCCTTTTATATAATAAACTACTACAACGCTTGGAGGTTTTAATTATGTTTCTACGCTTTCCAGGGTCTTTTTGCTACATGGTGTATACCACCTTGTAGCTATTTTATATCTGGTTTTGGGTCAGGGAAACTGATGATAGATATTTGTCAGTTATCGTTATTTTATGTGTACATACCACACAATTTATCATCTACTGTGTATATTTTCAAAATAATGTGTACACATAAATTAATTATTCTAAATTACACTAAATCTTACGATGTCATACATGTATCTATCATGTGTCGCCAAGCAAGCACTAGACATTGAAACAATGTTGGGTCAAAGTTGGCCCGCCGTCTTTGACGTCAGCTCATCATTGACACAACATTGGTTTAATGTCTCGTGTTTTGCTGGTCATGTAGCTCTGTTCATAAGTGATCATGACGGCATAGCACAATGCCGGTTATAGGTGTGACAAAAATACTGCAGATCAAATGGCTGAAAAGACAATTTGAAAAAACCGTGTGAGCGGAATGGCAATATTTTTGTTTTTATGTGACATGCCACTTCAGATAATTGCTTTTCTAAATGTATGCAGCCGCGGTAATGTCCATGTCATCATGCGCAACTAATTCTTGTTGCCTGGAGTACGCTGGTGAGAAAAAAACAAGTGTGCTTTTTGGCGCTTCTTCTGTGAGGCCCTGGAATGTACCTTACATCGTTCAAAAGTGGTTCATGAGCAACTAAGCATTTAGATGTGCAAAAATGACATAAATAAGCAATTCTACATAATAATAAAATATACAACTGTCGCACAGTGGGATCGTGGCTTAATCAATGCTGTTTTAAGTGTATCTGTATTTTTTCATATTTTATTTGACTTTCAAGTTGAAAACATGCAGAAAAATTGTGCAAAATTATTTTTATTAACTGTGTAACATGCTATTTACTTTGGTTGACGAGAACAGGTCGAGACGACCTCTACGAGGCCTGTCAACCTTATAATGTAAGAAAACGTCAGGTTTAGTGTTTAAAATAGTGATGTTTTTGTGTACATGCTATTTTTAAAATATTCACAGTAGATTATTCATTTTGTGATATGTACACATAAATATGTCATCAGTTCCCGCACCAGTCACCAGTAACAGAGTCTACTATAGACTGCTTACTTAAGCAGTCTATAGTTAAATTCGGCTGGTCCATGTATTTATTTAAAGTACATTTGGATTCATCACCACTTAGATAACAAAATTAATTAAATATATTGACCTTGATGACATCCAAATTTGACCCCGGAAAGTGACACATAATTAAAAGTAATCATTATACTATTCCGTAAATGCCATCATTATACCATTATAACCGACTTTTACTTTTATTTTCAGGCTACCTTCGATATGTTACGTCATTGTTCTGTATGACCTTGAGATTTCAGAGTCAAGATCAAATGGGAATGACCTTGGATGGGTGGGCGCCAGTCATATGAACCTTAAGTTTGATGATCCACGATTTTTAGTTGATTGTTTTTTTAATAAGAAACGGGAATAAGGAATAAGTAACTAACTTCACGGACCTGACAAATTAGGATAATCGCATCCATATCAAATTGCCCCAACGAAAATGCTTTTATTTTGCTTATAAATTAATGTATTTAAAGCGTACGTACACGTCTGTCTTACCTTTGAAACATGGACGTTTTAGATTTTGTAGTAAATTCGACTGTGTCCATCACATTCTTCCCTTCTGTACCACAATCTGTAGACATTCTGATATCCCTCCGACTGCAATTACAATGTATTTATGTATCCTGCCTCAGATGATCACAGCTAAATGTTTCAGAATATATTATTATGTTAAAATTAACATGAATATTGAGACAGCTTATCATAAATTATTCCTATACAGCAGTATGTTACAGAAACCAGCAGTCCCAACTAAGTAAAAATAGATATATTATGATTAAAATATCATAATATGCTATGTAAGGGTTCAAATGTGTCCAATAATGCTTCTTGAAATGAAGTAGCATAATGTTGTGGGTGTCTGTGCCACATCACTATTTCTACAGGTTTCTGTCCATGCTTTCAATGAAAGGTATTTCTTAATTTATTCTACATCATTAAATTTTACAAAAAAATTCTAGGTAATGTTTTAGTAAAAACTGCATTTTAAATGAATTCGAGATATAATACTCACCTTCATACCCTCACGGTTCAAGTTTTGAATCCTGTGCCGGTAGGGTAATAATGTCATTTGATTAATCTCAGCAGCCTGTGGAAGTTCTCCTGGACACAGTTTAGCTTGTTTTTGCACAAAAGGAGACTAACTAGCTTATGCAATAATAAGGATATAAATTATATACTAATAAGGATACAAAATTATTATATTGTGATGACAGATTGGTAAAATACAACGTGATAGCAAAATAATTTAGTCAATTATTCTGCACTGCAACGCCAAAACGCAGTTGACAATTTTATAGTGACTAGCTATAGTTGATGTGAAGGTGTCTGCGAGGATAAATAAAATAAAATGCTCATCAAAATGATTTCTTCTTTATATGAGTATAAGCCTGAGAAGCCTCTCATAGAAAGATGTCTCACCCAGGCTTGTGATGGAAGATCAACATACACGCCCCGCATAGGTGTACGACATCGGATGTACAATTTTCTGTTGTTAGTCATCGAGTGTGACATTATAAGAATAGTAGTGTCCATCGGTAGTGCAATGTTACCCTTATCCTGCTAAGGTTATTTAAATTTTCAACCACTTGAGGTTGTGTCTCGCTACCGCGATCCACAACCTCAAGTGGTTGAAAATTACTGATATTCGTTTCAATTGAGATCAACCATTTACAAATATTGCTGCTTAAACAGTCGTTTAATTCTCAGTAACAGTGGTTTGATCGGATAATAAAACTGATAAAAAACGACTATTGTTGTGATTCACAGGCAAAATGTTAATGTTCTGTAAGTATTATGATTATCAAGTAAACAGCTTGAGCAGTAATAATATTGTTGACATAAGTTTATCCATACTATATGAATTCACACTTATTTGCATCACGTGTGATCATGATGCTGATACAGACGTTTGCGTCATTACAATGAACTGATTAAGGTATTACAGTTTGTATAATATAATGTGTGTTGAAAGAGTCCTAACCAGTACTATGAAGCAAACACAAGAAACACATTTGTACAATGTGGCTCAAACATAATTACATACATGTATGTCAATCCAGACGACCTAAGACTTTTAATGCGGGGACCGACTTTACACATATACGTCAGATTCTGACGTCTAAACTCGATCCCCACAACGTAATAATTATTAAAATAGTATAATGGTCATAGACCCATATTACATAAGGTATTCAAATGTAAACGAAAGAGGTAGCTAAGACATTGATGATGATTTTAAATTAACAAAAACTTTGATCTCCATGGTTTATAAAAAAATATTTCAGCTTTGAAAGAGTTAATGGTCACTTCTCCTTAAAATGTTCTTGTTTGAAGAATAGATAAAAAGGCTGAAATCGACTAGAATTATATTATGCGTAATTAGAATTAACCCTTTAACCGCCGTTGTCGCGCATCTTCGGGTTTTCATTTTTCATATGCACATTAAGTACCACCTTTTAGACATGTTAAAGATAAAATGTGACATCAATCAGCAATATTTGAAAACAGTGGACCTCCATTATGTCAAATGTGAATAATTCGATCCACAACTGAAAGTGAGTGAAAATTCAGATTGAATAATTATGCGGTTAAAGGGTTAAATAGTACATGTAATAATAATCACACCTGGCCTCATAAAAATCGTATTTTCTGGTGTTGAGCATTCATCACAAGCTCCCAATACATTAAGTGGGAAATATCGTAATTATGTTGCTAGTTGGAGCGAGGAGATCACAGTGCAATGTTTTTGTTGGCACCCTGCACGATGAGTCGCGGGGCCTTATCTGCGCGGTGGTGAATGGCGCAGACTGGCAGACAAACGGCTCATGAACTGACCGTGATTTCCCTCGAGTCTGACTCCGATCCACAACATGTCGTCATAGTCTGCTCAGCAAACACAAAACATTTGTATGATATTATACAACGGCGGCCCAACGTCGATGACGTTGGCCCGACGTTGTATACATGTTATACAAATGTTTTGTGCTTACTTTCTGTTTCCATTCGGCAGGTTCTGCCACCAAAAGCCATCGCAGAATGACCACAATCTCTCGCCGGCCAATCTCATGCAAATCTCCACAAAAACAGAAAACTCCCTGGGTGATTAAAAAGACAGCCGACTAATATCAAGAATATAATGATCTTCAAAATCATGGGAGTTGTGGGAATCTTCGAACAAATTAGGCTTCGTATGACATGTGTGTATCGCGTCAATTGACAAATGAAAACAATATTTGATCTATTTTATTTTATTTTTTGAAATAAAACAAATGCATCTTTCGAAACTCTTTTAGTGGTAATGTTTTATCGGAAATATACAAAATATGTCAACGCGCGATAAATATAGCTCACGGTTTGTTTTCGAAATACAATTTCCTGTCCTGACGAAAATGGCAACGAGTGTAACATGATAGCAACAATTTATTGAAAAGCTAAGTAATATAATAGCGCTGTACAATAAATCGAAATGAAATTTTGTTCGTGATATATAAAGTCAGAGAATGAACTGCATGACTCCTGGCCTTTGATTTATTATCCCCTAGGTAGGACTCTGAGCCATGTAAAGGTCCCACATTGCTAACATAATTTTGTACATGCAAGCTAGACTATAAGTGTAAATGAACTATTAGAATAAAACATCACAGGTTAAGCTCATAGTTTAATCTGACATCCAATAGAAAGCTCATGCATCATAGAGCTGCATGACCAATTCGCTAAGTTTAATATAAATAAATGATATTAGCTTATACTGCTCCAATGTATGTAACTTTGCCATGTGTTAATAATAAATCAAATGACCTAATCGATCTAAATGGAAAGGCAGTTTTTGATAATGCGATACATTATCAAAGCTGTGGACAGACCTGTGGGCGCGATAGAACATATAATTTTTTTCAATGTGGGTACCTTTAACTTGACATTTGTGTTATTTAAAGCCGTGTCTTGCTACTGCGAGACACAACTTCAAATGACGGAACATTTGTGTAATTTAACTTCAAACATTATACTAGTCAGCCAGCCATCGAAGGCTATCGTGTCACCATGGTGCAAATCTTTGTTACAAGCAATCTATCTATCCAGATATGTTCTATAGATAACAGAGATGAGCGCTAGGGCGGATGACATTTTTTTACAGTCCTGGAAAGTGTTTAAAACTGAAAAACAAAATGGCCGCCAAATTCACTATTAAAATGTACTATTATTCCATACATGTATCTCCCGAACCCCTATCGTCAATAATACTTGTATATCTACATTTTCAAGGTGGTAGTCTACCCAAAAGAAATCCATTGTATTTATTTAAATCGATTTAATCATTTGCAGCTATTTTATTATTAGTTGTTGGAAAAATAACAAGCGATTATTAGTGAAAATTTGGATTTTCGCTAGATTTCATCAAATATTCAGACTGTTGTTACCATTATCTTGTTTTAACCATGTTTTCATGGTCAGTAATATATTTAATTATGATTTTAATATGATTTCATAGATATTTTGTAACATATTACATCATATTATGCAAGTATTAACATAATATTTAATATATTAAGAGCCAACAGTCACCTATAATCAGTTATGATGACGTCTCAAATTCCCAGAATAAATAGAAAAAAATGGCAAATAATAAATCTAAACAATTTAGAAAACTGTTTGGGCAATATGTTGCTTTCACACGGACATCAATCGGTATGCGGCGCCAAAAAAAAGATTTAGTTGTAGTTGTTCTACCCACGAATTGACATAAACAAAGGTATAAAATTAAACTGCCTTCAAAAGCTCTGAAGCACGACGGTAGGCACCCGCTCTTTGCTGTGTATATGATTTTAAAATGCTGTTGATATTTTAGTGGCATGTGAGCAGATCTCCTTCATAGTACACGTGTGGCAGCTACAACATGTCAGTGATTGAAGGTTCCTTTTCTAAATCAGTCGTATTGGTGAAGTAATCACAAGGGTGGGAATTTAAATGAAATTGAATATGTCAGAGATCTCAGAGATCCATAATTATATCGCTGTTGCTGAACTCTTTATTTGAAGTGGTTACAAGTTTGTGTAGATACCGATTCGTCATCCCCTCACTCGACTGAAGGATGTGTACTTATTTCTTCAAAGCATATATTCATATACTACCCAAGAGTTCATACCTTTCTACAGGTGAATTGATGACATGATATTTATACGACAAAAGTGATTCCAAAGAGCATTATGGGTTGATGTTATAGAAGTTATAGAAGCATTAATGCCGATAAAGACGTGATAATAAAGCTATCGTTCGGGACATTGCATTTTCAACATATCTAATTAATGCATTTGCACCAAAACAAGTAGATATTGGGTTGGCAGAATACACGATCTTAGTCTGTTGCGATGCTTCATATCTTCAACTAGAGTTGTTACTGATCACACAGGAATTTTCTTGTTGGTCTGAAGGGTAATTCCCCAGATCCTACACAAAATTGTCTGAGACTGAGTTATACGGCAGCAGCGTGGGTCAGCTCCATCACAGACTGATGTCCCAAAGACCAATGACAAATCCACAAACTTTAATTGTAGCATCTACAAATTGTCCATGAACTGGAACAGGCTGTTGTCAAGAGAAAACGTTGTTCTCAGAGGAATTGCTCATGATGAGTGAGTCACTTTTGCTTTACGTCGCCTTGTGCGCATTATCACAATATGATATATTATGTTAATATCTTGACATGATGGATATCATTTTAAGCAATACTTCATACTCCATGTTTTCCAAAAAGTTGATATCGCTGTAATGCACAACCACTATAAAAAACATCCGGCATGGTTGGATCAGAAATAGGTATCTCAGTTTTGATCCACAGCCGACTTTTTGTCTCGAGGAGAAATGGTGTTTAAAGGCCGATGTAAATGAATAATCATATCCGTTGAATCATGTTTGCATCTCGATTAAATACTGTGGTTAGGCCATATGGTGTGCATTTGATCCCATCATGCTCAGATTTCAATGAGGGATGTAGTACTGTTGAAAACAACTATGGAAATGGTGCCCTTAATAAATGTAGTGACTGGTACAACACAGCAATCATGTATGCTCGGTCAAAATAAACTAATTTTTGATGACCAACCTGCTTATGACAAAGCCAAAGATCGAGTTGCAGACTTGTAGTGGCCTCTTCTCAAAAAGTATTAGTGTTATTGTTGTGATATGTGACTTCCATGTAGTCTGTGTCATGTAGCATTCTAGTGTCATATTTCAGCCACTATAATAATATCTTCAATAACGGTCAATGAGCAATCCATTGATTAGGGGCCCACAAAATATGCGCATATTCAAATGCTATGAATGGCTCCCTTAATAACACGCGAAATGTGTACTTCACTGATTTAACAATTTGTGATTATAGCCCATGCAATAAAAGACTTGTAGAGTACTCAAAATCTAGTAGTGTAGATACACTGTAACCTTTATACACGTATTGCTATACATGTATTGCTCACAGGAATTGTTTGGAAAAAATAAAGAGTATCAAATATCTTAATGATTCAATGATATATATAGACAAGAATGTGAAAGCTGAAATGTCTCATTAGTATCACATATTCTAGGAGAACATCAGTCTCAAGCTGTGCTATATATCAGCGATACTTACACACGAACTTGTGTGTGTGCCTTTGTCATTAGCTAAAAGTGAGGCAATCATGAACTCACCATCCAAAGCCAAGTTTATTGACACTGTCATTTAAGATATTGCCCACATCCAAAAAGTTCCTGACCCTGTGTCAGTGTCTGTATCTTGATCGATGGACATGCACTGGTACGGAGTATGGATAAGTAAACTTGTTGTTTATGAAAGATCCACAAGAGTACATTCAGTGCGACAGTAGGTAATATGGAGACAGTGAGCTAATGTATTGAGATAGACGTATGCAAAACTTCAGCCAGACTAGAATGTCACTGTTGAGTTATCGATAATTGCTATGTCTTGTACAGATCTTATGCTACTTCTCGCCAATTTATTTGGTGAGAAAGATATAAATATGTAGAATTTTAGGGAAATATTTCCTGAATGTGAATACAGTCATGATATTAGGTTTCATGATATTCCAGACAGACTAGTGCAAGGTAAGAAAAAAAATCTTCTTGGTGTTATAATTTCATGTAGGGCTAGGCTGAATTATGTACTGTCATGTTGTAACAGCACATCCTCTCCCAAAAGATTTGGAAAGCAATCAGCCTGAACTATCTTCAAACAGAGCCCTCTGCTGCTTGATCATGTTGATGGTGTTGCCCGGTAATTTTGAGGATTTTGTACACACCACTAATTAAATCAAGTAGAGTTATTGCAGAAAATCACATTTTTTACAAAAAAGTTGAAGCACTAGTATAATTATACTGAACAAAATATGCAATACTGCTGGGACATTATTTAGTCAGATATTGGAATATAATAAATGACTGACTATGCTTTTGATAACAGAACACTAGCACGCCATAGGGCGGCTCGCTCGCTCACAGACACTGCCAAGTACAGATTATCCCACCTATACAATTCACTGTATGTTTTTCGTCAGCCCATTATGTCACGATTGTAACCATCTCATGTTCCGTGATTGGTCGGTCTCAGTGTGCAAGAGATGTGGCATGAAGCATTGGTGGAGTGCCTGACTGTCCCGCTAGTCATGTTCGAAACCAGTTAATCCTACTTGGGTCTATCTGACACTAATGGTTGAGACCAGCTGGTTTATCCGCGTTGATTTCGTTTAAGGCCACGCGCTGTGTGCTAATTCACATATCGGTGTGTGGTCTGCATGACCGTCTGCATCCGCACTGTTGAATCAGTGAGTAATCTAATGTCTACCATCATAAAAGGACTTTGTGAGCTCATATTCATATACATAGACCATATTCACCTGATATTCCACTGCCATCCATTGTAGATACATTTTCAGCTATAGTGTTCGATGTACAGGCCTTCTCGTTTAATGGCTCAATGCATTAGAAAATTTATGAAAAAAATATATATTTAGGTCTTTTGACAAATTTACCGCGGTTTTTTGCTATTTTGTTTTGCATATTCGGAATCTATGCCCTCTAAAATGTATAAAATAAAAAAAAAGATTGTGAAATTCGGTCAAATATCGGCAAAACTATACACAATTTAGATTTTCCTACTGTTTCTTTGACGGCCATTTTGAATGACGTCATAATATGCTTTTAAGCGCAGTGAGAGTTTGTTATCCGCCCAGGCGGGGTACCCAGGACCCTACTGGACATGCCTGATGTGTCAGATTGCTTGTAACAAAGAAATGTCATCTAGTCATTTTTGCATCACTTTAGAAGCCCTTGGCTGGCTGACTATACCACTATTTAAAGATTTAAAACAATTTACATTTAACATCTGGTCTTAGAAGTGCTACTCTTTTGTACAATTTGCTGTTTACCTTTACACGGCAGTAACAGTAAATCGACATCAGTAATCTGAGGGCTATATATACACTATCCACAGTTGAACCAGCCCCATAGCATAGACACAAAGCATTGTATATTCCATGAAAATTTCCCAGTGTTCAGTGCTAAAGAAATTTAAATTATTTGTTTCTCTACAAGCCTGTTGAATTACAGAAGGCTTGATACTGCAGGTGCACATATAGCAGTACTGTACACAGATTGATTGTTTGAATAATCCAAGATTTTCAAACAACCACTCTCAATAATGATGCTCGCGACGGCCATGACATCCCCATGCTCTCTCTTCCGGCTGTCTTCAGCACAAAGAAGTGGTTATGTGAACACTGTGTAAACTAAATCACCAAGACATTTGTCTCAAGATGGATACCGTGACGACCACACGCTAGTCCACTGTCGGTGAACCAACGTTAAACCAGCATTGATTCAACGTCATGTGTCTGCTGAGATGTACATAATGTCGCAAAGGAACTTGAATATCCCGTGGGTTCCGTCAAGTAGGGAGGCTTGGGAGAGTTGGGTTTCAGGGAGAGTTAGGCACCACCGATATCACAGTAGCGCGAAGCATTTTGACAAGGTGCTGCGTCTAACGAATCAACGACACATTACCTATTGTTTGATGTAACCAGTTTCTCGAGCTCATGTTCAGTGAAGATTTTGTGTCAAAACATCAATTATATTGAAAAAAATGTAAACAATTGACTTGAAGATAAGCAATTTGTTAGCATATCAATAGTACATAGTAGACTGCTCTTTTGTGGTATGTAATATACCTACGATACTACTCTGTCATCAAGGCATTTAAGGAATCAATATCGTCAAAAACCATTCTGTGATTTTGATTTTAACAAAAATGGCAAATATAGGGAGTCAAATGTGGGAGAGTTGGGACACTATGGGAGAGATGGGTCATGGTGATGGATAATGGGTCATGTTGGGCCACTATGTGGGAGAGTTGGGCCATGCAACGATAATTTGTTTTATCCATTCATGACTATAGAGATTAAGATGTTCATAATTAAACTGTCCCTGATTTATTCTTGTGTTGTGTCTATTGAAGACCTTTTTTTAATCGCATTTTTCCCTATGCAACCTAATGCATATAAAATAAATTAAAGTTCAGATTGTTCGGCACTTCGCAAAACCATACGAAACAGTATAATAAGACAAATGGGAAAAGCAGACGTATCAAAATATAAAAAGTGGCCCAACTGCTCCAAGCCTCTCCCACCTTTTTCTTCTTTTGCACAATACCACAGCAAACAAATTCTCAGTATGCTCACTGTATTCGAACCGTGTCACTGTTTTCAAAAGTCAGCCTTTCGCTTGCTTCTGTTTTTTTGGGCCAAAAAGGGAGTATGGCTTAGGGTCGATTCAATTCTGATTTTCTTCTGTGAAAGCTTAGAGAATGAAAACTCTCAGTAATAGTATTTATACTCCCCCTATGTGATTATGCATACATTGCACAAGCTTCACAGGTTGAGGTAGTTCAATGTCTTGGGGTCCAATTCATAAGCATAGTCACGTAAGAACCAGTTAAATGTGCTTGGTTTGATAAGGAGAATATTCTTGATTTGGTGATTGAACCCTTCACCATGCTAATGAGCTTTACTTTTATAATTTGTGAATATTTTGTAAGTAGCTAGCCCAAGCCGACGTTGTTTTAGTCTATGCAAATTTAATATACTCCATTACTGATCAAAACTTCACAAACACCAGTATTTAAGTGAACAATCTAATAAAGGGTTATGGTCATGAAGTGTTCGTTTTCCGTTGTTTAGCTCTACTGTCGCAGATTTGTTTTTAAGTCATACTTTTTTTTACGTTGAAGAGTGTATGTTTTTTAATTCAGAACTGAGAGAAATATTTATGATAATCTAAATGTTGCAATTATCATCAAGTAAGTCAACATAGTGTACATGCATAATATGATAACTTCTTGTTTTAAAAAAAAATTGTTTTGCTAATAGAATTGATACATGTATGTGATAAATAAATAAACGAGATTGATTCTTGATCTGAGTTTTACTCATTTGACTTTGTAATATTTAGGATTATTATGTGAATGGGTTGTAGTTATTCTTGTGACGTCTTCATAAATCAGCTGCTCGGTGGGCGATCCAGCAATGTTGTCATATGTGATCCCCACAAGTTACACAATAAGTCCACATTACCTGGTCAGCTCTGATCAATTAACATTGGAACGTTAGAATAGTTGATGTTTTTCTCGCTCCAACGGCACATGCTATAATCGTTAGTCTGTTTCAGAGGCGAAAGTCCCTCTCCGAGACTTTGGAACGCCCCCTCAGCGCTGAAAATCGTGTTTTTATGAGCACCCAACGCAAGAAAGCCACCGCACAAAAGTTAGTTATATAAGTGTTATAATAAATGTTTCATCCAACCGAGAGTGAAATAAAGAGTTAAATGATACCTTTCTCAAAGCTCTACATAAAATACAGTTATCTAGAAACTCGACATAAATCAAAACATATGTGCTATGATGTGTTTTCATTTCACAATAAATACACTTTATTCAGTTATCTAGGTCATAACCTCATCGTCGTAATGTAGATACCTACAACACTTTATAAATTTAATTTTATTTTGCATGTTGAATCCAAGGCGAAAATAGTTATTAAGGGGACAATTAGTCAACTATCACTAGGCAACTCCAAATCCCTTTCAAATATAATGACACCTTTTTATATATCCTGTACTTCGGCATATACGACATGTTGGCGAGACGGTGAACTGAAGTTGCAACTGATGATGGGCCAGCTTCGAATACGGTGGTTCCACATTAAACCAGCATTGGGTGAATGTGTCGCGTTTGGTGGGTTGATGTTGAGAATAATGTAGATGTAGCAGCCTTCTCGGACCCCACGGATTCACATTAACCGCGGTGAATGATTTTCGCTGATTTCTAAGTCAATAATTCTCAACCAATTCTCATGAAATTGTCTAGTCATGGGGCGACTACCCTGAAAATGTCATTGAAACATATTATATGTACCTACTTTAATACTTAGTCTACTTAGCTTGTAGTATTTAACAAAAAATGTCGCCCTTTATTAACCCATAGGGCTTCGTCCAAGAATGTCTAACTTCTAATACTTCGCAAAGTAGGGCCTATAGTCGCCCCATGGCTATGGTCAATTGTCTGATGAGCAAAATTTCATGAAAGTTAGTTCAGAACTGACTGAGGAATCCGCAAAATTCATTCACCCTGGTTGATTATTTTAATGTAAATTTGCCTATAGTACCAGTGTTCCAGACGACCTTGTAGTCTAATAATGTTATGACCGCTTCATATTGTACCCTCTGTTGACCCTTTTATTTCAATACACTGGAAGATAGCGTGACGTAGCGAGTGCCTGACTGTCTCATCAGTCATGCATGCGTCCCGGGTTCGAACCTCGCTGATCCTGTGTGGGTTTTCAGATAAATATCTTTCTTCCTCTCCTCTCATTGGTACTATACCATGACGCTAACGGTGGCCTCGTCGAGATATAGTTGAAACTAGTGTATCGACGTTAATTTCGCGCAGGGGCACGCGCTGCACGTTCCTTCATCAGTTCCCTGAATATGTACTTTTTATTATAATAAAATGTAATTGCAAACTGTCAACAAGAGTTTGATAAAAACCAAGTGAAAGCCACTATTACCAAAAGAAAAAAGACGACACACACAGCTGGTATGACATGTCCCAACGTTGATTTTTTGTAAATTATCAGGAGCGCATAACAGACAACGAAATAAATTGTATTACATACAATACTAATGTGATGGTGATGATACTGATTGGTCATGCCATGCCGGGTGCCGTCAGCCTACCAACGTCTCAACAGTGCTTTCAATGGCTCTCAACAGTGCTGCATGATCCGCGTCCTCCCCGTCTCCCGCCCTCGCCAGGTGCGCTGTCACGCATGATCCACGTCTCGGATCCTCTTCTCCCCTAGGAATCCCGCAGAAGTCTTGACTTCCCCATGAGTATTCTTTCTCAATGGATAGATAGCACACCATGTGGTTTTACATAGTTGGCATCTGCGCCAGGTTGGTCAGATAACGTCAGTCACACTCAACGTTTATAGTTCTGCACTGGCCAGAGCACCACCCGAAACAACACCGGCACCTTCATCAAAACTAAAAAAGTACGTGAACAAATGACATACAAAATACTTTTCAATAGCTGACCATCTCTGGACAGCCATGTACGCTTGAACAAGTGAACGCCGCGGTGTGGGTAGCCTGATCACTGGCCCTGTGACTACATATTGGGCCAGAAACTGGGCTCTGGTTTTTAGGTTGTGATTGGCCAGTCTCAATTTGATTCAATCTGGGGGTGTGGCTTGAAGGTTCCAGTCCCATTTTACTCTAATGAGCTTCCGTACGATGCACAAAGGTGGCCTAAAGCCCGATTCATTTCATTTTTGCTTCCGTACGAATACATGCTGGCGCTTCGTGACGAAGCCACCAGTTGGCAACCATTCGTCCGGCCAGACCCCTGGTAAAGTCCCATTGGCCGATTGAGTTTAGGGATTCCCGGACGTATTTCTTCAAAGTGTTATCATAAACAAGTACGATTAGTGAAGCGTAGTGATGAGTAACCTCGCACAATGCAACCTCAGGTAATCTCGCATGCCAGATTAATCTCGCCGCGGATCAGGTAACCTCGCCACAAGGAGCCCCTCGCCACAAATTCGTCACACATGTTATAACAGCATTTACCAGTCTCAGCAGATAGTTTAACCAGTTTATATCTACCTTCCACTCGTTAACTTGAAATAAATAAAGATATAATCAGATTTTGATTGAAAACTTATTGTATTTAGCGCCATATAGTTGTACCTGCTATAAACACATTGAAGATAGTTTTACCCTGTTAACTTGTTGCCTACTATGCTTAACATAAGCCAGGGATCAGATTACTGTGGATCAATATTAAAATCCACGTAAATAGGCCAGGTGAACCGGTAGGAATTCGTACCGGTGAAAGAATGTCAAAAATGTAAAATGGAGCCCAGTATCTGACCCAATATCAGTGTTTAGGCTACGGTGTGGGCCGTTCTGAAGCCTGCACAACAGCGGTCGTCCACCCTCTGGTCACTACAGGCATTCAATTTTGTGACATGACGCAAGTCATCATGAGAATCACTACCGTGGCATGTTATGTTATTCAAAAAAATAACTGATTGTGTGCGCAGATCAATCAGGTATGTGTACTTGTACCCACAACATTTTTTATCACCGTGTATGTGCGTTATTAGGCCTACTACACCTTATCTTTAGCACTGTCTGTAGTAGCCATGTTGAAAAACTATGGTTTCATTGCAATACCATATTTTGTGTTGTTTGCTGTAAGGAGTACCATCTATAACAGTTTTATGAAATAAGTGAAACAATTAAATCTATTATTCATTGGAAAACTGTCTTCTGCAAATAATTTGAACAATGTATGGGATTCTAGAATTAAGGCACTTCGTCTGCAACATTTTCTAAAACTGTCGGTAATACGTGTTTCATGTTTTATACGATATCATCTGTTATGTTATTTGTTGCTGTTCCATCTGTTTGTACTTTGATGTTCTTGGTGTTGAAATGAATGCTTGCTTCTTATTTTGTAGAATGATATGATTGTGGGGTCGTGTGTAATGTTTGATGGAAGATTCATGCTGTGCTTTGAGGTGGTTGGTGAATTCTCAAATGTAGAAAAATATGTTTTCGTTTTTTTCGCTTACATTGATCTCCGGGCTTGACCTCTTTTCTGCTTACGACGATTTTTTTGAGTTTTGTGTTTTTTTCTAGCTGCCCCATCGGCTCATCAGTATCAGCCATATTGAGGTGGTCAAACGTTACTGTAATAAGAAAATATGCGTTTCCAGTAGGCACAAATAAGATATTTTTCAGGTAAAAACTGGAGTTCCAGGATTAATGTCTACAAGGTTCAGTTTCATAAAGGTTTTTTTATATTTGAAATTTTAAATATACTTTAGTATAGCAGATTATAAAATAATGTAAGTGTTATTAGCAGTGTATTTGTGTAATTGAATATATTAAAGTTTCCACATCCATAATAACATCGTGTACACATGTAGCAAAAGGAGGCGTTGCTATAAACTGCGAGGAGGAGTTATCAAAATATTTCACTGTGGATACCTTTATTTCATTGAGTTCTGATATTAAACGATTATCCCAAACATAATCCTAAAATTGTAAATATTTATTGATGTTGTATCTTTGAAATAATTGTATCTGGGCAATTCTATTGAATAGTATGAACATACAAAAAGGAAATATAATAGGTGGTTTATTCATTCTCTTACCGATTTTCCATGTTTACATTAAAATCAGCATGTTGTCACTGCTTATGTCGAGTTCACAGCTTCCAGACGACTGCGCGAGAGACATATATCAGGCTTTTTAAATTGCAATGTTTGTTCACAGTTGGATAAATGTAAAATGAAACATAAATACCTGCTCGTTTGCTGAAAATATGGGTTTTTAATAGGGATACCCTTAAACAAGTTCCCAAGTTCCGAAGTTCCCAAGTTCCGAAGTTCCCAAGTTCCCAAGTTCCGAGAACTTCAAGTTCCGAGTTTCTAAGTTCCGGGAACTTCAAGTTCCGAAATTACAAAATAATTGAAAAAATGTATTAGTACAATTTTTGCAAAAATCGTTTTTGGTCGAAAAAACAGTTTGGTACCCATTAATAATTTTAAGTGCTGTAGACTAAAGTTAGTTTTTCACATATTTATATTTTGTGTATAGGCGATCTTTCCAAGCAGTTCACGATGTGAAATTAAATATATATACTCTTAAATGAAGAGTAGGCCCTATTACAATATGCCTATGATATTTTCCCAGATATAGGCCTAATTATGTTCGAGTGGTGGTCGCAAACGATAGAACAACAAACAATTACTAGTATTGGGCCTTTGTCGTGTTTGATGGGATATATTATTTAATATCCTGTAGAGCTATTGAGATCTTTCCTCCACGCGCGACGCTGTTTGCACCGCTCCCCCTCCCCCCCCCCCCCCTCAGCAATCAACAAGTATCTCGACCCGTGAGAAAATTATGACATGTGTCAGTAGCCTACCTAATAACAGTGAAAACAGTGTCGATGATATTTTAAGGTCCAACGTTGAGACTACATGGATTCCTTAATTGTCATCTGTGAGGTGTGACTTGTAGGCCTGTATCATTACATATTTTGCTGTAGAGGCATGATCGATGATATAATAGTCTTTGAACTTGAAAAACAACAGGGCCTACTCAGATCAACACTTCTGTGGATGGCTGCTTACATTCTGTGACCAGAGCAATATCTCCCTGTCGGCACGAGAGGCTCTGGTTTATCCAGTAAATCTAGGTCAACTTTTACTGATCTCTTGACCTTAGCCGGCGAGAAATCCACCGGCCAATCAGCGGCGTTGTATTTAAGGGTGCTTGTGATCACAACAACAATGCCAGGCCTGCCGATTTAGATTGGATTTTTGCAAATCAAGGATGTTTTTGGCATAGATTCGCTTCATTTCGATCAAAAACTATCTCTGGGGTGTATCATGGAGAGGAAGGATGTGTTTTTGTCAACCAAAACCGGAGGTGGCAAGAGCAGTGGCCTACCAATTTGGGCCATTTATGCTGCAGCCCAGAGCCTGCCAGACTGACACAGACACACGATCACACCCACGTGGTCGTCACACGTCACATTGCGAGGTAGGTGTCAGGCAGCACAATCAGTGCCACTGCATGACAGTCAGGCCAGGTCTCCTATCCCGGTGAGGCTAATCCGGTAGAATGCCTAAATATTAATGTTAAATGATTAAAATTAGAATTTAGAGCTCGACAGTTGATAGATGTTGATAAGAGAAAAGAAAAGTCTCTAATATACACATATCTTCGAGTTTACATGAAACAAGTTTTGTCACTCTTGAACTTTCATCATGCAGTTAAATCAGCAAATTTGTCTCTAGTAACGTATTTTTGTGCATACAACAGACTTGATTATGCACAAAATATTTTGGAATTCACTGCAAGAGCGTTTTCAGCACCCATCCTGATATATGGAAAAGACTTGAATCTGGCGAATTTTCTGTGACAAAAAGCACCATTCCATTCACCAGGACTGGGACAGATCCGGCTCAGACAATAAAACTCTCAAGGGAGAGGAAGGATTACAAGGCATCACATATAAGCCATCCACTCTACTCAAGTATTGCCTGGCGGCACCTCATCTGGGAAGACTTGCGAAGGAAACAGAAGAAATTAATTATTCTGTACGGCACAGGATGAACATCCATCTAAACATCAGCATCTGTCATCTATTCATACCACACGTCAAGAAAACAATGCTTAGGCTCTGAGTTAAGTATACTGAATATGGAGAAACGTGGGAATGATGAGAAAGACTCTTTTGTTGATGAGAGGATATGCGGTGGTGTTAATCTGTCGGATCCAATGAAAAAAGTTAAGCCATTGAATTGGGATGACTTAATTATGCAAAAAAATCAAACTGAAATCAAGCGCAGAAGAATTACAGGTGAAATCAACAAATTCTCTCTTTTCCAGGTTATTAGTAATAGGATTGGCTGGGCGGCATATTGACAGGCAAACCACTATTTCTGATTATGAATTCAACGCTATTAGTCCTGTTCTCTGCAAACCAGATGTGCAACACCAAGCACAAGGTTCGAGAGCATAATCATAATTATAGATGGCATGGCTGTCGTACAAGCTATCATACATACTGGAAAGTTGCAAGAACATGCAAGGATCTTGGCCAGGCTTTCAGTAAAAGCATTGATCGCTATGCAGAAAATTATGTGGGCACATCAGTCTTTGAAGAGTGAACTAAGATATGCATCATCAGGAGAAGGTTTGATTGTAGATGATTCTACGCCAAAACAGTTATTGTTAAGCAGAAAAACAAAAGACGCATTGACTTTTTTCTTGGCTGAGGAGGTGATCACGTTGTGCAAAAAACCTGTCATCACTGCTGCCCGCAAAAAGTATTATGCCGAATTCTGAGAAAGTGCCATCAACGGGTATTAGTTCACACGAAGAAGCTGACACCATATTGATGATTCACGCTTTGGAAATTGTACAAACAGCTAAAGAAAACGTGGTCGACTTTCACACAAGACACAGATTGGTGGGTGCTAATCCTTCGTAGACTTCCTGAGTTAGGGCCACACTCAGCAATAGTTACTGGAACAGGTATAAATCGCCGGACAGTAGTGCTCCAACCAATATATGATAAGCTGGGTCCGGAAATTTGTTCTGCATTACCTGGTTTTCATTCAATAACAGGTGCAGATGGTACAGGTAGAATTCATGGCGTAGGTAAGAAGACTGCTTTTAAAGTGTTACTGAAGTGTCCACTTTCTGTACTTACAGCTTTGACTCAAATTGGCAGTGACAGCATACCACCACCCGAAGTCATATCAGGTTGTGAACAAGCTCTAAAACTGTCGCATCTATGTCTCCAGCAACACTGAGATGGAAAAAAAAATCAGAAACTTACTTCGAGTCAAAATGTCCAAATGCTACCACCAACTGCTGGAACATGGCTCCAGTATATCAACAAAGCATACATCTGGGCGCATAACAAGGATTCGTACACCTGATCCCTGTGAGCAAGGTTGGGTCAAACAGGATGGTCGTCACCGGCCGATTTTGTCAAATGCAAATACGGGTCAAGTTTCTGCTCCAGAAGGTGTACATGTATGCAGAATAATTTGCCATGTACCAACGTGTGTAAATGTGAAGCAAATGAACTTTGTATGAATACACACCCCCGTTAGCAGATAGAGGATGAAGGTACTGAAGAATAAATCTAGACATTAATAAGCCATACATGTTATCTTGCCAAGCAGCTAAATGTAAACTTGTATCAAACGAATTATACAGTGGCAAAAATGATTAAGTATCGTGAACAAAGATTTTGCTGGAATTTTTAAATCTCAACCTTTTAAGTTTAAATTACGACAATAATCGTATTAATTTTTTTAGTTAGTAGATTAAATGAATACCACATTTTGAAAATATAACATGCAACATATCTGAATAATGATTTAAAAAAAAAATGGCCTTCAATGTGACAAATATAAGTAATTATGTCACACTTAATATATTGCATACTCGCAACTGCAATACAATTTAAATTAGATACTTTGACGGTAAAAGGGTTAACATAATTCTACACTCGATTGGGCAAATGCTAAAAAAGGCATGCGGACTATATGTCATATTTCTATTTTACAATTAGTAACATTTTTCATCCACAAATGTCTTGAAAGTGACAAAATGAACAAAAAACGTTAAAAAATGGCGGCCATTTTGAAATTTAAAATGGCGACCGTAATAATGTTTAAAAAAATGCCACCAATGGATTTTGTGTACTCTGGTATGTATTCTACCCAATGAAACCAAAAAATCAATCTTGAGCAAATTTTACATCAAGGCCCAATAATCTGACATAACCGCCTATACTAGGTGAAGCAATCTGATGTCAGGGCTGAAAGAGGGATGCGCCATCTTGGTTTTGGTTGAACCACTCTGATTGGCTTGTCAATGGAAGGCAAAATATGACGTGTTCTTGACCTAGATAGGCAAGAAGGAGTACAGATAACCCAGCGGTCGACCTACGGTATCGTGGGTGGGGCGCTGGTGACAGCATGGGCTGCTTAATACCAGATGTAAATCTCCCCATCAAACAGACATTGACCCTATGTTGGATTGATGCTGATGTAAGGTCACAGACGTTGGGCAAACCTTAACTTACCTTTGGGTCAACGTCGGGCCTACACATAGAGGTCTAATTCGTCATATGAACATAAAAATGAGTGTGCGCGGTCTCTGGTGCAGTGGTTAAAGCCTGGAAATCAAAGATCGCTGGTTCGAACCCTCCTCTGACATATGCCCATGTGCACAAAGGTGGCCTAGTCTAGAAAACCACATTTAATTCCATTCATGCGCGCAGCTTGGCAATACTATAATGCGTGAAAAGTCAAAAGGCAGTATCTAAAATGTTTTTTTTTGTTGAAATAGGAAAAAAACAATTTTTTGTTAACTTTTTTTCAGAATTTCGGAACTTGAAGTTCCCGGAACTTGAAAATGGGGAACTTGAAGTTCCCGGAACCTGGGGCCTTCGGAACTTGGGAACTTGTTTATCCCTTTTTAATACGTCGTCTCGTATTTTTGGACTCGGAGGCGGACGCTTATCCTGCAAAAGGGATGTTTCGCCTCTGAAACGGACTAACGATTATGTATGAAATGTATGAAATATCGCAGTCACATTTTTGTGGCCCACGATGTGAAGTCCTTTCCCAGACTGTCCAGCAAACAGGAGACGATCACCCAATGTGCTTTCAATGTTGGACCAGGGTCTGCGACGCTGGCCCAACATTGAAACAACATCGGGTGATCGTCTCTTGTTTGCAGAGCGTGTCATTCAGATTCAGCTGACGTCACCGTGCTCTCTGGCGATGACCCTGACACTTTGTGGACAGGAAGGCAAGGCTCGCGTCACAAGGCCAATGGCCCAACGCCGTCTCAATACAGGTTTAACTTTACATACGCTGGCCCGACATCCGGTAGACGTTCAGCACCATTTGGTGTTACTTGAGGGACATCTGAGCAAACAAAGTGGGATGGTCGCTCTCAAACAAGAAATTCATTACGGACGGCTCAGATTGCTTCTCCGAGACATCAAGCCAAATAGGATTTGCTGGCCCAATGCTGGGCGAAGGTGACACGGGAAGTCCTGATCAAGCGTATTTGGTTTGCGGGGACTGTATGCAACGCTACCAGCATGCTAATGCGATGTGTTCCGTGCGCTCCTTAATAATATTACTACATTGAATGTCTTTGATGCAGCGAGTTTCATCAAAGTTTCAATGGGTGAAAAAGTTTTAATTTACTGAAATATAATAACTCCTCTAAAATGACATAGAACCGTACTACTAGTTTGACACCTTTCAAAAGCTTTTTTGTTAGTTTGTCGAGATATGGGAGGAAAATAACATTCAACTGAACCTGTTCATTCGTGTGCCATCGCATACAGTCCTGCAGCCATTTCAGCACATTAAACTTATCATACACATTGACATCTCTGTCCTACCAAGTATTCATTTCACCTGAGTCAAGTGAAGCATCGAAGGTTAAGTACCTTGCCCAATGACACAACATTGAGTCAATACCCTGATATAGAGAGGGGAGAAACATGATATTTCTCTGAAAATCCTACACCAAGCGGGATTCGAAACCGCACGGCAGGCAGCGATATTGACAAAGCTCCGCGCTCTAGCCATTGCGCCGCGTCCCTCCCAAATTCACTATACGTTGTCATATGGATGAATGTGATATTGTTCAAAAAAACATTTATCTTTGTTGAAAAAACGACACAAAAGCCTCAATTGATAGCTATATATCTCGTGTTTTGCTGCCATTTTCCGGAGAGGATGGAGAACGACAGAGCCTGACACCGTATATTGTTTCGTCACGACGAAAGCGACGGGAAAGCCTAGTTGAATGAACATTAACCATGACGTTTATTCATCGAGATTCGTAGCGTTCAGTCGATTTGGGCATCGGCATCACCGCCAACGTGGTCTCCTAGGCAAGAGATAAGTATCCAATGTGAAACAAGCACCAGAAGGCACGTGAGCGAGTATTGTTGTTTTGTTTTAACCGACGAAGAGTTTTCTACTTGTCTAAATGGCTAGCAGCTACTGCTGATTGCCCGATTTTTATCCTTTAACCGCCAAATTATTCAATTTGAATTTCCACCCACTTTAGTGAGTGAAAATTATTCAGATTTGACAAAATGGTGGTCAACTCTTTTCAAATCTTGCTGGTTGATGTCACATTTTATCTTTAACATATTTAAAATGTGGTACAAAATGTGCTAATAAAAAAGGAAAACCCGAATATATGCGGCACCGGCTGTTAGAGGGTTAAGCAAGTGATCATGCATCTAACACATATCGGTGATCCATGATCACTGTCCTAATGTTGGCCCATCGTATCTGATGTTGGATACAACTTCTTGTGTGGAAGAAACCAGACAAGACAAGCAGCTAAATTATGGCAGGAGGTTCTATATGTTCTATGCCAGACCGGATGTGGCCATGCGATTTATTTTAAACCATCAGATCTGGAGAAGATCAGGATGTACTATGCTGATAAGAGGAAGGAAGTAATATCAAGGTCACAATGTGTTAGACAAGGACAAGAGATTTAAAAAAAAAACTCCAATAAATCAACATTTCCGCCCGTTATTTCAAGACCAGCTGGCACAAAAGTATTGTAATGTTGGCCTAACAATAATTATATATAAGAAAATATATATTTTAGCAATCTCATATATTTTAGCAATCTCAACTTGAGCATAATTATATTGCTTATAATTTACTTTTTCCACATTTACTGTGTTTGTTCAATTTATTTTTACCTGATTGAGCGTTTGTAAAATACAAATAGTAGATTACATGTAATTGAAAACTTACTCTGATTTAATTGTATAACACTAATGTCACCATTCAGGTATTTTCTTTAGTATAATATACGTTAAATTTACCACTTTATTATTACTTCACACTTTTAATGCCTTCGATATTTTTTCACTTATATTACAAAGCATCAGGATCATTTAGTCCTACTTGACAAATTGAAATAAAATGATGCGCAGGATCAATGTATTATTGCCCTCTAGCCAGAGTGAGAGAGTCGACTGGTCCCCTTCCGACATACATCTAGAATTGCAATTATACATTACATATAAAAAATAGATCATACATAATTTGAGGCATTATTTGCTCCTGATGTATAGGATGTTAAAGTAAAGATAAATAAGATGCCTTAATTACATATATATCCTTTATTACGAATATGATAAATGCAACATTTCGTTAAGTACAGTCGGCCTATTATTATCAGATTGAACCATATAGCTACTTACCATATGATACTACTCTGCTCTGGAAAGCTAAAAGGCAGTATCTGCTTACTTGTAATGTGAGCAGATACCGACTTTTGGATTTGCACGTCATTATTAACATGACTAATATTTTATATTGCATAGATACAAGCTAGTCGGGAGGACATTAATCATGTAGTATGTTTCTGTTAATTGACATCTAAGTGGACGGACATTTCTGTTTATGAACATAAACATTGTAGACTGCGATGCGCAAGGCCGAGGTTTTAGTATCCTTGGTAAGGCTAAATATACTGAGCGACGCTACTGATAAAAGAAGGAAGCAGGCTTGTGGCCAAAGTACTCAGTACTTCGGTACTTCGGTACTCGAGTACAGATTTTGCAGTACGCATCGGTACTCAGTACTCATACTTTTTTAAATTACTCCTACTGGTACTCGAGTACTTTTAACTATGAAAATACTTTTAACGGCTACTTATGAGTACTTTATGAGGACTATTCATCTTAAATTGATAAATAGTAAATCATTATAGACGAGATATGGAACATTCAGTAATAAAAAATGATTTGTTTATCATCCGTTAAGCTATTTCATTGCAAAATTATTCAATAATAAAACTTTGAAATTATTTTAAAACTATAGTTCAATTACAATAATTATTACAAAAGTGCACCTTTTTATTTAAAATATCAGTCTGCTAATTGCTGGTCCTCTGTTGTACATGCATATACTAGTATTCGACATGTAGTTCACAAGATAATTAAATAGCTTATATTAAACAATTGACAAGAGACGTGTCTCTGGAAAACAAGAAGACGTGTTTATATATAACCTCTACAAGTGAATATTCTATACGATAGGCCTAGTAGTCACTGAACAGGAAGGTGTGATGTAAACAATGATGTCGCGCTATTACACCCCTTTCTTCGCAGCTAATCCCCAGTAAACACGAGGTAATGAACCAATTGTGGCCGAATGTAGGGTCAGCGTTGCAGACGGACAATACTTATAGGATAAAGCCCGAGGAGCTCTACATTTTTAGCTGTGAAAATGAGCGAAGCCGAAGGCCGAGGCCTTTTTCACAGCTAAGAATGTATCAGCCATAAACTTTAGCCCATAAAATTTCACAGTTGGTTTCTAAATCAGGGAGGGGGGTCATGTCATAAGGTTTTCTGACAGCAATAAAGACTCCTCCTCCTCGGGCTTTCGAATTTCGATCTTTACGCAAAACTTGGTATTCAGGAGGGAAAATTTCACTGGTAGTGGTATCCTTGTCAAGCCAAGATTCAGTGCCGAGGATACAATCAGGTTGGTAGTAATTTGGAGATGCTAAAAAAATTGCTACTTCCCCCTTTAGGCTTCTGCAATTTATTAATAAAGTGCGCCAGTTTCTTGGACGGTTTTTAGGCCTAAATGGGGGAATTGGACTACTGTGCTGTGTGGGATCGAAATCTGAATTCGGTGAATTGACGTTAACAGAGCCACTGAAATTTAGATTGTCAAAATTATTTGTGGTTTCAATTTCAAACGAATGGAACAAATTTCGATCAAAATTTGGATGATTGCATCGACAGCATCCACGAGACGTTTGTTGTGGAATGTGCCAGGAAGGTGAAAAATCTCATGTCGACGCAATCTTTGTGAAACCACATATCACAACTATCACAGCAAATTCCACGTTGCTCCCATGTGACCGGGTCTTCGCAATAGCCACATGGGAAGATCGATGACAAATTTAGGCTTCCAGACATTACTACTGGACCTTAGCGGCCGTATGCCAGAAGCAAGGCTCACTGGACTGGGGGTTAGGCCTTAGCACGAGGCCACGCGGCCTCTTGGTTTTACGATTCTTTCAAGGGTATGCCAGACGCGAGTTTAGCAAGCGGCTTGACAGCCGTACAGCGTTTGTACAGTGGTTTCCGATAACATCGACCCCAGTTTTAACTTACTTTCTTACTAATTTTGACCACGAAGTCGTCGAGCCTTACGCAAAAAACCTAAAGCAAGGTCCGCGAATTGGACTGATAAAGAATGGGAAACATTACTCACAATTCTAGAAGGATTTGTGTATTTAATAGAAGATAATAAGTACCGTTAGACCTACATTAAAGAAGATGAGTCCCCACGTTCCGAGTGCACATAGAAAACACATGCATAACATGATCATCGTCCAATCAAGGTCAAGTTTTAACCATTTTTAACCACCAAATTAATTAATTAAACTTTTCACTTATTTGAAGCTGCTTAATGATGTCACGCTTTATCTTTAACATGTTCAAAAGCTGGTACTTAATGGGCTAATAAAACATGAGGAAACGAGTATTATCGGGACCGGTGGGTGAAGGGTTAACGTTACAGTTTCCGATATGGGCGTTATATTTTTTATACGACGGCAATTTTGTTTAATGTCATGCATGACTTACATTGTGTATGTTGTAAGCATGCGGGCAATGTATACCCGGTATGACTGGGCCGCCTAACTGCGCGAGGCCCAGTCACACTGACCACCATTTTGTTTCCACAGCCAGCTGTGTAAAAACGACACATGCGCCGCCTACCGAAAAACTCGGATGCCATGAAATTGACACGAATATTTCAAGTGCCTACGAAAACTAGGCCATTTTCAGCAGGCGTAAACTTTTGATTGTATTAGAACTATTACATTTAAAAATGAAGGTCACTGTGTCAGAGCCTTGCGATGTTATCAGGGTAGGCAATGTAGGCCCATATGCGGGAATTTTTTTTTATCAATGAAAATCATTATATAGAAAAATAGACAGTTGGCACCAGGCTTTTAAACAGGCACTGAAACATGTCTAACGTTACTATACATATGCAATCAATGAATCGATAGGTAATAACGACAATGATAAAAAAACACCGCGACATTTTTTATTTTGTCAGTTACCCCCCCCCCCCCCCCCCGATATCATAAGGTTAAAGGATAGGGAGATTAAAGTATTTCCAGACATAGTGATAACAGTTTTTTTTCACTAGTGGCAATATAAATCCAAGGGTCATATGGAGATTAAAGTGTTTCAAGACATAGAGAAAGGAATTTGTCGTTGGTTGTCATAGAGATGAATTATCACAAAGGGTTATGTGGAGATTAAAATATTTCAAGACCTCGTGCTAGCAATTTTTCTCGTCAATTGCCATAAAGGGTTATAATGCAAACATATGTTTTAGATTAGTTGCCCTAGAGATCAAAGCGTTATAATAATAATGGAGATTAAAGTGTCTCCAAATATGTCCCGATGCCATGTGATTAAAATATAAAACATAGTAATTGTTACCATTGAAAATTAACCGGTAAAATTAAGGGGGGAATTTGAAACTAGAAACGGGATCACTCGTCGCGTGCATAATCGCGCTCGCATTCGCATTGATGTGTTCTATATTATCTGTTGATTTGACATGTTTCAGTCAATACGTTTGATGAATGATATATACCGGTATGAATGGAGTTATATATGACTTATGACATATTTCAACCAGTGTGTGTTATCCAAGATTATGCTGTATACCATATATTTTTAATGATATTGTTCATTTGATACAGTAAAGTAAAAAAAATTATAACTGATATATATGAATGGAGATGGATATGATGTATCTCATATTATAATCATAGTGTGAGATCCAAAAATTTGTTGTTTAAGCCTACGTTATAAATTTCTCTCTCTGTTTGTTGTTATTAGGATAAGCTCAGATATTGATGCTACATACGTTTTTTCCACATGACTAATCTGTATTATTAAGTTTGAACACAATGTATCAGGAATAACTTAATGGATATGGTAGTTAATACTTTGTTGAACTGTTCGCATTAGCTAACCACATCCCTTAAGCATTGTTAATATTTATGTAGTATTATATTTTTTATAGCTAAAAGTAACATAATTTATAGACTTTATGATATGAAAAAACTTGGCATGATCCTGAAGATCCACATTTATACGTGTTGTATGATATCATTTTCTATGTTAACTTGACATCGAGAATATAACCGATCATGAATACGTTAAACGTTTTTAGGACACTTATATCAATGTAAAATCTATTACGGAACCCCACTGAAGTCGTTTTATTTATCGGATGATAACCTTTGACCAATTGAATGCCATACATCACCGAAAAAAATTATTTAGGTTTTGATATTGCAATAATTCCAAGACACTCTATGATGTGAGAAATGCTGTAAATGATTATCTGATTATTTCACAACGTTGTGGTTTTGTATCGATGCTCGTATTCATCATCCTATATAATCCTTGTTTTAGTTGGAATACCACTGGCCCATTTAATATCATAAATTACTATAATAGTAATAAACTAGATTGCCTGTTGCTGAAGCGGCATGAAATGAATTTGGACAGTTGGAATGGAGAGCCTGGCTGATTTTACAGGGGATTTTACCTCATTTGACTGAATTTTTGGGAAAAAAATACATATCGGCCACTTTTATTTTTGTCGGCCATTTTTTATTTTGTCGGCCATTTTGAATTCTGATTGGATATTAGTCTATACATAGGAATTTAATTCCCCCAAATTGCACTCCTTTTCTGCCTCAGACGGGCCGTTTCCGAGAAATGTCAGTTTCAAATTATAAAATGCAATCTCTTTTCATGGAGTTTCCTCAAGGTCTCGGCAAGTGGGTGAAATATATAAGGGAATTTATTGTGTTGTCCTGTATTTGAGTTTTATATACCCAAAAGGCCCAAAGACGCACGGTTTTCGAAATATTGCAGTTTTTAATCAAGCCTATTTGCTAATATTATTTCAATGAGATTACATGTAGTTTAACTCTAACCCCGCGGCACTCGCGCCCTATTGGTTGGATCACTTAGGAAAGTCATAACATACTGCCCGGGTACCCTGGGATTATCGAGGTCAATTTCAAGCCTATCACGGGGAAATAGCTTTCCAATTTTTGCCCGAAACTGAAAGTTACAAAAACAATAGTTTGGACGAGATCTATTCGTCCAAGTTATTAACTATAATAGCAGGCCTAATTAGATAAATATTATTATCGATGCAAAAATTCTGTAAAATGCCATAGTTCGCTAAAAAAAATCATGTATTAGTAGTTTTTCAACCCATGAAATTAGTCTAAGTTAAATTTGGATACCGCAGATCCATCCAATTAAAAACATAGCATAATTATCTGTTAAAAGTGATAAAATCATGACTCATTTATCCCTAAGTCAATTGGTATCCGTCCTGCTAACAATTCACCAATCTTTATATGGTTTGACATTGAAACAACCTTTATTTAGCACCTGCAGTACCGACAGGGTGAGATTAGCAACATTAAATGAAACATCAATGAGAAATAAAGCAGCCTCATTAGCAGATATCGTAAATAGTAGAAAAATTGACTTTCTCGCAGAGACATGGTTAAAACCATCTGAAACTTTTTCATGCCTATCTGACCTTACTCCCCCAGGATTTTCTCTTTTACATAAACCTAGACCTCATGAAAGAGGGGGTGGGGTAGGTTTTCTTATCTCAAATAAATTTAAGGTAACAGACTATACCATTCCATCTTTTTCAACATTTGAATGCATATGTTTGAAAGTTTCTGGCGGTTCGTTTGAAGGTTTAGTACTTATATCACTTACTTTTAGTACTTACTTATACCTCTAGCATCTGAGTTTACATACTCGGTGATTTCAATCTTCATCTTGACAAAAAACAAAGTCTCACTACTACTAAATTTTGCGATATTCTTGAATCTTTTGATCTCGAACAACATGTAAATTTTCCGACATACATACATGGACACTGGCAGTTAGATCAGTCTCAGCCTGTGATGGGCTTTCCGATAATTTTTTAGTTCTTTCAGAACAAGAATTTGCTAGACCAAAGTGTGTTAAAAAGATTTTTTTTTTTTAGGCGGATTAACAAAATTGATCTAGATAATCTAAAAAATGACCTTTTGAACTCAGATTTGAAAACTAAACCTGAAAAAGAACTTTCAAGACACTGTAAACAATATGATACCATTCTCCAAACTATTTTAAACAAACATGCTTCACTACTCACTAAAACTGTTTCGGAAAGACCCCATACTCCTTGGATGACACAAGAAATATTAAAGCAAAAGCTCGACGACGTCGCTTGGAAAGAGTTTGGCGCAGAACCGTTACAGGCACGATAGATCACGTTACAGAGTTCAGTGCAATCTGTGCAATAGAATTATGAAGAAAGCAAAAGCAAATTTGTATGCTAACATCATATTAGAAGATCCAAGGAAGCTCTGGAAATCTATAAACAACAGCCTTCATAGATTTCCTGCTCCCTCTTTGCCTGAGAATTTATCACTCAAGACAATTTGTGAAAAATTCTCAAACTTTTTTGTTGATAAAACAAATTTATTATTCGCTCAAAATTCCCAGACGATAATGAACTCCGAAACGTGCATCCCTCGTTCGACATAATTTTTTTAATGAATACTTTGACTTTGGCAACAGAAGCAGAGATCAAGAAATTAATCATGAAATCAAAAAGTACCTCAAGTGATCTTGATCCATTTCCTACTAGCTTGCTGAAGGATTGCCTCGACGTCCTAATTGAACCAATCACTAGTATCATCAATAAATCTCTCCAAGAGGGTGTTTTTCCGGACCAGTTCAAAAAAGCATATATTAGACCTCTGCTAAAAATGAACTAAAAAAATACCGTCCAGTTTCAAACCTCAGTTTTATATAAAAAATATTGGAGAAAGTTGTCGCATCTCGCCTACTTTCCCACATGGAATCAAATTCGATGTGGGAAATAATTTGCAATCAGCATACAAGAAATTCTACTCCACTGAATCAGCTTTTTTAAAGGTCGAAAACGATGTTTTTCTCAATATGAAAAAGGGCAGAGTGACAGCACTCACCCTCCTTGACCTATCTGCTGCTTTTGACACAATTGACCATCTCATGCTAATTAGCCGCTTGTCATCGTGGTATGGAATTTCTGGTACAGCTCTTGACTGGTTTACATCGTACTTGAGCAACCGATGTCAACCGGTGAAAAATCACGATTATATTTCCAAAGCGGCTTATATATCTTTTGGTGTACCCCCGGGCTCTGTCCTTGGACCTATACTTTTTACCCTATATACTGCTCTCCTCAGTCACGTCATCGCTGAGCATGATGTAGAACACAATCTCTATGCCGATGACACACAAATTTATATATCTCTATCCGGTACTGAAGCTTTAGAATCCCTAACTGATTTGAAATTCTGTGTTACTGATGTTTTCACTTGGATGACAAATTCGAAGCTAAAGCTAAATCCAAGTAAAACCGAGTTTATCATCATCGGTTCTAAAAAACAAAGAGAAAAGTTCAAAGATCTATTCCCTATATTATTACTTGACCATGACACACTTCCTAAAGCATTCGTTAGAAATTTGTGATTCGTTTTTGATTGTGATTTTAACTTCAAACGACAAATCTCTCAGACTTGCATAATATGCTTCTATCACATCCGTGACTTTCGGCGTATTAGGAAGTACCTTAGCCCAGGAGCTGCAAAATCTGTTGCATGTGCTTTAGTAACTAGTCATCTTGACTATTGCAATTCCCTTTTGTACAATCTTCCTAACCGGGACATTGAAAGATTGCAGCGGGTACAAAATTGTCTGGCACGTTTAGTCTGTGAAGCTTCTCGTTTTAGCAGATCTAAGCCTCTCTTAAATTTTCTTCATTGGCTACCAGTAAAAAACCGCATACGCTTTAAACTCTGTACCATCACTTTTAAAGCCTTCCTTTCTCACCAACCTACATATCTCTTTAAATATTTAGTACCACTTCACTTGATAAATCTCCCTCCGGCCGGACTTACGTTAACTGTTCCACGTTTTCGAACAAAATGGGGCTCAAGGGCTTTTGCAGTTGCAGCTCCCTCCACCTGGAATTCACTGCCGGTTAATTTGAGAACAGCCCAGTTGACGACTTACGCTTTGACTCTCGACATTGAGCTGGTTTCGATTTGGATTCTGCGCCTCTGAGCTCGCATCTCCGAAGATTTAGGCGCTATAGAAGTTACCGAATAGAATTGAATTTGACCTTGAAGTACTTGTACTTAACACTTCAACCCCATCAGCATTCGAATCATTAGCACAAATGCTAGAATCCCCGGTTTATTGTAAACCTATTGTTGCAAAATACTCGGAAATTGCCCTGTTTTACTATCTCCCGTGGTCGCCAGCATTGATTATGCCGTCTGATTTAAGTGGTTAATATTGTAGTAAAATATATGGAAATTTGACAATTCTGAAGCAGGTCTGTCGATCAATA